>OY856412.1:985437780-986037780 GCA_963693085.1 Alisma plantago-aquatica
TATCTTGTTATCAATTCTAGATTATGTTTCTTATAGATTTTTTTATATCAATGGTTTACATAACATAGGATTAGAGATCTTTCTTTAGGTTTTCATTTTTCATGGAATCTCACTATTGTGAAGTAATTTACATTCCTTTCATTGTCTTTGAGATGAATTTTACTTTCTTTTGTTTAGTGATCAAATTGTGGCTTTTTATATCTCATGGCACGTTATTTGAATTACTAGTTTCTTTTATTTCAAGTATGTATCTTCCCTCTCTACGTTGAATGTCTTTTTTATTTGGATAGTCTCCTTGAGGAGATTTTATTGTTTGTACCCTCCATTTTGACTTTTTTAAAGGGGATAAAAACTCCGCGTGATAAATCTGCTTTGTTGCAAATTCAAAGGTATGATGATCCTAATTTGGTTACCTCAAATTTATCTTAGGGCAATATTTTCACCATTATAGGAGGAGAATTTTGGCTTTTAGGATGATGCCTCATTGTAATTTAGATGAGGAATACATTTATTTTTTGTGTTACTAATATGTGTATTAAGTTATTCAAATGATCAAGGAATTTAGATAAGATCTAATGATTAAGTTTGTGCAAGACATAGTGTTTGGATGCTTGTAAATTAGGTTGTACTTAGAATTTCCACTTGTACAAGTTTGATTGTAGATTTTGATATATATCTTGTAAGAACAAGTGATGCATGTACACAAACCATATTGAGTCTACTTTTATACTTATATACACCCAAAAGGATAGGTAGATGTTATTGTGAGAATTGTTTGAGAAATTTTTTGACGTTGAGGATTTCTTGGGAGATATTTTTTGGTCAAAATATGATTCAGAAGGAGAGCTTGATGGTCAAAAATATAGATTGGTCAAGATATATCAGACCAATGGAGGTATTCAAAGTTATTAGTAAAATTATATTTTTACTAAGAAGATTATTAATCAAGATGCAATTTGAAAAATCTAAACTTTCCCAAACTTTCTAGTCAATATGTATTTGGTCATTTTCATATCACTTTCCTACAATGATTATTTGAGTACTTATCTCATCCTAACCACTCATAACATTCATCTTGGATATTACTAATTTTTTCCATATATAGGGGTGCACAACCTATGCACACTTGAGAAAATTCATCTACTTTCTATTAAATGAGCTTACTACTATGTAAATATCATATACTTTCAAGTTAGCCTTATCTTAGCTCAATTTAAGTGTCCTACTCCACCGCATCAAGCCTTGCCTAAACCCATGTGTAGTTTCTTATCACTTGTTCATTAGTGCTTAAATTTCAATCTTTATGTGGTTGGTGTAATTTATGTTTTTCCTTCATGTTCCATGTTTTGATTTTTAGATACTTTTCCAAGAAGGTTTTGTCTGAAGAACATAGGAGGAGATTGCAATATTACCCAAGGGTACCTTCTACATCCTGCAAAGGATAGGGCATGAAAGTTATTCTGTATATGAAAATGAGGTTGTTCTTGGTCCATAAAAGACATTATTATTGTTATTTGCATTAGTATAGAAAAGGCTAAAACCACATATTTCTAAATCATGATATTCAACTGTTAGGTAGTTGATTGATGACATTTAAAAGAAAAACCATTATGTGTCTTGCGTCAATTTTTAGTTGTATACTTAATTTCATTGCACGTTATCTATTAGTCAAGTTGCAATTAAAATCTTTGTGTATGAAATTTCATAAATTTTCTTTTATCTCCATTCACTACCAGAACCTATAGAGATTTCAATTATGTGACACCAAGTCAAGAGCCATGTGGTATGAATTCACACATAAGGAAATGTTTATATGTTGAAAGTCAAGAAGGATTCACCCATGTATAAAAAGTAGTAAATAGTAGCTCGGGAGCACATGGTCATTTCGATTCACTTTAAAGTAGGAAAGTGGTAAAGGGACAACCTTATTGATTCTTGTGAAGAAATAAAGAAGCTATATTAAACAAATTGTGGCATCTAAACAACGCATGTATTGATTGGATTTATCCAAAATAGGATGTTTCATTAAGCATATTACCAAGAACACTAATGTTATGCATGCTTGTCTTAGAATGTACTAGGGTGGGTGGTTTAATGATAAGTCTTATATAATGTTTGTCTCAAAGAAGAAGAGACATATATACAAGCCTTAAATCATAATGATTGAGGCTCTAGGCTTGAAGTGTTGCATCCCACCCTCTTTTTTGGGAGAACGTTGCTTGGACCTATGTAGTCGATTGTTCTTATCTTGGGATTAATACTAGGATGGGTGGCCTCCTTTGAGGTTTTCTATCATTCATGTAGTGACAAAAAAAGGACATAGTGTTTTGTATTGTGGAACCAGTCATCACTCTTGATAGCCTGCTACAAATGAGGCTCCTAAAAATGTCACCATATATATGTGTTTATTCTTGCCTCGATAATATTGACATGTCATGAACCATGAGTAGATTATATGAAGTGATCATGTTGCATGAAATATATTCTATGCATGTAATCATGTAGTGCATCCTCTCCTTTCATTCTACAACCAATGGGTTCATCTTCCAAACACTAAAGATTAAGTTTTGAACCTTACTTTCATAAAACCATGTAAAGTACATCTCAATAAATATAAGTTTAGGATATGAACTCTCCATTCATCATGGGTTACATTTATGATTATAAGCACCTCAAAGAAATTTGTGAAATGATTCAAACAAGTTGAGGATGGAAATCATTTTTAGCTAATTATGACAATTTTCATTGAACCAAGCAATATAGAGATAACTTGAAACTAATATGAGGCAAACATTCAAGATAAGTGTCCAGACATTTAAATCCTTTAACTTCCATTTCTCCCAAGGTGGAGATTTCATGAAAATGTTAGTCAATTGATTTTTTTTATGCCATCATGTGTCATAAAGATATCATTTTCGCAGTATAATCACAAAGATAATGGCAATGAACCTCTATTTGCTTACCTATAATATGTACTACATGTTTTTATGACATTTTAATTGCACGTTTATCACATTGGATAGAAGAGGCACCAAATGATACATTAAAATCCACATTTACTTCATCCAAAGAACTAATAAAAACAACTACTAGAAGCTATATACTCAACTTTTTTTGTTGATAGATCCATTGTTCTTTGTTTCTTTGAGAACCAACAAAATAAACATGATATAAGGAGGAAAAAGGTTTCACTTGCGCATTTCTATCCAACAAGCACATGACATAATCTATATCACGATATGCAGTCAAGGTAAGATCATCTGGTTTAGTATGCCATTGCATGAAGTTTAGAGTTTGGGATGGATATCTAAGAATCTTCTTAACCTCTATAAGATGTGATTTTCTATGTCAAGAGTGAAATCTATAACACAATACTAAACTAAACATAATATCTAGTCCAAATCCAATCAAGTACAAAACACTTCCAATCATACATCTACTATTATTATCAACTTTCTTTTCTCCTTATTCATACTTTACATGTTTGGTGATGCTATACATATGAGTATTTGTTTCTTTCCAATTCTCCATACGAAAGCATGTGTACTTAGTTTCTCTAATGAAGATCCCATATGGTATTTTCTTAATGTCATGGTTAATAGAACCAAATTTTCTTGTCACGAACATGGTTAGTAGAACCAAACATTATTTCATAAATAGATATTTCAAATGTAAGGAAATCATTTGAAGTCTATTTAAGAAATGGTATAATCAATGCTACCATAATATGATTGTTATATATTAAATTGGTTATGATATTCACATACCATGCATGAGGCAAAACTCCAAGTGGATCTATGTTTTACCTCATCATCCTCATTGTATTTTAACATGCGTGTTTCACTCATACTCTTCCTCATTTAAGATATACAAAGCTTGAGATGAGATCCAAGTGGCATTATGTTTTTCTTCTTGCCCTCCCTTTTTATTTTACCTTTATGTCAATAAACCTCCTTCACTTATGTTTTCTTATTTTTGAAATACCCATTTTGTGCATTCATAGAAATGGGAAGAGGGGGTAGATTTCCTTTGACCTTTTCCTTTGGTGTACATGCATCCTTACGTACTTTGGGAAGACTCACATTTTCAAGAAGAATCTTTAAATTCAAAAGGAAACATTTTTCATCTAGTGTCTAGATTATTTTTCATCCTCCTCTCTAGAATAAATCTTCACCTTATAGGTTTGAAGTTTCCCTACGAGATCTTCCACAATGTGGAGGACTGTAACATGCTCAATTTTGGGTACTAAATTTATTTTGAGCTATTATTCATAATTTCACCTAAATTCGAACTCAATTTCAATAAGGTCTTCCAACTTATATGTGTTATTTTGATTCATTATTATGTCCCTTAATACAATTACTCTCCTTTTTCTTGTTCCTATATAAATTTTTGCTCTTCTTTTAGAGAATAATTGCAAATTTGTCCTCCATTTGAGTATCAATTGTCATACTTTGAAATCATTTAGTTCAATTTGTTATTTTGTACCCAACTACCTTGATTAGGCCTCACATTTGGTTAACCAACCAATGGCTTTGGAATCAAGTAAAATGATAAATAATTTTAAATATATTGACTTTTAGATATATAACGATGATAATTAATTTAACTCAATCTACATCTATGAATAAAGGAATTAATAGATTCAAAAATTAGATTATTAGGAAGTTGACAAACTTTCAAAATGACAATGAATTTGGTTGTATCATTTAGGAATTATGAGGTTTTGAATCAATCAGTAGATAATAGTGATATCACTAAATTATAAATTCAATGTTTTCGCTATTAAAGGAGACATGTGTTCTCCTCCCCACCATTGTCGGCTTCTACAAGTGGGTGGTGATAGAGGGGCATACTCCCCTTCCTAATGTGTGTCCTGAGTCAAAGACCTATCACCTCCACCTTTGACTCCTAATTATAACCCTAATCCTAAATGCTCAGTCGCTACGGGTTGCTTCCTTGACATACATGAAAAAATTGGTGTGAAGTCGTTACATGATTGGATACCTTCCTGTACAGTCCTCTTATCCTTCTATTCTATGTCATCAAACCCTAGAGTCATCATCTAGACACCAAATATAACAATTACAATCTCAACTATGACTGAAGACCATCCAGCATGCAGTGCACCTCCAAAATCATCAGTTGTCGATCCACAAACCACCTCCTTGGTGCCTTCCTTGTCAACTCCACTAAATCCAATCATGGTTGTTGCAACCAGACAGATCTACATAACTTAGACACTTGCAATGCCGACATACCATCTACAGAAGTCTAGAGACATGGGCGAGATACATGTATGTGAGTCCTGAGATCCTACCATCAAAAATATGGATGCATCACCAACACCAGCAACAAGAGACCATGTATATTCCATCTAAAAATGCATTTTAGAAACACAAGTGGAGGTATACATATCCATCATGTTAACAAGGTCTGAGACAAGTTGGTGAGACCTGTTTTGAACTCCTCAAGGAAAAATACCACATGGGTTACCTTTGTTATCACTCTAGAGAACTTGATGATCTCCCTAGATCTATCTCTTACTACATATTTCAACATCTCAGATAGCTAGTAACAACTTCGACATTAATCGGGGTATAATCTGATGAACAATAGAACCACATCCATAGATCACAGCCTCCAGCCAAACTTCATCAACCCTAGCATCACTCAACCATGTGAATTAATGGATATGCATACTAATGCTCAAAGATAGACTACCTTTCAATGTTTAAAGATTTTTCTTTCTCTATTCGATCTCTAAATTTGGTAAAACTAACTTATGTTAATTTGAAGATTGCCTGAATATTAATTAAATTGAGCCTAATAACATTCCTAACTCAGACTAGTCAATGAAAGTTTCTAACTAGATAACCAAGAATGGTGGGCGCAAGTGAGAGTTGAGGGTGTAGTGGTGGTTGTTGGATGAACCTAGGGTTTAACGGCCACAATTACAGTGGAGGAGAGGATGAAGGGGATCGAGGGGGAGGAAGACTCATCAACGAAGTAATCAATAAGTCTCAATCTTTGGGAGTGCAACTAAGACTAGAAGAAGTTGGTATAGTCATGGTCTATAGCAGCATGTGAGGGCATAATGTCATGTCTGATGAGGATATCCATGGACGATCAAGATTGAATTTGTGTAAAAGGAGGATGCAGCCAAAAAAAATTCATTTCTCAAAGTTTAATCAAGGAGGAACACATGAGAACCTTAATTGACACATCTAGGAATAGCCTAGGCATGTGAAGGATAAAGATCAAAACAAATTGATGAAGGAGATCTTGTTTGGGGACGTTGAGCATTCCAAGACAAAACACTGCATTTTAGACAAGGCGGTAGAGAAAGAAATGGACCTGGTAGACATAGAATAATATAGGAGTGTGGGTTTATGGAAATCTTCCATGGACCACAGGCTAATACTATTTTGGAGTGGCCTTTTCAGTATATAGTTATAGTGAAACTGGTTGGCCGAGATATAGGATACCTAACAATGAGAGACAGGCTGAAGTTGTTATGGAAACCAAAGGGAAGGATCCAACTATATGAGATTTGTATGAATTATTTCACTTTCCAACTATCATGTATGGAAGACTATGAAATAGCTTTACATGGAGGTCCTTGGGTTTTGTTCGGATGCCCACTGATGGTGTTGAAGTGGTACCCCACCTTTCAACCATTGAATGGCATGCCTACAGATACAATCTCATGGATATGTGTAGTTATCCTTCCTATTCACCTATACAACAATCACATGTTTGAAGTGATAGGAGAAGTAGTGGGATGGTTGGTGAAAGTAGATGATTACACTCTAAAATAGAACATGTAGCAATTTTGCAAGGCTAGCTATAGAAATTGACACCATAAAACCAGTGCTTCCTACCATCCTCATCAATAGATATGAGTATAAACTGGAGTAGGAATCATTTCCTAAAATATATCTTCCTTGTGGCAAGCTTGGTCACACAAAGGATCATTACCATGATGCAGAGAAGAGAAGGGAGGAGGAGGAAGATAGGGTTAGAGCACATGATGCAGGAGTGAAATGGATTGTTGAAGAGGAAAGATGGCAAACATATTATGGGCAGAATATACATACTAGGAGGAACATGGATAGATTGGGGCAAGTATTACAGAGACAACAAATAACCAACAACTCTAACAGGTTCGTCCCACTTGATAAGAAAGGGGAAGCATATGAGGGTGAAGACAGTGATCATGAGGTGGAAGGAGACCAATTAGAGAATTAGAAGGAAACCAAGCAGAATCACTCACAAAAACATAAACACGGCAAGAAGAATAAGAGCAATAATGCAGCTTACAACACAAGTAAAGAGGTTCTATAGGATGTTACTCAAGTAAAGCAGGAGAAACACAATAGAATCAATGGAAAGGAACAGGACACAGGAAATAAGGAAAAGGTAGTAAAGCATCACACATTAGAAAACCCACATGGGGATGAGGTGATTTCTGGTTGATAGGGAGACATTGTATCGAATGGAAACATGAAGGAGATTGCCGCTATAGACAAAGGGACTTTTGACGAAGATCATGTCGAGGGGAGGAAGCATAATGAGCCACCTGACATAGAAAAACTAATGAGTAGAAGGGGAAAAAATCTTGAAGTGATCCCTATGCACATAGTTAGACTTTCGAGTGATGCACTAAAGATAAGAATGAGTGCCTAGCCGATGTGTAGAGGTGGAGGTAGCTCAACGAACTTGTTATCTATGATTAGTATTCTTATCTAGAATGTACAAAGGATCGGTGATAATCAGACTCGTATTGTCTTAAGAAAATGGTCAAGGAATACAAAACAAAGATTGTGGCTATTCTGGAACCAAAAATCTCAGGATTAACTATAGCAAGAGTCATTAATCTCTAACTCTTATCGAGTGGAGGTGCATGGGTTCTTAGGAGGAATCTATATTTTAGGGAACAATGCAGTCTATAGTGTATAGGTGCTACTCAATCATCAGAAATTTATACACTATAGAATCAATAATGAGCAACATTTCACTTTTGTGTATGGTAGTCCTCAACCAACTGTGAGAAAAATATGTGGAAACATATCATCTATATTGTATTATATGTGCAAGGAGGTTGGATCACAATTGGAGACTTCAATGCTATGATGACTCTGACAGAGAAGAAAGACAACGAGTTATTTAACCATAGGAAAGTTAGTGATTTTAATGAAACACTAATAGCTTCTGAATTATCTGATTTTGGATACTCGGGAACTAACTATACCTAAAAACATGGTAGGCTTTTTGAATGTCTAGACTGGGTAGTGGCAAGTGACGAATGTATTGCGATCAATGTTGGTCTAATTGTACAACATCTAACTAGAATTAGATCTCATAATAGTCCCTTGTTGGTTAAAAATAGCACCAAAAAGAACCACATCCCAGTGTTTAGAACCAAGGAAAACTAGTATAAAGATCTAGAATTTCAAAGTATTATGTGAGATGGATGGAAGGAAGAAATAGAGTTTGGACAGATCGTGCTAGCTATATTAGGAAAACTATGGCAATGGGACCTTGATAGAAGTAGAAGAAGACATGAAGATAAAAAGAAATTACTGACTGAGATTGACTATCTGCAAAGATATCTAGAGTTTCAATAATCCAAGTTGAATGACGAGAAATATTTGTTGAAAGTAAAGTAGTTATACAAAATTTTAGATGTTTAGGAATTACAGTGGAAGTAGAAGTCACATATGGAGTGGTTAAAAAGTGGGGAATGCAATACTAAATACTACCATGTGTTTGTACAGAACCGTAGAAGAGAGAGCTTGATTAGTAAAATTCAAAATGATACTAGACAATGGATTACAGAAGAAGAAAAACTTAAGAAATGGGTGAGACAGTATATCAAAAAATAGTTCATTGCAAATAAGCATCCTTTATGGAAACAAATGAACAAAATGCCTTGCTATTTTAAGAGAATGAGTGATCTAGAGTACAAAGTGTTTGAAAGCATTTTTTCTGAGATAGAGATTAATAATACCGTATTTCTGATGGATGTGTTGAAGATTGGTGGACCTGATGGTAATGATTCAGGATTCATTCAATAGTTTGGGGAGATTCTCACAAAATCGATCATAAGCACAACTAGAAGAGCCATTAATGGATTTCCTTTACCTTATAGGATGTGTGATTCTTTAATAACTCGGATTGCTAAAGTATATCATCCAGTTGAGTGTCAGCAGTTGAAACATATATCTTTGAGTAATACAATTTTGGAGCTGAAGTTGAAAATTTTGGTGGAAAGGATAAAACCAATACTACCAGAGTGGATATTCCAATATGAGAGAAGCTTCATTCTTGTACGAAGAATAATATATAACATCATTACAGATCAAGAACTCATACATAATATGAAAAAAAGTATTGTAGCTCAAACAATGCCTATTAAAATAGATTTTTCGAAGCCATATGATCATGTCCTGGGAGTTTATCCTAGACACCATCTAGAAAGTTGGGTGGCCTTCACACATTATTCGTTATGTGATGAATTCAATATTCGATGGTAGAATGAAAATCTTGTGGAAAGGGGAGTAATTGGAGGCCTTTAAGGCTAGCCAAGGGCTAAGGGAAGGAGATCCTTTATCTCCAAATTTGTTTGTCATGTGCTTAGAAAGATTCACGTAGCTAATTGAAGAAAGCATCAGAGGCAAGAAATGAAAGCTTGTTAAAATGGATAAACAAGGCCCAAAGTGTTGGTATAGTATGCCCAGAGAGCCAATCATATGATGATTGCAATGAGGCATATGATACTTGATTTGATAATTATAAAGGTAATTCCATCTATTATGTTTGTCTCACTCATGAGATGATGACACATACATGATAGATGTCTAAAGAATGATGTGACTCAATGACATATGTCTTCTGGTAGAGGACCTAAACAATGAGACCATATGTATGATAAGAGTACATACAGTCTTGTTATGTACCTAGTCAGATATTACTATGGAAGAAAAATAGACAACAGTAATATATAAGACTAGAGTGTGTGTTGAATGATGACAGAGTCTCATTAGTCATGATATATGATATCAAATCAAGCACACAGATATATGTTAGAGAACAGTATATCGGACAGACCCACCTTGAGAGTGATACATGGATACCATGGAATGGTAGTCATAATCATCTCTCATAGTGATAGTGGTGATAGTGGTTCATAGACCTAAAATCACTACACTCATCATATGTGATTGGGTACACTTTGACATCATTAAATATAGTCCTAAAACATGGGTTGCTGTAACAATGATGATTGGGTGACTTTGACACATGGGGACTTGACTGTGAGTGATAGATATGGGATTTTTCCATCCTAGAAGGAGTATGATATCCAGGGCCCCTTGATAAGTGAGACTGAGAATTGTATGGTCATACTCATGTGATTCAATATATGATATGTGAATTCACATGCATCTTAGACAATCTGCTCTAGGTCAAGGAACATGGATTCAATGTTGAAGAGGATGATGTTCCATGCCTCGAGTTCAATCCAAACGTCAGTGACAAAGGAACTATATGATCACTATAACACTAATCACAAATTGTAGGTTGAAGTTGTTCTCCAACTTTCTGAGTTACTTGGGTAGCAATCATGAGTTACTAGATTCCACTCATTGCTTATGAAGTCATAAGTTGTTATGAAAATTCACTGCCAACGTAAATTGGAACCTATAGGGTCACACACATAGGATACCCCTAGAAGATGAGATTGTCCATGAATGATGTTTAAATTGAGACTAAAGGTGTTTAGGTACTCAATTAAACATACAATTGACTGAATAGACTCAGAACTATCAAGTTCAAGTGTTGAACTAGCTAGTTAGAGTGTCAGGTCGATTGGAGACTGCATTGGCAATGTCAGGACTTCCAACCAACTGATTCACCCTTGTGAGTTGATCGGCTGGTGTGAGCCAACCGACCGGTACACTTGGTGAACCAGGCAGCTCATAGTCCTGCCAACTGAGGAAATAAGGATTTGCCTAGTTGGAAGAAAACTTTCACATTTCACTTGTTCAATTCGATAGGAATATGGATTAATCTTTGTATTAATTGGAAATGATTGAGGAAAGTCAATTGCAGGCAAGTCTGGGAAGTGAAACAATAGGTTCACTGGGTGAACTGATCAGCTCACACTCCCAACTGACCAGTTTATTAGTGAATAGATTGGTTTGTCTACCACAGTACAAACTATTCATGGAATTTTCGGATCCTTCTACTCCCAAACAGACTAGGAACCCTGACCCTGCCCTCTACTATAAATAGAGGGGCACTAGGGGCTTCTCAAAACACACAAATTAGAACATCATTTTCTTTAAAAAGTTGTTTTCATCTCTGGTTCTGGTAACGATAGAGCCCGAGTAAGTGCTACCCGACTACGGAGGCACAGTGAGGGAAAGACAACTATAGAAAAGCAGTCTGAGTTCGGGGAAGTAGGTTGGTTCTAGTACACCAACAGGAGGGTCATCTCCTTCCTCCTACTTCTTCTAGAATGGCAGGAGTTCCAAGGGGTATGTGTGGACTATTTGTAAAGGTGGGAGATGTCTGCTGCTCAGGAGGACACGTCAACCACAGTTTATGGTGGAGGCCAGAGTCCATGGCGAAGTCTAGGAGCTGCACAGACACCATCCAAGACATGGCGTTGAAGACCGCACATGGATGTGAGGTATTGTCACTGGGAAAGCCCTAGGAACAGGTATATCTTGCTAAAACCATCCTTCCCATTACATAGTCATTGATGCAATCTCTTGTTATGGGTTAATGGCTAGTAAAAAATTTGTTTCCGTTGCCTACTTTGAGGCCATAAAACCCAACAGTAGTACCAGAGCCACGTCAACGTACTGTGTTTTGGGATAAATTGATATGATTACATTTTGGTTTAATAGTCATTTATTTATTACATATGATGTGAATATTTAAAATGACTAACGTGTATATCTGACTAAATACCACATGCGACCACAAACTAATATACATATATGATATGGTATATATACAATTGATATGTGTCACCCTAAAACAATTTTAATGGTGGATGTGTATCATGGTTATGGCCTATAAACCCTATGTGTGCTTGGTTGGTTATGTTTGTTTGCATCTTGGTTTGCATATTGAGGCTCTACCTTCTATTCCACATGTAACTCGAGATAACTCGAGATCCTTTCTCTTCTACCTCTTTTCCCCTCAAATGTAACTCGAGGTTTTCCAAAGATTATGTAAAAGTAGGATAGCTTATTTTCTATTACATCGAAGAAGAAGATGCTCATCACAAGACAATTTGACCGCTTGGAGGACCAAGGAGGATTGTGAAGGTGGAGATGGATCGATCGGATGATCGCCCAACCACTTGTTGGAGGTGTCCAGGCCACTGAGGCCAGACTGACCAACCAACCGACCAGGACGCAAGCCGATTGTGTCATAGGATGAGCTGATCTACCCCGAATGGTTCGAGCACAAAGATCTTCATCAACATCAGGTTGCATATGATGTAGACCTTAGATAACTGTAATTCCTTGTGGCTCCAAGGAATTACAATTGGATGGCCATAATCATCGCTTTTATTGATATTGCATGTTTCTCGTTGTGATTATAGCATGTATATGATACGTACTATAATAACTGTGGTGATTGGATATGTATATGTACTTATATAAAATCCCTCAAATAAAATATTAAATTCAAAGATGTCTTCCATAAGTGACACACATGAAAAGCTTGATCGACCAAGAGTAGGTTATGCCAAAGCGTGGTGCACAGTCCATCTCGTGGAAGTGTGATGGTAGACATGTAGGTTCTGCCAAAGTAGGGGTGCATGTTTATCGTGTCGGCTTTTGGGTCAAACTTAACTGGTAATTCTTAGAGAGTCTAAGCTCCAGAGGCATGTAGATGATTATGGCAAAGAGTTGTGCATATCATATATCCAAGAGTTGCATATGATGCAATTGGCATGATGACCTACCTAAATAGTCAAGTTGTAGGCGATCAGCCAAAGTTGACATATAATTTGATGAAATATGGATCTTGGCCACTAGAATATTGTACGTTGCAATCTTCCAAACTGATACACGAGGGTTATAAATTTGAACAAAATAGTGGGAGTGACAATTGATTAAAGGCCTAATTAATATTGTCAAATTTATCAAATCAAATAAATCAAAAATGTTCTAAAAAGTTGCAAAATTCTTTTATAAAACCCAAATGACAAACACAAATGCATTATCATTGTGATCAGTTCATAAATGGGATAAACTTTGAATTTGGTTTAGGACCTTTGAGAAGTGTTCTCAATGGTGAGTGTAAACTCTAAAGTCCGTGAAAGACCAGAGCTAGTTGAACCACTCCAAATGCACCTAAGCCTGAAATTGGATGCTTACTTGAAGTATGCCAATGATGCCTAAGACATCAAGAACCTTATACTAAGTTATATGAACTATGAGTTGCATAAATAGCTTGAAGCATGGACATTCTTGAGATGGTAACACATCTTAAGAATCATGTAAAGCATGAAAGGTATAATGTCTTCAAAGCGATGATTGAGTATAATCAAATAGATGGAGATCAAGTATAATCTCATATACTCAATATGATTGTGCATATAGATTAACTATGATTTTTGATAAATCAAGAGTTGACCAAACATTTGATTCTACAAATCATTGTGTGAATCATATAGCCAGTTTATCAAATGTTGAGAAATTGGGCCAAAGCACTGTCTGAAATGCTTGGCATGTTAATGCCAAAGCATGAATGAAGAAAGGACAAAACATGTGATAATGATCAATAGAGTGAAGTCCATAGACTAAAGCAAGGTAAAGAAGTGTTCTGAAGCCAAGATTAGGTCCAAGTCTTCATCACTCAAGATATGGAGAGGGGTAAGTAGGAAAGGGAAATAACCTCTTTATAGAGGATCTCAGGAAGATGATAGAGATAGAGATCTCTACTTCAGGACCTGAGAGGAAGTAAGCTTGAAACTGTGTGGAGAAAGAGTTGCTACCATTATAGTTACATTATGACATTCATGGAGATGTAATAGAATTAGTGAATTGCTATTATATACATGTCATCAATGAAAAACATCATACATTTTGTATGGGAAAGAGTGTTATGGACTGATGTTTCATTTTAAAGATATGATCTTTGATGGCAATGCATGTGTCTCACTAACTATACTTGATAGTTAAAGAGAAAAATGTGTGTGACACATGTAATGACTGACATGATAACTCAAACGTGAATGCCTATAGTGATGTCATCTAGAGCGCATAAATGGGATTGAATTTCCAGAATCCATATGATGGATATCTAGACTCTTTTGGTTTTTGAACCAATAAAGACATGCTAATCTCATTCATTGTGAAATATGACAAAGGTTCTTCACTAGATGTAGTGGGAGGACGATTATTCTATTAAGGATTATACATATCAATGTATATAGACCTTTTAGAATAAATGCCAAAGGTAATCACTAGTACTTCAATGTATTTATTGATGACCTCAGTAGATATGATACTTTGTATTTAGTGAAATACAAACATTAATCTCTTGAAGTGTTCAATAAGATCAGAATGAAGTACATAATTATCTTGCTATAAGTATTAAATTTTGATATGATCGATTTGGAGATACTTTGAACCAAGAGTTTGAGAACCTTCTGGAAGATCCTGATAATATATCATGATGGACTCCACCTGAAACACAATGATAGTGTATCACGAGAAGTGTATCAAAAAGAAGGAATCACACCTGGTTGCGTCAAAGTGTGATTACTAGCTAAATCTTCAAATTTCCTTTTAGGCACATGTTTTACACTGGGAATAAAGAGAATCACAAAATGTTGTGGAATCTCAAAGTTCCTTAAGTAACACACAGAACTCATGGTTCTGGTAGAACACATCTGGATCTAGAATGATATATGATATATTATGGACAAGAAGGCAGTGAGTTGATCATATGATGAGTCAACAGTCTACTTAGAAGTTGATGAGAGATGGAAACTAAGATATGGCTTAAAGCCATGAAATCCAAGATGGACTTCATGTACATCAAGAAAGTATGACCTTGATTGATCCACCTAAAGGGGTAAACCCCATAGGGTACTTTTGGGTCTTTCAGATCTGGAGGGTAAGTTTGTTGAAAAGAGTTTCTGACAAGTTCAAGGTGTTGAATATGGTGAAATCTTTTCAGCAGATACCATGGATAAATCCATTTGGATAATGCTTGCCATTGTAGCTTAATATGACTATGAGATTTGGCATATTGATGTTAAAACCACATTCCTTAAATGGAATATTATGCAGGATGTGTATGTAGCATAGCCTAAAGGTTTTATAAATACAATAATGCAAATAAAGTATATAAAGCTGCATAGATCAATCTTTGGATTAAAGCAAGCACCTCAGAACTGGATCTTCAATTTGACAAGATAGTCAAAGAGTTTGACTTGAGTCAGAATAAAGATGTAATGTGTGATTACAAGAATTTAGTAGGAGCATATATATCTATATATATTCCACATGTTGATGGGGAGTATCATCCTTATACTACAAAATCTGGCAATGAAGAGCATTCTAAAAGGTTTTTAGAGAAGCATCCTATGTGATAGGAATCAAGATCTATAGAGATAGATCAAGAGGTCTTATTTTCCTAGGAAAGAGAACATACATCAATAAGATGCAAAAAGGGTTTAACAGGATGAGAGAAAACTTGTCCATGTTCCATGGAGTTAGTCTCTCAAGAGCCAAGTGTCCCAATTATTATGAAGTATAAGGAACACATAGATAGATGCCATATGCATTCACAATTGGATCTATCACGTATGAACTCATCTCGTTATCTTGTATGTATTGGACATGACAAGAAAATATGAACTAATTATCTTGTATGTATTGGACATGACAAGAATACATGAACTCATCATCTTGTATGTATTGGACATGACAAGAAGATATGAAATCATCATCTTGTATGACAAGATGATATAAATATCCAGTTATCTTGTATGTATTGGACATGACACATGGATATCTATCAAAATCCAGTAAGAGTTACTGGAATACCATGAAGGGCATCTTTGTGTACTTGTGAAGTACTAAAAGGATCAGTTCTTTAATTATGGTAATAGGGAAGAGTTGGGTGTAAAGAGTTACATCGATGCAAACTTTCGAAGTGACAAAATTGTGTTTGACCTTGGAATAAGAATTGTTAGTTGGAAATGTTCCAACATAAAACAATTGATTAATTCTACAATAAGAAGCCGAGTACCTTAGTGTTACAAACACTACAAAAGATATTGTATGGATCTAAAAGTTCATATGGATGAACTTATGGGAGGTTCTATCCATTGGTGACTCAGTAGTAATATTGTGCCAACAATGGAGCTACTGGTTAGGCAAAGGAATTTCAGATAGCATACTACGATACTTCCATCTCATAGAGTTGTCGTATAGTGAGGGGGTGTGAAACATGCAATATACCAACTTAAAGCAAATGTTTCTTACCCTCTATAAAAGCACTTGTACAGCAGAAAAATGATGGACATGTTAAGATCACTTGGAATCTGATTCATGGGTGATTGTCTCTAACTGCAAGTGGGAGTCTGTTGGTATAGTATGCCCAAAGAGCAAATCATATGATGATTGCAATGAGGCATATGATACTTGATTTGATAATGATAAAGGTAATTCTACCTATTATGTTTGTCTTACTCATGAGATGATGGCACATACATGATAGATGTCTAAAGAATGATGTGACTCAATGATATATGTCTTCAGGTTGAGGACCTGAACAATGAGACCATACGTATGATAAGAGTATATACATTCTTGTTATGTCCCTAGTCACATATTACTGTGGAAACAAAATAGACAACAGTAATACATAAGACTAGAGTGTGTATTGACTGATGACAGAGTCTCATTAGTCATGATATATGATATCAAGTCAAGAACATAGATATATGTTAGAGAACAATATATCGGACAGACCCACCTCAAGAGTGATACATGGATACCATGGAATGGTAGTCACAATCATCTCTCATAGTGATAGTGGTGATAGTGATTCTTAGACCTGAAATCAATGCACTCATCACATGTGATTGGGTACACTTTGACATCATCAAACATAGCCCTGAAACATGGGTTGTTTTCATGGTGATGATTGGGTGACTTTGACACGTGGGGACTTGACTGTGAGTGATAGATATGGGATTTGTCCCTCCTACAAGGAGTATGATATATAGGGCCCCTTGATAAGTGAGACTGAGAATTGTATGGCCATACTCATGTGATTCAATATATGATATGTGAATTCACATGCATCTCAGACAGTCTGCTCTAGGTCAAGGAACATGGATTGAATGTTGATGAGGTTGACATGCCATGCCTCGAGTTCAATCTGGATATCAGTGACAAAGTAACTATACGATCACTATAACATTAGTCACATATTGTAGGTTGAATTTGTTCTCCAACTTTCTGAGTTACTTGGGTATCATGATTAGTTAATAGATTCTTCTCATTGCATGTGATGTCATAAGTTGTTATGAACATTCACTGCCAATGTAAATTGGAACCTATAGGGTCACACACATAGGATACCCATGGAAGAGTAGATTGTCCATGAATGATGTTTAGATTGAGACGAAAGGTGTTTAGGTACTCAATTAAACATACAATTGACTGACTGGATTAGAACTATCAAGTTCAAGTGTTGAACTAGTTGGTTAGAGTGTCAGGTCTATTGGAGATTGTATTGGTAATGTCAGGACTTCCAACTGACCAGTTCACCCTTGTGAGCCAATCAGATGGTGTGAGCCAAATGACCGGTTCATTTGGTGAACTGGATGGCTCACAGTCCTGCCAACTGAGGAAATAAGGATTTGCCCAGTTGGAAGAAAACTTTTACATTTCACTTGTTCAATTCGATTGGAATAAGGATTAATATTTACATTAATTGGAAATGATTGAGGAAAGTCAAATGTAGGCAAGTCTGGGAAGTGAAACAAGCAGTTCACTAGGTGAACCAATCGGCTCACACTCCCAACTGACCAATTCATTAGTGAACTGATCGGTTTTCCTACCACAGTACAAACTATTCATGGAATTTATGGATCCTTGTACTCCAGAACAGACTGGGAACCCTGACCCTACCCTCTACTGTAAATAGAGGGGTACTGGGTCTTCTCAGAACACACAACTCAGAACATCAGTTTCTTTGCAAAGTTGTTGTCCTCTCTGGTTCTAGTAACTTAGAGAGATGAGAAAGTGCTACTCGACTAGGGAGGCACAACAAGGGAAATACAACTGTAGAAAAGTAGTCTGAGTTTGGGAGAGAAGGTTGGTACTAGTACACCAACAGGAGGGTCATCTCCTTCCTTCCAATTCTTCTAGAATACAGGAGTTCCAGGTGGTCCGTGTGGACTATCTACAGAGTCAGGAGATGTTTGCTGCTTAGGAGGACACGTCAGCCGCAGTCCATGGTGGAGTCTAGAGTCCACGGCAAAGACCTAGAGCTGCACAGACGCTGTCCAAGACATGGCATTGAAGACCGCACATGGATGCAAGGTATTGTCACTGGGCAAGCCCCAGGACCAGGTATATCTCATTAAAATCATCCTTCCCATTATATAGATGTTGATCCAATCTCCTGTTATGGGTTAATGACCAGTAAAATTTTTGTTTCTATTGCCTACTCTGAGGCCATAAAACCCAACACAATGATCTCACATATTACTTTTTTTGATGAAATAATCATCTTCATGCAAGAATTCGTTAAAAAAATGTGGGAGATTATGAGGTGTTTTGAAATTTTTGAGGATGCCTCAGGGCAACTGATGTCTATCAAGAAAACTCATATTTTCTTCTTTGCATGAGTTTCAAGAACTAAAGGATGACAAATTATGGTGCTAGTAGGAATTGAACAAACAACTGACCTAGACAAGTACCTAAGGATTCCCATTGTACATGGAAGGGTGAGCAAAGCTACTTATGGAGAAATTTTAGAAAATTTTGATAATAGAATTATAGGTTGGGCTTCTCGAACTATAAGTAGAGTAGGAAGAGTGTGCTTAATTAAATTGGTGCTTCCAAATATACCTACATATGTAATGCAGACGAGTGTTCTACCTCTAAGACTCTATGATAGATAGGACATAACTATAAAGAGGTTCTTATGGGGAGCTAGCAATCAAAATTCCTGATATGTCCAAGATGTAACACGTATGAAGATACCCTCTTGCATGCTCTATCTAAATGTAAGGAGGCATAAGAAGTATGGGAGAAATTTACTAGTTTAAATGGACATGCAAATTTGAGTTTTAACAAATGGCTTGCTAAAGGGTTGTAAGGTACATCAAAGGTCCTTTTTGGGTTGATCTGTTGGTAGATTTGGACTAGCAGAAATAACTGGGTCTTTAATGCTCAGAAAGATGTGGTTTCTCACCAGGACAACCCTATCTAGCACCAGTATACAAGTCTAGGGTGTTTACATATGAATGAGAAGACTGTTGGATATCAGGTAGTCGACACAAAGAAGGATTGATAGGCATCTATGCAAGGATGGACAAAAATAAACATGGATGTAGCCTAGACCAAGAGAAGGTCTTTTCTAGCAGTTGTAGCTAGAGACAACTAAGGGAATTTGCTGGGAGGATATAGTAAGCGAGGAAACTCTAGAACAGTGATGATAGGGGAGTTGGAGGCAATAGATCATGCTATGAATGTGTCAAGGATGACTGGGTATGAGAGGATCATCATTGAATCTGATAGCATCATGGCACTAAGATTGATCAAGAATACCGCTGAAGATTAGCCTAAGTTAGCACCTTGGTTTAGTAGCATTAGAAGGAGCTTACATAGTGGAGGGTTAGTATGCATCAGTTATATCAGTAGAGAATCCAACCATCTTTCTAAGGGGTTGGCTAAACTAAAACAAAAACAAAATATTGTTGATGGTTTTGTCAATTATCCCATCAGGGACGTAGAGGATATCTTAGTTAAAGAACAATGTAAGGGTAGTAGAACTAACTCATTTTCTTGTCCTGCATATCATGTGTGTATTAAGAACTTTGATGATTTAGCCCACACGAGGATATTGGGATGAATAATAGTGTCTCCTATCTTTGTGAAAAAAAGTTGCTAACTAGATGTTCACTCAATCAAATTACAAATGACACTGTGCATAGTAGTAAGTTGATACTAACTATAGGTTTGTGTTTTCTGTATCCTCATCTATTGAATCATCTAACTACATATCAATGAATACATATGAGGTATGTAAGGAAATATGTACTAGTTAGAACCCCTTACATAAAATGTAAGTATAGTAATAATCTAGACAGTAGTTATTCATATTAGTAAACATGTTTTGTACTACTAAAATTCTGGAAAAGTTTTAGTAGTTACATATGAACCAAAAAATTTAGTAGATTTACCTCTTGTGATCATACTAGATGAGAGAGTATATAATAATTTGGAATCTTAGAATGTCCACTTGATCATATAGATATACTAGGTAAGTCAAACTATCACAATTAATCAATATCATAGTAATGTATACATGTAACTTTTAGTATATTAGTAAATGAAAAGTTTTTAGAATTACATTAATTAGTAATCTTAGACACCGATTATAACATGTAATATATCATGAGGATATGATCTGATTTGTAGATAAACTAATAATAGATTAGTGTTCATGTGTATACCATGTACCGATTATACCATGTAATCCCAGATCTCGTTTGCAAGATAATATTTTCTAGATTAGTCTTCATGTATATATATTAAATCCCTATACCCTTGAAATATATATAAAATGGGTACTTTGTAAAATAAACTAATTATTAATGAATACTTTTTTCCATTCTAATTTAGAATGTAATTGTTTTGAGAGAGGACATATAAAAGAGAATTATTTTGAATAATTATTAATGAATACGCATATATGGATGACTTAAATGTATATAGCTAGCATTTTGTAATAGCATGCTAAAACCTTTGAAGATACTTTGAACATCTCTATAGAAATTATGACCAGTCACTTATATAATATTATGAAAATAAATTAATATCTTAGAGTAATTCAATGGACGTATACTTATTTAAAGTAAAGTCTATAAAAAGATGATCGTGTAACTTGATTTATGAAAATAGATGATATTTCATTTTGGATCACATCTAATGTTTCCCATGGTATAATATACCCTAATGATCTAAATGAATAAATTAGTATAACCATTGAAAAACTTATTATGAGAAGTGTAATAGGAATGTGTAACACTAGATCAAAGTCTAAAATATGAAAGTTGATAATTGAAATGTGAGGATGACAAACACACCTAATCTTGTAGTCCCTAACTAGATATTGATATGTATGTAATCATGGATGAGTGTGCATGGCCCTACCTTGAAATTGATATACACATATAACAACTATGATATGAATATAATGTGCATATACATACTACGAATCATATGCGCACTTAATACATTAGAAACATAGAGAGAGAATATTACGAATGATAACTAAACATAATGTGGTGGTCATCCATATGCTAAGATAAATGAACATGTCAAATTCATTGTTTGGGCAATCTAACTATAACTAAATATGAAATATAATTGAAGAACTATATATATTAATAACCCTAGATGGGAAGCAAAGAAAAACATGAAGAGTAAAGATGGGAAAAGTAATTGATTCCAATCCAAGTGATAACATTATTACATTACTTTATAGATTCTTTATCAGACTTGTTGTGATTGAGAAATATATAGTCTTTGATAAATTGAGGTACTAGATTATCTATTTTTTCTATTAAGTTATCTTATCCCTGTTGAATTCCATGTATCTTGTCTGGTGGTGAACTCTAAACTTTTTATATGTCATTCCTACCTTTTGAAAGTTCAAGACTCTAAATTCATTATTGCTAGATATTGTAAATATTATGATGGCACTTTAATTGATCTTGGAGTTTTTACTCCCTGGACTTTTGTCCCTTCAGACTTTGGCCTTTTAGAGATTTGTCTCCTAGAGTTTGGGTACGTCCCACCGCCCTACATATAGGTTGTAATGGGATAGTGGTCCCCCAGTGTATAGGTTGAAAAAATAGGCTACCATGTTGGTCTTTCATAGATGACTGAACACATTTCATTATAGCCATGGATGAAGAAATGATATGACATTGCTTAATATTAATATTTAAATTTGATCATTGCAAATATTCTTGACATGTTGATATCTTGGACCTGGACAACTTTTTATAATTGTTAGCCTTGTGGAATTACCATTGTGAATTATACACACTAAAACACTTATTCTTGTTTCTCTCATTTTGCTAAACTAAGTCCACCAAATAGTTCCTCCTAGAATTGGTCTTATACCTAAATCATAATTTGAATCCATTTTAAAATATCTCAATAAATGGATTTAGTACCAACTCTACTAACCTATGTTTCTCTTCTTGGGGTCCATGTGTGGTTTCTTTCCCTTTGGGAATTGATGGGAAGGTGGTACATGGAAGAGTTTGAAGAGAAGTGAATGGGTACTCCTCTGTTAAAAAGTAGATAGGTCTCATGCCTATTTTGTTTTTTTATAGTCCCAATGTATAAACTTCTATTACTCTATGTAAAGCATGAATGTACACGAGACTTATATATATATGTACTCTGATTTAAATCATATTGAAAAACAATTGGTCTAAATGATTGAGTTTTTACAGTATAGTATCAAAGCCATAAATAGTAGCACTCATGCATGTCTTATCAAAAATTAGGGTTAAGTAGGAACACAAATGGAGTAGTTATGACTTAAAAAAAATATTTGAATCAAACTCAAATTTCCTATCCCTACTTATGGAATTTACTTATTACAGGAGTAGAGACATAGGTGATTATGATGTGTAATGCCCTTCCAAGCTCATATATTTTAGCGGAAGCAAACCCTACGTTGTCCATAACATGGGTCACTTAGCTTGGAGGAACACTACAAAACATAATATTCAATAGAAATAAAATAAATAAAACACCATGCATTACCTCAAAATATAGATTCATACATTGTTCTTGAAAGGAAAAACATAAACTATCTCATATTAATATCAAACCTAATACATGTAGGCTAAGCAAATCTAAAGCATGAAATAAAAACTATACTAGATAATCTATGCAGTGATAGATGACACCCCACCAAGATAAAGTCTCCTTGATGTCAACTACTCTAAAGGGCTTGTTTCAGTTCTCCTTTGCTCCTTGATCTAGGTACATCTCGTCAAATGGCCATGCTAAAACAGAGACATACATCAATAAGTGGCACTATACGCATTATAAGAAAAGAAAGTACGTATAATTGACTTGAGAGAAAATCTTTATATGAATTTAACTTAAGTATTATTGAAATAAATTCTTTATATAAGTAAGAATTGAATAAGTAAAATATGCACTCTCTATGAATTACCCACTTAAGAACCCATAATTGGTAGGAATGCCCATGATTTGGCTAAAAATCCCATAACGACCCCTTGAGGTCCATGATTGGCTATTGAAGCCCATAATTGGCACTAATGCCTACAACGACCCCTTGAGGTCCATGATGGCGAGAGCATATAAAATTTAATCAAATTCTTATGTCATGATTCTTAAAATGAACATTGTAATGATCATGAACATTATACCTATAATGTGATTTCTCCCTCATAATCTTAATATTACATTATTAGCATGATTCTTTCCCCAATGTCTTAATCATTACATGATCATAAAATTAAGATAATGTACTTCATTGATAAACATAGGACTTTATGAATATAACAAACAACATGTAGTAATATAATCTAAGACATGATCATTATCTTAATTTCATTCATTAACTTGGAATGGAAAACATAATCATAAAGCATATATAACATGAAATTCAACCAAGTGACATATGTATAGTGTCATGACCCACTGATCTAGAGCAAAGAAAATCCTAACTTAGTGTCCGTGTCCTTGAGTCAATCCTAGGTTCCTAAACTTGCATAATTTATATTATTTATCACTTTAAACACCATCCTCAACCCTAATTTAGGCCCTTAAGGAAAACATGTCAGAGATAATGGAATTAGGGTTTCAAAACCAAAAAATAGGTTCCTCTAAAAATCCATTGCAATGACCTTTTTTCATAATTTTCTCATAAAAATATTGATAGACTGTGATTTTGTGAATGATGGGCCAATGAAAAATTGAGTAAAAGCCACATTGGAAAACATTATCCATCAGAACTGTGGCTTGCACTGAGATGGCCCAATAGGGCACCACTGACTAGAACTGAGTCCACATAGTCAGCGTGCGCATCAAAGAGAAAGGGGCACAATTAAAATATTAGAAAATCCCTTATTGGATTCATTAATTAGTCGAAGAAGCAAGGGCAGAAGAGTCGAACTGTGCCTGGACTTCACCTTCCTTGCTCCCTGCCCAGCGAGCAGTCTGGAGCTCTTGTGCCTCAATTAGTATTGACAATCATGATGAAACAAAGAAAACAAAGGTCACAGTGAGTTACCTCACATCAAGATGTTGTTGATGAGTAAAGGCTCAGCCTATTGCATGAACAGGAGTTCTATTAAAATATTGTCTCCATGGAAGGCAAATCTAGAAGAGACAAAACTGGGATTCTAGAACAACATCCAACAAAAACAAGTGGAAAAGATATTGCCGCCATGGAAGGCAAATATGTAAGAGCCAAAATGGGCATTCTAGAACAACAACCAACGAAAAAAGTGGAAAAGAACCGTGAGATATCGTTCAGGCTAACAAAACAATTTTGATGGTGAAAGAACCATCGTAGTCCTAGAATAACTTGGTGAAGGGACCAAAATAGAGGAGGTGGTGGAGGTATGTAACCATCAAGCCACATCGTAAGACCACAAACCATGGATCAAAGAACAATCTTCATCAATCAAAGAAGACAACCAGAAAGCTGACATAGTTAGAGAAGCACCAAAAAGCTGAGATGGCAACTCATTGGTGAGTGTTTAAAATCGGCTATAGGATACGACGACTAGAGTCATTACAGGAAAAATGGGAAAAAGGGAAAGAGAAAAAGGATTCCATGTATACTTACTTGTTGGTAAATTTGACTAAAGGTGGTAGACAAGCCATGGATCGTGAGGTGTTCACTGGAGATGTCAACTAGGTTTGTTAGGGCATCTTGGGGCACAGGAGAAGAAATTGGAAGGAGAGGCTGAAGTTGTGTGGTTCGGAGAACGTTTCTAGTCCCTTATTTATAGGTTCAACGGAAGGAGGTGTGTTATGTGACAAAGGGGTTGTAAGGGGAGTCCAACCCGAGAAAGGTATTTCTTGGATAGGGAAAAACATCCCAAAAAACCTAGGATTGATATATTTGGGTGGAAACTATGATCACAACGGTGAAGAAATTTTGTAAAGTCGGCCTCTGAGGAGGGAGATCAGGGTCGGATAGGGAGTCGGGCCCTGGTTTCCTGATTTTGGTCTCCTACTCAAGGTAGGAGATGATCCCACCGCCCTACAATTGGAATATAATGTCTATAAGAGAGTATGTGTTAAGTGAATATAGACAGATCCACATGACACATCGACTATAGGTGAAAAACTAGAATATGTTGCATGACATTTAAATAGCTACGATCTTAGGTTAACCAAGTGTATAATTCAAATTTTCAGCTAATAACTAATCAAAACCATATCTTAGCCTCCCTAGTTGATTTGAAGGATTAAAAAAAGCCCTATTGACTTCACATTTGGACCACAAGTTAATTAGGAAGACTAGAATCTCCCTATCCAATTAGATTTAGGTTTTCATTAACTTTTGTTCATCAAACTCATATAGGTCACTATTTTAATAAAATGAGTTATTATCTGTATTCATTTGATCATAAAGAAAGGGAAAAATATATTTCAAATAATGTATTCAATATTTAGGTAATTTGCATCATTATTTAGGTTTTGACATTAAAAGTTGAAAATTTTGCTCTAAAGACCTTAAACTTGTATTATTCACAAATTTTGGGATGCTACAATTCTACCCACCTTAAATAAATTTCGTCCTCAAAATTTTCTTAGACTACTACCCACTTTAGGGTTTCAATTATCAATTCTTACATTTCATAACTTTTCATAAAAGTGTATATTCAACACTTAGGGTTTACAATATATAAATTAAAGGTTACCTTGATCACCATCTTCTAAGTTCATGGAAAAAACCCTAGCTTGCCTCTTAGGTGTAGGGCCCTAGTTTCTATTCTAATTTAGAATTGCATCCTTCTTCAACAGCTTTGGGCAACTCGACCTGAGGTGTCTATTCTCCCCATAGTAGAAGCATGCTCTTGTACCATATCTGCATGGACCCGCATGGTTCTACTTGCATGTTGGGAATAAGGGCTTCTCAGCTCCTACAGTAGGCTCTGGTGCCTTCCTCTTATGGTTGTTGGGTTGAAACTTATTGTTATTCTAAGTAGCTTCCTTCTTGTAAGACATCCTGGGGTGGTCTTATAGATCTAGGGATGCATCTAGAGCAGTCTGAAGGGTCTTGTGGCCTCTTCCTGATAGGGTAAAGCTTAGGTCAGGCTTGAGTCCTTGGATGAACTTCTTTGTTCTACATCACTCATCATAATCATAACCATACTTCTACTTGATCCTAAACTTCATGGCATATTGGGTTGTTGTCATGTCACAAACCTGAGCTAGATTGGAAAATTCTAACTCCTCTATCATGACTTCAGACACATAGCGCTCCTAGAAGGCTTCCACAAAACCTTCCTATGTGAGTGCAAGTGCATCAGTCGCTCTTGAGTTGAGTAAGTTCTCCCACCATGTACGGGTTGCTCCCTTTAGCATGTTGGTTGCAAAGCAAACCCTAGACTATTGAGGGTATTCCATGTCATGAAAACAATACTCCATGCTCCTAATCCATTCTTCGTCCTTGGTGACCATGTCATCTTATCCTTCTCCAACAAAGGAGTCTGGCATGATCTTCAAGAAGTCCACTAAAGTCAGCTCATGGTGTCTTGGTTGATGTTGTCCTTGTCCTATGGCATTGGTGAGCATTTGTACTAAGTCCTCCAAGATTTCCTTAGGGTTCCTTCTTGGTCCACTTCCCTTACTAGAATAGCTAGCACGATCTTCCTTATCCTTTCGCTTGTCATATCTCTTATGGGCCATCTAGAAAAACAAGGTATACCTAGGGTTAGAACATGTGAATCTTTATCATAGTGGTCATCTACTCATTGCTATTATACCATATTGTAATACCCCTTCAAGCTCATATATGTCAACGGAAGAAAACCCTGTGTTGTCCATAACATGGGTCACTTGGCTTGGAGGAAAATTACAAAACATAATATTCAATAGCAATAAGATAAATAAAACATCATGTGCTAACTCAAAATATAGATTCATACATTGTTCTAGAAAGGGAAAACATAAACTGTCTCATCTTAGTCTCAAACATAATACATGTATGCTAAGCAAATCTAAAGCATTAAATAAAAACTAGACTAGATAATTTTGGAGTGGTAGATGACACCCCACCAAGCTAAAGTCTCCTTGATGGCAACTACTATGAAGGGATCACTTTGGTTCTCCTTTGCTCTTTGATCTAGGGACATATTATCCCACGGTCATGCAAAAATAGAGACATACATCAATAAGAGGCACTATACACATTATAAGAAAAGAAAATACATATATTGATTTGAGAGAAAATCTTGACATGAATTTAACTTAAGTATTCTTGAAATAAATTCTTAACATAAGTAATAATTGAATAAGTAAAATATGCACTGTCTATGAATTGTCCACTTAAGAGCCCATAATTGGCATGAATGCCCATGATTTGGCTAAAAAGCCTGCAACAACCCCTTGAGTTCCATGATTGGCTATGAAAGCCCATAATTGGCATAAATGCCCATAATGACCCCTTGAGGTCCATGATGGTGACAGCATATAAAACTTAATCAAATTCTTATAACATGATTCTTAAAATGAACATTAGCATGATCTTGAACATTAAATCTATAATGGGATTTCTCCCTCATAATCTTAATATTACATGATTCTTTCCCCAATATCTTAATAATTACATGATCATAACATTAAGCTAATGTGCATCTGTGATAAACATAGGACTTTATCAATATAACAAACAACGTGCAGTAATATAATCTGAGACATGATCATTATCTTAATTTCATTCATTAACTTGGAATTGAAAGCATAGTCATAAAGCATACATAACATGAAATTCAACCAAGGTACATATGTATAGTGGCATGACCCACTTACCTAGAGAAAAGCAAATCCTAACTTAGTGTCCATGTCCATGAGCCAATCCTTGGTTCTTGAAATTGCATAATTTATATTATTTATCACTTTAAACACCATCCTAAACCCTAATTCAGGTCCTTTAGGAAAACATGTCAAAGACGATGGAATTAGGCTTTGAAAACCAGCAAAATAGGTTCCTCTTTGAAAATCCATTCCTATGACTATTTTCCCATAATTTGTTGATAAACTGTTGATTTAGTGTGATGAATGGGCCAATGAAAAATTGAGTAAAAGCCACATAGGAAAACATTATCTACCAGAATTGTGGATCATGTTGAGATGACCCAATAGGTCACCGCCAATTGGCACCAAGGCCACATAGTTACCATGTGCATCAAAGAGAAAGGGGAACAATTAAAATACCAAAAAATCCCTTATAAGATTCATTAATCAATTGAAGAAGCAAGGGTAGAAGAGTTGAATGGCCCCTGGACTTCACCTTCCTTGATCCATGCCCATCGAGCAGTCTGGAGCTCTCACGCCTCAATCAGTACTCAAAAATCACAATGAAACAAAGAAAATAAAGGTCACGATGAGTTACCTCACATCAAGACGTTATCGGTGAGCCAAGGCTCAGCCTCTGGCGTGAACAGGAGTTCCATAAAATCACTGTCGCCATGGAAGGCAAAGTTGGAAGAGCTAAAACTAGTATTCTAGAATAACGGCCAATGAAAACAAGTGGAAAAGAACCATGAGATATCGTTCAACCTAAATCAACAATTTCAATGGTGAAAGGACCATTGTATCCCTAGAACACCTTGGTGAAGGGACCAAAATAGGGGAGGAGATCAGAGGATGGAATCATCAAGCCGCAGCACAAGACAACAATCTAGGGATCAGAAAATGATCTTCAACAATCGAAGAAGACAACTGACAAGCTTACGTAGTTGGAGAAGAACGAAAAAGCTAAGACAGCAACTCGCTGGTGAGGTGTTTAAAATCGGATATAGGATATGATGATTGGAGCCATCATAGGATAAATGGGGAAAAGGGAAAGAACAAAAGGAGTTCATGGATGCTTACTTGGTGGTCAATTCGACTGGAGGTGGAGGAGAAGTTGGGGCTCATGAGGTGTCATCCAGAGATGTCAATCCAGTTTGTCAATGTGTTTCAAGGAACGGGAGAAGAAATTGGAAGGAGAGGATGAAGTTGTGTTGTCGGGAAGACATTTCTAGTCCCTTATTTATAGGTTCAACGGATGGAGGCGTGTTTTGTGATAAAGAGGTTGCGAGGGGAGTCCATCCCTAGAAGGGTGTTTCTTGGATAGGGAAAAATGTCCCAACAAACCTGGGATTGATATATTCAGGTGGAAACTATGATCACAATAGTGAAGAAATTTTAGAAAGTCAGCCTTTGAGGAGGGAGATCGGGGTCAGATAGAGGGTCAAGCCCTGGCTTCCTGATTCCGATCTCCTACTCAAGGTAGGAGATGATCCCACGACCCTATGATTGGAATCTAACAGATATAAGGGAGTTTTCATTAAGTGAATATAGCCAGATCCGCATGACACAAAAACTATAGGTGAAAAACTAAAATATTTTGTGTGACATTTAAATGGCTACGATCTTAGGTTAACCAAGTGTATAATTCAAATATTCAACCAATATTTAATCAAAACCATATCTTAGCTTCCCTAGTAGATTTGAAGGGTCAAACAAAATCATATTGACTAAAAATTTGGACCATAAGTTAGTTAGGAAGTCTACAATCTCTATCCAATTAGATTTAGGTTTTCATTACCTTTTGTTCATCAAACTCATATAGGTCACTATTTTAATAAAATGAGGTATCATTTGTGTTCATTTGATCATAAAGAAAGGAAAATAAGATATTTAAAATAATGTATTCAATATTTAGGTAATTTGCATCATTGTTTAGGTTTTGACATTAAAAGTTGAAAATTTTGCACTAAAGACCTTAAACATGTTTTACTCATAAATTTGGGATGTTACATGATGGGTGTACCTTGTCCTTTCACCTATGCCTCAACTAGTGCACTTTGGATCCCTTATCTAGGATTGGAATTATTTTTGGTGAAGAAGTGTTTGAGATATAGGTGAGTAAATTTGCAATATGGCCCTTGGACTGACACCATCGCCATAATAGGTATATACAAAAACAAACTAGAATACCTCATCTTATGTGTAGTTTGTGACACATAAAATTAATAAAGAAAAGTAGAGTGAATATTAGCATAAGGCCTAAAGTTGTTTGAATTCATTTATATATTGTCACATCTAATAATACCCAAATTGAATATTGAAAACCATTGTGAACATGATGAAGCTTAGGAGAAAAAGATAATAATTTTACCAAAAATCTACCTAATGGATAAAAAGATAAGGAATAGCCATCACCATGTATGTGAAATAAGCAGAGGATCTAAGGGAGGATGTTTAGTGAAGGTTCTAACATATTTACTCCCAATCCACTTAGGTGGTAGTGGGGTTTCCTCACTCTGCATACCGACCTAACCAAGTTGACTCCTACTACTTAAGAAAAATTAAAAATCTAGAACCAATTCACCAACCAAAATCTAGATGTCAAAGGAAAATGAATGTGTGTATATAATCACCATTAATATAAAGAAAAAAATGTTAAGGCATATAGGGAAACCCCCAGAAAACTTGTTCCCAAAATAATATGATGCCACGATAGACTACAAACCTAGTTAGAGGCATGTCTATCACAATAATTCTAATAAAGATAACCCATAGATGTAATCCATTCAAACTATAATGATGTGAGACATACATAATATACTCCACTTATAAACATATAAGTACAACATTGGAACCACTCATGGAGTAGAATTTAAATGTCATTTGAACTGAAAATAATAGTAGATCTATTGACAACTGAATGAGGTTAAAAAGAAATATTCGGAATTTCAATCCAGTATGGATTGATATATGTTGAATTAAGATAAATATTATGAGATTGAGAATACACATATCAAGCTTTAGAGAAATAAAAAGACTTAAATTTCACACTAGGATATAATCCTACCCAACTCAAAAATGGAGGAAAAAAAGAAATATGTTTAAAGTACATCTAAATTATTGACCCAAAAGATTATCATATAAAGATTTGTGGAAACAATATTGAATTTATATTAAAATAAAATATAAACTTTTGAGTTGGACCTTAATGATACTATGATGTTGTGGCATACTTGAAATTTTCATAATATTTTTTCAGAGCCATAATTTGGACCCTCAATATTTATACCTAAACATGACACTAGACATCATGTATGGACCAGTCTAAGTATATGCACTTTCAAAATGAGACTTGAATCTAAATCAAATTATTATCTCATGTGAGCACAAAGAGACTTGTATGACACCACTACAAGGATCTATGTGGGTGGAAGGAGAGTAGAATTCTATGTTTTAGTTTAGAGTGACATTTGATAGAGTATGAATAGTATGATGGAGAATTGTGACTTGGTTCTCGTATTTGATTTTTCTGCCATTTTTAGTTTTGCATCAAATAATTTTTCCTACAAAAGTATTTCTTGTACTACTATATGCAAAGAAAAAGAATTTTATGGAATCTTTTTTCGATGATTTCTTGGCCCAAGTCATAATTAAGTATGAATGAAGTAAGCTTAAGAAAGAAAGGAGGGAGAAAGTACTATATGGGAGATACAAGAATGAGTTCATAGAAACCCTTAAGACATGGACTCTGATGAAGAAGTGAAGGTTACTATGAATTAATTGTCATACCCTTTACACCTCTTTTGATGGCTAGTTAATTCCTTTTAAGAGGTGAAGGGTGGAATATGTTAGATCATGGATATACTAATTTCAAGAGGGGTGAGGCAGGGAGATCCCTTGTCTCCCTATATCTTCGTGCTTTTCTTAGATAGGCTTAGCCAGGCCATTGCTGCGGAAGAAAGGTCGGGACGTTGGATACCATTCCACGCTACCCGGCAGGGAACCGGTATATCCCATGTCTGCTTTGCAGACGATCTCATCCTGTTTGGAGAAGCTACTGAGTGCCAAACCAGGATAATGCTTGGAACCTTGAAGAGATTTGAACGCGTATCTGGACAGAAACTAGCAAAGGAAAAATCCACTATCTTCTTCTCACGGAACACGGCCACCCATATCCGGCGGGCCATAACCAGGATGGCTGGTATAAGGCAAACTGATTTCATTGGCAAACACTTGGGCGTCCCAATCTTACATGGGAGGGCGAACAAGGAGTTGTATCTGGACACTATAAATAAGGTGGAAGCCAAGATTTCTACATGGGCGAATAAATCGCTATCGCTTGCCGGCAGGGTGACTTTAATCAAATCGGTGCTCAACACCTTGCCTATGTACGTTATGCAATCTACTGTCCTGCGAATGACGGTGTGTGATAGTATAGACCGGGTGGTGAGAACGTTCCTATGGAAGGGGGCGTCTAAACAAGGGGGCATACATCTTGTAGCTTGGGAGAAAGTCATTGTGCATAAAGGAGAGGGGGGCCTAGGTATCAAAATGGCGAGAGTGCAGAACGAAGCATTTATATACAAAACATCATGGGATTTCATGTCACGACGTGTGGCGTTATGGAAGACAGTGATCAAGGAGAAATACGAGCATAGATCGAATCAGGGATTGGCTTGTGCTTCGAGGATGTGGAGGCCCATCACAAGGATCTGAGCGGAGCTGATGCCAGACGTAGGGAAGGTCGTACTATCAGATGAGGACACCTCCGTTTGGGAAGACAGATGGGTCAAAGGAGGGCGAGCTCCGGAGATCAAAGATGGTAGGACAGTTCCTGCGGATCTAAGAGAGCTTAACGTCAGCTCTATGGTTGATCTAAATGGCACATGGTACACACAGTTTATCCGACAATGGTTTAAGGAAGATACAGCTACTGCCATCCTGTCAATGCCACCGCCAGACCCGGATGCAGGTGCGGATGAAATATGGTTCACTAAAAGCACGAGTGGGGAAGTCAGTGTCAAAGAAGCCTATCACCAATTGCTGCAAGCTCACTCTGTGAGAACCCCGGGCCGCTGGAACACAATCTGGAAGATGATGCTACCACAGAGAGTCAAAACGTTCCTCTGGCTATGTTTGCACGGAGGCATTATGACCAATGACATGAGATGAAGGAGAGGGTTCACGGAAAATGCCCAATGCCCACGGTGTGGCAATGAACTGGAGGACACCTTACATCTGCTCGCCTATTGCCCTGACAATAGGAAGCTATGGGAGATCATACAAAGAACAACTCATATGGAGCTGCAGCAATCAAACACGGTCAATAACTAGATCGCAGCGAATCTGAGGAAGGGACCGGCCGCACCGGACTGGAATGTTTGGTTCGCCATCTCAGTATGGAAGATATGGACCCAGCGATGCAACCTGGTTTTCCAGGGTGAATGAATTAAACCTGAGGCGCTCTTCGAGCTAATCCGCCATGAGGTGTACGCATGCAGGAAAGCCTTTGTAGTAGGTCCAACTGCACCCAAGGTGACGAAGGAGAAACCACGATGGCGCCCACCGGGAGCAGGACATGTGAAGCTTAATGTAGATGCGACTGTGAAATGGGGTAGCATGGACACATCCTTTGTGATCTGAGATCAGGGTGGACAATGGCTGGAAGGGGGTTACGATCAAGGAACTATCACAGATACGCTAAAGGCAGAATTGAGAGCTATCACGATCGGCATCCAGGCATGCCATGGAAAGCATAGCAACTTATTAGTTGAATCAGATAGCAAAGGAGCAATCACGATGCTGAAGAATACCACAAGGACCCCAATCCATTACAGACAGGAGTTTCGTTACATCGAGAAGCTAGCAAGGTCCTTCCATGCGATAGAATTCATTTTCAGGCCAAGGAGCAGCAATAGGGTGGCCGACTACGCAGCCAAATGGAGTCGTTTGCAGGGCGGAAAGCAAGGAAGATGGCAGCAATGCCCGGAATTTCTCCTTGATGTGGTAAAGGAGGAAGCCACATTGGGCCATGAGGACTCTATGGAGGAGAACGGACCTGCACTGTGGGAGCAGGAAGAGTAGGACGATCCCCAGGAAAAAAAAGTCCTTCTTTCCAACTTGTATGTGTTATTTTGATTGATTATCATGTCCCTTAATACAATTTAGTCTCCTTTTGAGTTACTTGTGCCTACATAAATTCTTGGTCCTTTTTGAGACAATAATTTCACATTAGTCGTCCATTTGAGTATCAATTTTCATACTATATGTTACTAAAACTTGCATACTAAATCTTCTATAACTACAATTCATCACCTCTCCTAAATCAAATTTGTTCCATTAATCCAAGGCTTATTTATTTATTTTAATCGGTTAACCGATAAAACAAAAATATGTCTTCTTTTGAGATTCTTGTGCTTAATTGACTTTGTTTCCCCTCAAATGAAAAATGTTTACAGATGAGTATCTCAATTTAGTCTCATGAACCACTTTGACATCATTTAATACAATACAACATCCTTGTTCTTGAACACTTTGATTCGATACAAATTAATCAAAATTTTGAATTCATCTATAGTCAATTTCAAGTTGTTCTTACTTCCAAATAACCTTTTGACATGGTTTTACCCAGTGACCAAGTTATTCTATATGAATGACATTGTAAGATATTTTTATGGTCTTGTATCGTGGTTTACTAATAGTAGTTAAGATTAAAGCTCATACTCTGCCAGCTCATTAATAACCCTAGTTTACTTGTTTGTGCTAATGATATAAATTATAATTTTTTTTGCTTAAGGTAATTATTTTTCTACACTAAGGTTTGACAATGAAATATATTTTTAAAATTGTTTGCAATATTTTATGTTAAGAAACTATTAAGATCTAGTTCCTTCCAATCAGTACACATAGGATGTGTTTCTCTTAAGTCTAGTGGTACCATTGCTTTCATTGTTTATGAGGTTGTACTTGTTATTTTCTAGGTGTCATGAGGTTGTGCCTCATTCCATTTTAAGTAAGGTTATCACAACTAGGTTGAAATTTCACTCCACAATTGGAGAATTTAGCTTCCCCTAACACATGATACACAAATATGTCTTGGGTGTGGTATGAGATTAACTACTAGTGTAATTTCTTTGTTGAATTTCATTTAAAATTAGGCACTTGTGCCATTTAATCCACAACACCTAACATAAAATTGCAATCACCCATATCACATGAGGACAAAATCATGGTATACTTTGATTAATATCACAAAAGAGTAAAAATTATTTGTTTGTATCAGTAAATAGAACATTCTCAATGAACTATGTATGTCATTGTTAGTTATTTTGTGTTGTTTCTTAACTTTATGAGTAATACATTTCTATACATCTTCAAATATACTACTTTCTTCATTTTTGTTATTTTTCCTTTTTTAAAATTAATCTGTTGAGTGACCCCTACCCACCTCATGTCTTCATTTCATCTACGTGAAGATTTGATTCTATCCATCTTCAAATATAGTCTTTTTATAATATATTTTTTCATTAAAACAAAAGGTTTGAAATCACATTCGAGAATTCAAATACATAGGGAATTAGATGATAGATAGAGTAGAGCATTTTATCTAGTTACCAAAGGAAAAATAAAACATTACTGTTGGTAATACTACTAAATTATTAAGAGGAAGGCACCCCATGACAAACTTATAAAATAGAAAAGTGTTGCAGAAGCTAGTTGGTCCTTTTCCTTCTTCAGATTGCTTTATGGTGTTAATCTAGTATGTTCTTTGTCAAGTAGATCCCTTGGCAAAGGTCTACATTGTTGTAATGTAGCATATACATGGATTTTTCTTCTGTGATGATGACTCTAATCCCTAAACAACCCATTGGAGAGAATAAGATTGTTATGTGTAGATAATTTCTTTGTCGATATATGATTATTTGTATTATTTATTTTCCAAAAGTCTCTAATTTCTTTCTATTCAAAGTGATTTGGTGATTGTGGTGGCTAGGATCTTTGGGTGGGAGATTTTTTAACTTTTGGTTTTGCTTTGAAAATAAAATTAATGGTGTAGATGTTTTTGCCATATTTTCCAATGAAATAGCAGTTAAAAAGACATGTTCAGTGTTCTCAACATCCACTTTACCCAAAAGATAGATAGAGATCCATAGAATTGTCTCTTATTCCAGTTCTCCCCTGTGATATTTTTACCATGTCCTATTAACTATATAAGTATGGTTTGTTTGGTAGGAAATTTCAACTTTCAAATTTTGTCAAAAATGGTTTTGACACCAGGATTGTTGAAAAATATGTATATAGATTCTTGCATGTACATTTTATCTTATTTCAATCATATATGATTGAGCATGTGGTTTTCAAGTGTGTGATTTATATCCTATAATTATTCAATGCTTAAGGTGTCAATTAGAAATCTATTGAATTTTTTCCTTCTATTAGATTTGAGAAGTGTTAAGGGTTTATCTGTGGTAATGTGATAGAACATGGGGATGTCAAGTTGAGTTTATTTATTGATGACCCAACACCTATTAAGCCATGGGTCCAACTAGAAGGATATGTCCTTTGAGAAGTGTGGCAAGATAATAATACTATATGGTCGATGTGTAGGGTTATGTTATATGTTTCCATAGAGGAGAAAATATCTTCTTATTGTTGCTTATCCATGGGTTTTTGTGCTTATAATATTTGATGATAATGTGTGAACTCTAAATGGTATGTTTATTTGTTACATAGGTTGGTTGTGTTCTTGTGTATTAGGCTTAGTGGTGGTAGTTTGGCATTCATAATGCCTCATCCACCTAGACATTTTGGATTGAATATGTATTCTCATCTAATGAGATGTGTTTTCTTGTTTTGGCTATGTCCCTAAGGAAGCTGCTTCTAACATAGCCAATTTTAAGAACGTTGGATTGAATAGAAATACAATCGAGGTAATTAGTGCTGTCAAGGTGAGTGTGGAGTTAAGTTGTACGAGGTTCTCCACAAGATTTAGGTGGTGTGATTGACAAAGGGAGAGTTCGTTTGGCATGGATTAAATGATAGGGTTCTATCATGATAATGGTAGTGGATGTGGTGAAATGCGCAAGCAAAGGTATTTGATAGAATTTTTTTTGATTTGGTATTGCAACACGTGATGTACCTATCAAGGGTGACACAATTGGTATCAATCCCTATGATGAAGCACTTATGTAAATTGATTCAAAGTCTCAAAATATGTGAAAGTATGTCAAGAATATGAATAGTATTGATGATGTAATTGAATATGTGGATGACATTATCTTCTTCCTCAAATTGAGCTTATATTCTAGGACTCCACTATATGACATATAGATATGATTTCAAGATGTGAATGTAAGATAAAAAAAGCTAAAAAAAGAAATATCATTCGTGCTATTTTGATTATCATTTAGTCATGTTTCATAATTTGTTTTAAAAATGCTATGTTTGGGGGTGTTTCTTCCCCAAGAGGGATGCATCTATGAAGGTTGGACCAATGCATCCCTGTGAGAGATGTATTGCCCTCTCTGAGAGTAATGTGTCCCTTACTGGTACGCATTGGGCCCTCAATGGGCAATGTGTCCAAGCTGGAGGTACATTCCTCTTAAAAAGAAACAATGCATCTCTTACAGGGACACATCACCCTATAGGGACAAGTCGTCCAAGTCGGGATGTGTTGCTCCTAGAGAGGAGCAATGCATCTCCAACAATGGCATATTTTTTCCATTAATAGAAACATAAATGGGTACAAATTCCACCTAAAGGAGTGTAGAACATCAAAAAAGACTTAGGGTTTAGTATACTAGAGTCTAATTCCTTTATTTCTTGGGTTGTTACCCTATTTTAGATAGTGGTGAAGACCAAGTTCATATATAATACCTTCTCCTTGTGTCTAACTTTGAGAGATGTAACACATTATCTTGAGGTGTTGCAACTCTACTATACTTGTATAGGTAGTTGTATAAGGGAGCTACTCGTTCAAAGTCAAATGCCCATTTTTCTAGTTATGTGTCTACTTTAGATGTGGTTTTGTGAGAGGATAGGAATTTGTTTCCCAGGATCACTGGTTATGAACTGAGAGGTGTGTCCAAGGGTGTTCCATTGGGTTACAAAGTAAAAACCTCAACATGATTATTTTATAAATTTAACACAATATATCATTAGATGAATTTTGTGCTTATCAGTATGTAATGAAAGCTTATTTAAAAAGATTAGACTATATGAGGACATGTCCCATTTTATGATGATGCCTTTGATCAAATTTCTCTCTCTCAAATGACATTTAGTTTGACTGCTATAATTTACTTAATAGTTGCTTGTTATGTCATATCTTAGATTACATTTGTGATTGAAAAGTTTACAGATAAAACTCACTCCTTACCAGGATGAGCTTCTATAGAGGCTTCCAAAATAGTGTCTTGGGGGTCATGATATTTAGTTGTTCTGGGTGCCTCTTGTTTGCTATATGGTAGTAAAGTGGAACTTACTAGATAGGGTTCTTGGTAAATTTGGATTTCTTCAAGTAAAACCTACTATTAACTTTCTACAATTTATTAGGATATATGGGAAGGGTCATGTTGTTGAGGATTGGCTACATAATTTTATATATATATATATATCTATATATATATATATATATATGTTGTTCATTCGTTACCCGCGCGGGCAGCCAGATTTTCACTACCCGCTCGAGTAACTCAGGGTTAAAAGAGTAACTATATGGTACACTGGAGTAACTCTTCTAAATCAAAAGAGTAACTGTGTTGATATATAGAGTAACTTTGAGAGCAAAAGAGTAACTGTGTAGAAAATATACAATCATTAAATATATGGACGGGTTTTTTGATTTGGGGGGGGGGGGGGCGGCAAATGAGATTATTTTTGGATCAATATTTTTGGGGAGCTAGATAAAATGCTCCTCTACAATTGTGAAAAAAAATTAAAAAAAATCAAGAAGTGTGCACGGGTAGCTACCCGCGTGGGTATTAAAGATGAGCCCATATATATATATATATATATATATATATATATATATATATATATATATATATATATATATATATATATATATATTGTGTACATAATTTTATTTATAAATTTAGGCACAAGTACACATTAGAAGAATTGTGAAACATGCAACAACATATATTAGGGATGATATCTAGAGCATCCATGGGGCCCACTTTAATAGTCTTCCTAAGTATGCTTATCCATATCTCCTATAGTCATCCACCCATCCCTCACATACCTATACCACTTCTCCTACTCATGATCCCACTTCTACTCTTACTCCCACTCCTACATATACTCCTTACCTACTCCTCTACACCAAACCACTATAACATGCTCTACTTCTAGTCCATATGCCACCCTACCTCCACCTCCACTAACACACTACAAGGATCAATATTTTCTTCCTCTTATTATATTCCAAAGACCTAGACCCAGAATAAATGCTTCACTTTGGAGGTGCACCATATATACCACTTTTTTCTATTTATCCACACTGTTAGTGTTATGACCCCCTCCCCCAGTTATCCACCATTGAAGGTAGATCGCAGGGAAATAGATAATAAGCTCATATTTCTAGGATCCATACTTAAGAAATAGAAAATAATAAGACACATTTTTATTTATAATTTTGAATGATGCAAAAGGTTGCAAATTTCTTCAAAATGGATGTGCATGATTTTCTAAATAAAGGAGAATATACGGAAAGAATATTCTACATGGAAAGGGACCACTACTAAACTAGTTAATCCTCCTTGTGATAATAATTTTAATATCTTCAATGTATTCATCTAAATATTCAAGTCACCATATCTCCACATAAGCCATCTACCTAAAATAGTAACCAACATATACACTAATCAATATATTTCTATACTATGCATGTGAGTTCATACAAAAGTGTGCATATACATCTATATTCAACAATCAAATTGATCATATGAACTTGTGTTTATATTTAGATAATGTAACCCATGCTTGGCATACTACCTTGGTTGTCGTCACCTTTCTCTACCCATTATTGTAGATGAAATACCCTTTTGTAGGTCTAACCATGGGTTCAAAATATCAAAGTGTACCTTATATTTTACACATATTGGCATAATAATGAACTAAAACAAAATAAATATCCAATCAGTTTATTTCATCAAAGATCAAAATTCATTGACAATCTTCAAAATTTGATATATGTGGATAGTCATAAATGACCATGTCACTTCTCATGCAGAATACATGAAGAATACTTTAAATACCTTAAGAATGCAATCTAAATAATCATATCACAGACAAGAAAATGAACATTTGATTTGAGTGTTTGTTTAACCCTAAAGTGTCTCCATACATTCATACGATACTAATTAGGTCTATATTAGGTACTATCTAGGGTTTAGGGTCATCTTGGATTCAGATTACAAATATGAGTATCAAACCCTAATTCCATCATATCATGATTTGCAAAGGTTAGAAACCCTATATACATCATCTTCATTATCATTATCTTGGAATAATTATTATTTGTCAATATTAGCTTATAGAATAAAATGAACGCATTAAATGTGTACTACATTCTATTCATCAAAACTAGGGGTTTTTATGCACTTATCACCTTATATTCTTGCATTAACACAAACCTTTTGAACTAGGATTAGAATTAGATATTGAAAATATACTATTCATTATCTACACATATTACTGATAATTTTGGTATATAACTTCATTAGTGTATGATATACCAATTAATTACTAGAACATACACAAACTAAACATAATTAGACCAATCATATTACACCACATAAGAAAGTGTAACATTATCCTATTATCCATGGGTCTAGGTCCCAACTAATGGCCTCATGCCACATGAATGACTTTCTCCATGTGGGCTAGCTTCGATCAGTGCTAATTTACTTATTGCCCATATGCAGTGACATCTTTGTCATGTGAATGTGAGGGCCATAGGTAGATCCATTTGAGGGATTATCCTTCTTTACGTGTCTAGAGGTACTGCTCAACCAGCAATGGTGAGGTCAACCAGAATGGTTGAATCTAATTCCAATGGCTTGGAGATGCCAACCAAAGTCACAGTCAAGTTTGATTGACTCTGACGTGTTGACCAAATAGTTATACATTATCCATATTTTGATGATGACTTAACCGTTCCATTCATATGTATCTAATATGTCTTTTTGAGATTGATTTCAGGTATTAGGTACATGAAAAGGATGAAATCAATACAAAAACACTTTTTTGTAAAATTCCCTAAATCACCTAGGACAAATATGTAAATCATTTATATTGATGGTATGACTTGTAATTAAGATTAAAAATATAAAATAAACTTAGAACAAATATTTAAGAACTTTAATAGAAATTACAAAATTCATCATAGGAACTTTTATCGGCAGAGTATCATCTATGATAAACTCAAATGATACCCTTGATGGATTTGGGGAACTTCCAAGGTCGATTGTGTTTTCCTCTACATAGGAAAATCAAATTTAAGCCATTGTCCAAGTTTCATCCACTATAAACTTGACCAACAACTCAAGTTTGCTTTGTCACATAGTGTTATCGGTCAAGTTATCTTTATTGAAACTCAACCGACTACACTGTACAGAATGTGCAGAAAAAGTGTGTAGTGTTGCAAAAGTCAAATGTAGATCCGTTGCAACCCCCCAAACAACTAGAATTTTTTCCCAAGTGCATCTATTGGCTAGTAGACACCCAAGACTATAAATAGGTGCCCTTGGAATTCATTTCAAGTTTTCCTTCTATGCACCTATGCTATAGTTGAGTGGTTTAGTCTACTAAGAGACCCTTTCTCTCTCTTACTTACTATTGATTAACATTAGTCCAAGTGAGATAGTCTATATGTTATGGAGTTGCTCCATTGTACTCATTGTGAACCTCTCAATCTTCCCTTTCCCAAACCCTTTATATCAAGAAAATATGGTGAAAGCTTCTCCTTGGTAAAGGTTGAAGGCTGAAGATCCAAGAGAAGAGTGGGTGATTCCTTCAAGGTGGAAGACTTGTTTCAAGAGGAGATCTCCTTGGTGAAGGTGGCTAGCTCGTTGCAAAATTGAGTAAGCCCTTGTTAAGATTGAAGATTCTTTCTCTAGGATAGGTAAGTCCTTCTAAGGTTATTGTCTCCTTTGATCCTTAAAAGGAAGGCTAGGTATCTTTCCATGGAAAATGAAGGTCATATTGTATCTCTTATAATGTAATATAAGAAGTGTGCATTGGTTGTAAAATACAAGAGGTTGACCTCTCTAGGTAGTGGACGTACACGCTTAGTTTGGAGTTTGGAACCACTATACATATCTTTTGTTCTTGTTCTCATTAAAACTCTCTCATCCTTGCTAGGTTTAGTTGCACTCAAATTGCATATTTGCAACCTTATCTCTTAAAGTAAAATGAAGGTCTAATGTATTTGGTTTAAATGTTTTAGATCTATTCAACCCCCTTCTAGAGATCATTGATCCTACAAGTGGTATCAGAGCAGGTCTTCTCCAAGAAAGTGCTCCTATGAGACTATAATATGGGTGAGAATTTATTGGGGTCCCTCAACATAGGAGGATTCTTCATGTACCCCCCCATATCTGACAACACCAACTTCCTCTATTAAAGAAGGATGTAGTTCTACCTTCAAGGGATGAGCTAAGACATGTGGAGAGTGGTTGCTTCTCCATACAAGGAACTGGAGGGAGACATGGCTCCTTAGAATGAAGCTACTACCATGAAGGCTCAGCTCAACACCAAGGCAATACACATCTTCTATTAAGCCCTCACTCCCACTGAACCTTCCAGATCTCCTCTTGGGATACAACCCATGAGACATGTAATAAGATTTTTTTTACCTATGAAGGCACCAAGCAAGTCAAGGAGTCAAAGGACTACATGTTCAATGGCTTGATGGGAAGGAAAGAGAAAATTGCTGAAATGAATTCCAGGATCAACACTATTGTGAATGGGTTTGCATCTTTGGGAAAACCCATGGACCAAGGGAAGGTAAACTCTAAGATTCTTAGATCTCTTTCCAAGATATGACAATCCAAGGTGACCTTCATCGAAGAAATAAGAAGCCTTCATGACATTACTACCTAAGAGCTCATTGGGAATCTCCAAGCCTTTGAAGTGAGGCTAGACAAGCAAAAAGAAGAAGACAAGCTAAAAGAGAAGGAATCCAAGAAGATCAAGGATGCAACCTACAAACCTCAAGTGGAGGCCAATGTTCTTCAACAAAAACTTGGTTGTTGACCTACTCCTCCCTCTAGTAAAGATGAATCCCCTAGTGATCATGAAGCCAAATAATCCAAGGGGAGACTAATTAACCAAAATCATATGATTCTAGAGTAGTCAGACTCTTAAATTTATAACCTAACACTCAGGCCCCCACACGTATTATAAGGTGTGTGGTAAATCGGGGTCAAGCCATAGGGGAAAGGAATGGTAAGTCCTAAGAACATAAAACCTTAGCTCAGGTGCACCGATCAAAGAAGGTAGATTAAGTTTGGTGTTCCTTAGGGAATGATGTTACTTAAACCAATAAATGAAACAAAATAAGTAAAACAAAGTAAGGAAACAAGAAAAAGAATAGGAAGAAATAAATAGTGATATAACAAGTATGGATGTGAACTTGGATTGGGCTTCACCATCTAAGGTCCCTCACCAACATGCAATACTCACACCCATTGTATAGCCTTAGAAATATTACAAGAAGTGAACATATGTGTATTCCCTCCTCTTTCAGGCTTAGTATATATCTAGATTGTAAGGTTGTCTCTTTCTTGAGATGGAAAATAATTAATCATAAACATAACCATATGACCATTATCTTAAGCATTCCAACATTTTGATGCATTCATACAACTCCATAACACTTAGATAAAGTTAGTACTAATATTTTGAGGCACTAACAATAAAAAACACAATATGGTTTCTAGTCATATAAGTGTAGCATTAAGATCAAGATTTTGGTGATAATCTTAACTAAGAGCATATATTCAATGGATATAAGTATTTACATGTTGGGATAGCCTTAGTTGTTATTCCTAACCCAAGTTAGATGTTTAACCACTCATGTTCATGAGTAGAATTACATATTTACATACATGGAGAGGCATATATGAGAGAGAATTACAAAATGAATGAAGTAGATGGAGGCAGATGAACATATCTAGAGGAGAAGAAGGGAGATACACCAACTGGGACCACAAAATTCCCAAAGATGATGCATGTCATCTTTAGAACTGGACTGGTGTGGGTGTGGAGGAGAGGCTATTAGTTCTTTTGAATAATAGTCTAAGGATGCTGGTGATGGCGTGGATCCTCTCTCTCTTCTAGACTTTTGTCTTCAAAGATCAAGGACCGCTCACAAATGGATGGAGGCCCTAAAATGCAACACCACTTCATCCTCTCTCTTGTGTCGTGACCCTTTTCATGGACGAAGTGGGCCTCTATTTATAGGCATTGTTAACCAAATTAAAACCTCAATGGTCATTAAGGTGATGAGCCTTCATCAGTCAACAAGGTTGTTAGGTCAATGATCGTCGAAGCGTGTTGATCACAGAGGGTGCTCAACTCTTATGGTCACTGAGGATGACCAATCAGAGCGACCACTGAAGTGGTGATTTCATCGGTCACTAAGATGACTTGGCCTATGGTTGTAGAGACACCAATATCATCAATCGTTGAGGAGGCGTAGAAGCTATTGGTCGCTAAGACAAGGAAGTGTTGTGATCGCTGAAATCTCAAGGTCAGCAACCGCTTAGCTTAGTGCAATTTCCATTGGTTGCCAAGATGCCAGAACCTTGACGACCAATTGATTTTAGGCTTGGAGACCTATAGGATGTGTATTCTATGAAAATCAGAAAAAAGGGGTGAGTTTAGGTAGCTACATCAAAACAATTACAACTGTCTAGATAAAACAAAATAGAGATGATAATATGAGGATGAAAGAAACACTAAAATGTCCACAAAATTGGATGTTATCAACTTCCCCAAACTTAGAGTCTAGCCTATCCTCACGCTAATAAATTAGAATTAAAGCATTGAATAACTTCAAAGGTCTTTATTAAATCATTGTTTTTGTGAGTGTGAAGAATGTTGTTACGTCAGCCTTAAGTTGACACATATGTATCGTGTCTAGGTGTTTTCAATCCCAGGACTCTTTCTCATTGATTTGGAGTTGTGATACTCATATTGTAGGATATGTCCTTATTTAAAGATGAAGGATTTCTTTATCTTTATGCACTCATGATCCTTTTCTAGGCAGTAATTACATAGGGTTCTGGGTGAAGTAGCTTTCACACCCAACTTTTATTATTTTGGGAATCCAAACTATTATGCTGAAGTAGGCTAAAGTTGTAGTGCTTCCTACCCTTCTCAGGATTCCTCAACCATGTCTACTATCATAAATATAGTTTTACCCAATAGGGCCCTGATGTAAAGTCAAGAGGTTGTGTGAGGTCCTCTTTGAAAAGCAGATGTGTAAAAGTTTATCTTCCAATCCTCACTACCGGGCATGACATATTTGCACTCTTAAGTGCATCCATACAATGGTTTAGTGAAGACTTTCAACATCTTATCAGGCACAACTTTCATGATTTTTATAACAGTCTACCTTTATTCTTGCTCGTAGGCTAGGGGATGATAGGGTTTCAAAGAGGTTTTGGACCGTGAAACCTCTTTTGATCACAAAGTGAGGATTTTTGAACTAGAAGGGGTAGTTGTTTCCTCCTTGTCAGGGTTGTGTGTTTTCCAACCTGTACTTTAGATAAGGGTGGTCATTAAGAGTGTATTAGACTGAATCCTCCTTACTTTGAGGCTTTATATTTGGAAGATAGACATCTCTTTTGCATTTTACATTATCTTGCAGCAAGGCTAACATTGCAACATTGTCACACTTGAATTATCTTAGGTAAATTAAATAGCCCAAATCCATCATTCTTGAAATAGTTACACTAAGAGTTAGCCTGAAGATAAGTAAGTATCAGAAGGGAGTGATGACTACGTTCATGAGAAATGGACCCAAAATTGTCCCTGTTGTATTCAATTCTAAATATTCGAAATTTTAGTTTTTTTTTCAAAATTTCACTCACAAGGGTGAGGGTATGTTCAAGATAAAAATTCTCTATATTGTGAAGTAAGAGGATTATAAAATCAGATAGATACATTAATTGAGGAGAGGGTACAAGATAGGTACCTTTCATTCCCATTTATGAATTCGCCCAAACTTATTCTACACTCTGTCCCGGAGTGTTAAAGGTAGAGGGTGGAAATAAATAGGCTAATTTCACTCTATATTTCTGGTAGCCCATCTAGAATAAATATGTATGTTGACATAGACACCTCAGAGTGTGTGGTACCGCTCCTACTACATACTTTCTATCTTCACTCACCACTCTGCCAAGGTTGGCATCTAGTAGAGGCAGTAGAAACCATAGTCGTTGGATTGTAGGATCTATTGAGGGCTTCTATGGTATAACTATGGTTTCTTGAAGTCTTTAGTGTTGTTGTGTTCAAATCCTCTAATGCAATCCTTTATCATCACAATTATCACTTCTACATAGGTTTGTGCTTTCTCCTCTATGATGTTCTTGGGTATTGTTACATTACTATACTTCTTCAAAGAGAAGGCCGCGTCAGAACTATTGTAGTTGATTGAAGTCTTTGCTTTGATATTTATTTCCAGGAGCCTCTAGTCATTGTCATGCAATATGGGTAGGAATATAAACTCTGGTAGCAAACTCTGTAGGTGTTTTTGTAGTTTCTCCTTCTTACTAGAGTCCTTGTTGTGAATGATATCTTCCACCAACATGAAGTATTAGGCATGTTGTTGTCTCCAAGAAGGGCCTAGTATGATATCATTACACTCATAGACATGTAGCCACTAGGTCGTACTGTGTCTTGCAAATCATCATTTAGGACATAGACCCTTCTCATTCAAAAATCACTTCCCCCAGTTTGTTGTCTTCTTTCAAGCTTTTCATAATTATCTACAATGACTCTATAGATAGGTATTCACACGACCATCTATTGAAGTTTGGAAAGTTGGCCTCTATCATCCTATATGGCCTTTTAGGCCTTTCTTCTTATAGGTCTTCATCTGGTTCTCCCCTTCTTCATGCCTATTTGTGTCTGGGTATACATCTTGTTATGGATTGGCAACGAGGGCTGGATTCACTGAGACATGTTGAGTCTGAGTTGCATTTTCTTTATATCCTTTCTCATTACCCATATCTTGAACTTGTTCCTCAACCTACCATCCCACCTTCCACTTTGATTCCTGCTCAGGTTCAGAAGGGTCTTTCTAAAGGGTTCACAACTACTCCCGCTATGTTTCTTTTTAGGTAGTGACACCTCTGTATGTAGTCTACGAGGAATTACATCAAAGGGGATCATCGGGTCGTTGAAGAAGTGATGATCATAGACAACCTCCATAGCGTGTATACCTCGAAGACCATGCAAGTCATCATATAACATGCTTTAAAAGGGGATTCCTTTATTGACTATTTCCATCAGGCATAGTATGATGAATGCACAATCCCCTAATCCTTGTAATTCTTGTGGAACCCTTGTGTTTATTGTGAAGTTCTTCCAGTAGGAGATGTGGAAGGTTTCAGCCTTCTGGATAGCATGTTGGAGGCATATCGACGACTTCAAAATGTCATGTTATTCTTTACTTTCAAACACAAGAGATGTGATGGGAAACTCGACACTACAACAATTTCAAATTGCCATCTACTAGTTGTAAAGATCGACTACGATTCATGCCCAGTGTTTAATAGTTCTAATAGGAAGTGTGACAAACCACGTTCCTTCTCTTATAATAGCCTCTTACATCTTGTTGTAGGGTTCCTAATTGAAGTTGTCTTCATAGAGATTCTTTTCTAGGGAATTTTTTCCATTGAACACCGATTGTACTTTGTCAGCATGAGGGAACTCCTCTAGAACCATTGCATAGAGCACTTTGAAGAGACTTTTGTGTACTTGTGCTATTTTCCAGAACATCCCCCAGAACTGTTCTCTTGTAAGCATTCTCTTGAGGTTGTTGTATAGAACACCTGTCTCGGGTAGATTGTCATCCAATATGTCTTCCAAAACATAAACATCCCTACATGAAATTTGGGACATCGATGGCATGTCCATTCCCATTAGCTTGCAAGGCAATGGGGGAGGCATTGATCCTTTTGGTTCTGCCTCAGGTGGTGGCCTCTGTTCTCTTTTTGATGTGCCTATGAAGAAAGATGGGAGTCCCCTTCATCTTCATATGATGTTCCTTCACCTATTTCCATTGTTGTTGTAGTCAACACCTTGTCTTGTGATGTATTGCTTGGATTTTTGGTGAAGGTGACATTGTTCTTATAGATGCAACGTCTATTGGTAGTGTTGACTCTTTTTTTTTAATGAAGCCAGGGGGACTTTTTATTCATCCCACCCCCCTCGTGTGGGCAAAAAATGATGTCAACAAAAAACATCTCCTGCTTATAAATGCAGGTGTATACCCGACCTTATGTACCCCAACATAAAAAGGCATATCAGACCAAAAAAGGAACTAGCCTTCATCAAGAATAGACACCTATCTTCTTTTACCAACATATGGCACATCTCACCTATATAGAATAAGATAACCCCTAATCTTCATGGGCGGAAGCACATATTCAGCACAAATGAAAGTATCGCTCATTGTGCATCCCCATCTTCCAAGCTCTCTAGGCGTCGAATTGATGAGCTTGTGAACATGTTGGCCCATGATGGCATGCTCTTGAACAACAGAGCGAATGTCTCTAGTAAGAGAGGTTGCCCTCTATGGCTCATGAACATCAGACCAGATGATGTTATGTGCGACAAGATCATCTATCTTTACTACAGAAATGTTAATATTTCTTTCATTAGCAATCTTAAGAGCTACGACACATGCAACAAGATAAGCACAAGTACAATCCTCCTTGAAAAACCACTAGAGGGGGGTGAATAGGGTTTTAAAGATAATTCAATACTTATTTCTCTCAAACAACCACAAATGAAAAAGCAAGAAGGAGATAAGGAATTTAGAGTGGTTCCTACCTTAGCAAATACTAAGGTAGTCAGTCCACTACCCGGTTGCTTACCCAACCAGGATTTTGAAAATATTGATTTTATTACCTCTTTAAGGATTTTACATAAAATACAATACTTTCTTACACCCCTTTGGACAGCCTTCACTTTGAAGTAGATGCACCAACTTGAGGCAGCCTTCTTGAAGTAACTCCAAGCTCCCCCTTGAAGTAGCCTTCCTCTTAGAAGTAGCCTCCCGTTGCACCAGCCTTCTTGAAGTAGTCCAAAGCCTCCTTCTTCACCAAGAAGATCACAACCCTCTCCAATCCTCAGCCTCCAACCCTAGGAATAGCAACGAGAGTACAAGCAATAAGAGTGAACAAGAAAGGAAAAGGAAATTACACTTAACCTTTGAAGCACAAGGCTTGATTTGCCTATATCAAGCGTGTAGATCTCCTAACCAATGTATATGGAAGTGTGATTGTTGTGGATAGGAGATACTAGACTATAGGACACAAAATTAGAGCAAGAAGAAGAGTAGCCAATTGCAAGTATTGCTCAATTGCTCAAAACAGGGTGCTAATGCAAGTGTATGCTCAAAGATTGCTCAAGTGTAGAATGAGTGAGTTTAGGTGTCCTAAGGCATGTCCTATTTATAGAAATGATCTACAAGTGCTTAAGGACGTTCTAGACACTTTCTAGGAGGTTCTAAGTGCTTAACTAGCCATTAGGTACACTTTTAGTTGCTTTAGCAACGACTAGTTAATTAATTCTACAAGTGATGTCAGAACTCATCTCGGTCAAGAAATTGTCGACCGAGACACCTACTCGGTCGAGGGTTTGTCGACTGACAGGCTCTATGGAGCAAGTGTTTGCAACGTTCATCTCCAACTGCCAACTACCTTGTCAGCTGTGTCTAACGGCTACTTAGGTCTTTCTCGGTCGAGAAGTTTGTCGACCGAGAGAGTCTCAGTCGAGGAATTTGTCGACCGAGATAGACCATGTTTCAATGTTTCAAATAAAGTGCTAAGTGTATGTATGAGTGTGCATATGTGACACTGTTGACGGGGATGACCTATCTAAGTGTGGTGATTAGCTAGGAAAGATCTAACGCTTGATTTACATGATGTCTAAGTACTTGTACATTATATGTTTGTACAAGTTTTATAATTGATTACATTCATGAAATAACAATAATTCAAGCATATAGATTTCCCAATTCTTAGTCATCTACCTTATTCCTGCAACACTCAAGTAGTATGTTAGATCGACAAGAATGAAATGTTTGTCATAATAAAAACAAAGGGATTTATCATAATGTCCAATTTAGCCAACAATCTCTCCCTTTTTGAAGATGACAAACATTTCCTAAATATAAATCAACTAGTCTTTAAGATAAGTTTAGTTTCATACCTGAAATTTACTTTGTGACTTTCTTCTCTTATTTATAAAATGTGTGCTTATTATTCCCCATGAATTATGGAACATGAAAACCAATTATTTAGGGAATATAGCAACTTTCAATGTAAAGCCAAGAGTTTATGAAACTCATTGATTGAGTGTTGCACAATTACTATGTTTTAAGATTTATTTTTATTTCTCCCCCTTTGTCATTTCAAAAAGATATCTATTAAAATAGAAAAAATCCCCCTTAATTTGATGTCCCATCAAATCCTATGAAAAAGATGTCCATTTAAAAACCAAATATGATGCAGATAAGAACATTTCTAAGAAACACAAATATCAAAGAAAATGTCTTCTAAGGGAGTGATAAGTAGTTGCTTCCTTATTTTGTTAAATTGGTCTAGTGGAAGCGGTTTTGTAAAAATATCATCCAATTGATCTTCCATGTCAACATGATGAAGGGAAACATGATTCTTAGAGATATGATCCCGTAAAAAGTGATGACAGATTTCAATATGTTTAGCTCGGCTGTGTATAATAGGATTGTGTGCTAAGTTTATAGTGCTTGTGTTGTCACAAAAGATAGGCGTCGATGAAAGAGAAAAACCATAATCATTTAACACTTGTTGCATATAAAGAACTTGAGCACAACAAGATCCGGCTGCCATATATTCAGCTTCAGTTGTAGAGAGGGAAACCGTGTTTTGTTTCTTACTAAACCAAGATACTAAAGCTCCTCCTAACAAGAAACAACCACCACTAGTGCTCTTGTGGTCAAGTCGACAACCAGCATAATCAACATCAGTATAAGCTTTAAAATCTAAGGATTGTCCTTTTGGATACCATAAACCAAAACATGTGGTGCCGGCTAAGTATCGAAAAATCCATTTAATTGCTTGAAAATGAGAGTGCATGGGTTGTGATTGAAATCGAGCACAAAGACCAACGGAAAACATGGTGTCCGGTCTAGAAGCGGTTAAGTAAAGCAGACTACCAATCATGGCTCTATATAAGGAATCATCAATAGGTTCCCCATTTTTATCCTTATCAATTTTAATAGAGGTGGCCATAGGAGTAGTTGCATGTTTGCACTGATCCATCCCAAAACATTTTAAGAGTTCTTTAGTATACTTTTCTTGGCTTATAAAAATCTCGGCAGGCGTTTGTTTAATTTGGAAACCAAGAAAGAAAGTTAGTTCACCCATGAGGCTCATTTCGAATTCTTTTTGCATAATGTCACTAAATTGTGTGCACAATGATTCATTTGAAGCTCCAAAAATAATGTCATCAACATATATTTGAACAACTAGAAAATCAGATGTATATGTTTTGAAAAATAAAGTAGAATCTGAATTTCCAATAGAGAAACCATTATCAAAAAGATATGTCTTGAGCCTTTCATACCAGTTCCTAGGTGCTTGTTTTAAACCATAAAGTGCTTTCTTAAGTTTATAAACCTATTCTCCTTTTTCCGGTATTTCAAAACCAGGTGGTTGGGCAACATACACTTCTTCTTGAATGGTTCCATTTAGAAATGCACTTTTTACATCCATTTGGAAGAGTTTGATGTTTTTGTGTGCAACAATAGCTAGTAACATTCTAATAGCTTCAAGTCTTGCTACTGGTGCATACATTTCATCAAAGTCTATTCCTTCTTGTTGATTATATCCTTGAGATACTAACCTAGCTTTATTTCTTATTACTTCCCCTGCCTCATTTAGTTTATTCCTAAAAATCCATTTAGTGCCAATGATGGTTTTATCTTTTTGTTTAGGAACTAAATCCCATACATCATTTTTAGTGAATTGGTTTAATTCTTCTTGCATTGCTATTATCCAATAGTCATATTTAAGAGCTTCAGATATCTTCTTAGGTTCAATAATAGAAACAAAGGCCATGTTTGCAACATCCTTAAAAGAAGAACGAGTTTTGACTTTATCATTAGGATTTCCAATAATTAATTCTTGAGGATGGTCCTTAATGAGTCTAGGTATAAGTTGTGTTTCAGCTTGGTCATTGCTTGTAGTATTTTTCTCACTATCATTGGGTATGGATAAATTTTCGAATTGATGAGTGAGATCAACTATTTCAGGATTTTCTGATTTTGGCTCTTCATGAAAAGAAATATGAATAGATTCCTCAACTTTTCTAGAAATAGTGTTGTAGACTCTAAATGCTTTGCTAGAGGTAGAATATCCCAAAAAGAATGCTTTATGTGATTTAGAATCAAACTTATTTCTAACCTCTTTAGTGTTTCAGATATAGCATGTGGATCCAAAAGTATGAAAATAGTCAATTCTAGGTTTCTTAGTATGTATTATTTCATATGGTGTTTTCTTCAAATAGGAGTGAACAGTTATTCTATTTAACACATAGCATGCGGTCTTTACAACTTCAGCCCAAAAAGGTTTAGGTGTTTTATGTTCGAGCATCATAGTCCTAGCCATTTCTTGTAGTGATCGATTTTTCCTTTCAACTATACCATTTTGTTGTGGAGTGCGTGGAGCAGAAAAGATGTGAGTGTATCCTTGAGATGTGCAAAATTCTTCAAATAAATGGTTCTCAAATTCTCCACCATGATCACTTCTAATGGTACATATTTTGTTTTGTAATAGATTTTCAATCTTGGAACAAAATTGTATAAAGACATGAATAGTGTCATCTTTGGTTGCAATAAAATGTACCCATGTATATCTACTATAATCATCAACAATAACAAAACAATATCTTTTGCCACCAATAGATTGTGTCCTCATAGGTCCAAATAAATCCATATGAATCAATTCTAAGGATCTAAAGGTTCTAAGTACATGTTTGGGTTTAAAAGAGGTTTTTGTTTGCTTACCCAAAGTACATGGTTCACAATTTTCAACTTGATCAAAAGATAAGTTAGGGAAACCACAAACAAGATCATATTTAACTAACTTTTTGATAACATGTGAACTAGCATTTCCTAACTTTTTATGCCATAGTTGTAAAGTATTTTCACTTGCAAGTAAGCATTTTCCTACTACAGATTTCATAGAGTTAGGTCTAAGAATATAAAGGTTTCCAACTCGTTTTCCTTCATAAACAGCATTTGTAGTGTTTTCTATTAATAACTTGCAGCAATTTTTGTTAAATAAAACATCATATCCACTATCACATAATTGACTAACACTTATTAGATTATGGTGCAAACCATCAATGAGTAAAACATTCTTTATTTCGAGCTTTGTACCAATGTTACCTATTCCAACAATTTTACCTTTACCATTATCTCCAAAGGTGATTGTTCCACTCTTCTTTTCTTCAAAAGTTTGAAATGCATCCTTGTTTCAGGTCATGTGTTTGGAACATCCACTTTCGACCACCCAATCCTGCATTAAAATGTAGGTTTTGGTACCCATGTGATGGTCTGATATGGTTAGGAGCATTTAATTACAGACTGAATAAAAAATCTGATTCAGAACTTCAGGCGGTCGACAAAAGTTCGACCGACGTCTTTCTCGGTCGACCAATTTGTTGATCGAGAAAGTTGTTGTATTACAGATTAAAACTGAATGAAAACAGAAGTCTTCTCGGTCGACCATTTTTCGACCGATTTTTGCCCCGATCGATCATTTTTCGACCGAAGTAGTTGTTGTTTTACTCAGGTTGTTGTTGTAGATTTTAATTTGTCACAGACATCTGGTCAGTCGACAATACTTCGACCAATTTTATTCTCGATCGACAATACTTCGACCGAATGAGTTTCTGTTTCAGTATATCAGTTCAGAAAATTACCATAATGCATGAAACCTTTTGTTAAGTTGAGATAAGACAATATAATCTTCACAGATGAGCATTGGATCATATCTCAACTGAATTTCATTGAAGTCTACTAAGTTTGAGGTTTTGGAACCCAAACTAATGCGGAATCCTTGTTCTTATAAGGGCATGAAAATGAATAATGTCCAAGACGTAGACAAAAATGACAGGTAATAGAATCAACTTCATTTCTCTTTCTAGGAATTGTGTTCTTAGGTAAAAACATAGTCTGAGTCTTGGATGCTTTAGCTCTTTAGGGTTGATTTTTCTTTGGATTATATCCTAATCCTCTTCTTCCATTGAAACTAGAGGAAATTTTCAGAATATTATTAAGGATCTCTTTTTCTTTTAAGTCATTTAGGTTTCTTTGTATCTTAGCAATGTCATCCATCTTCTTGTGTAAATCTTTCCTTGCTTGATCTAAATCAGATAATAAAGAGTCTCTTTCTTTTACAATATTATCATAGTCTAGATGATTACATAAGATTGGTTGGGTCTGAAAATCATTCAGTTTTGCTAACAAATCAATCTTTTCTTGAGAAAGAAGATCAACATTCGTTTCTAGAGTAAGTAACTTTCTAGTGCAGTCATTTAAAGATGTTTTTAAAGACAAATTCTCAAGATCAATGTTGTTCTTTTCAGAAGAGAGATCATTTAATTTAGCATATAACTCATCATTTGTTTTGGTAACCTTCTTTAGTTTCTTTTTGCAATCAATATACTTATCATGAGTTTCTTACAGACTAGTAATTAACTCTTCTTTAGGAAGATCAAGAAGGTTTACCTCTTGAGAGTCTTCATCATCTTCTCTTGCCATTAGACATTCCACCTTTTCTTATCCACTTTCACTCTCACTTGACTCGTCCCATGTAGCTTTATAAGCTTTTTCTCCCTTCTTTTTGTGTGAGCTTTTCTTTCCTTTCTTTGTTTTAGGGCATTCGTTTTTTAGATGTCCTTTCTTTCCACACTCAAAACACCTAGGAGGAGAAGAAGAAGAGCTAGAAATTTTGTTAGATATAAATCTTTTATATTTCTTACCATTGACAATCAAGGCTTCTTCTCCTTCTTCTTCACTTGACTCCTCACTTTCCGGTGTGATGATCTTTGAAGCTTTTAGAGCCACATCCTTCTTTTTCCCTTGTTGAAGTTCACGTTCTCTTCTTTCTTCTTCTTCTAGGGTTGCTTCATGAGCTTCTAGGTTGCCAATGAGTTGTTCCATCCTCAGTCGGGTGAGGTCATTTGCTTCTTCAATGGTTGTCACTTTGGGCTTGTATTTGGGAGGAAGTGATCTAAGAATCTTTGACACCTGATCTTCCTCACTAATCACTTTACCTAAAGCATTCAAGCCATTTACAATATAAGAGAATTTTGCATACATTTCACTAATAGATTCATTTTGATCCATACAGAACTGTTCAGATTTCTATTTAAGCATACCAATTTTAGAATTTTTAACTTGCACAGTTCCTTAATAAGTTATGGAAAGTCTATGCCAAATTTCATAAGCCGTTTCACAATTTGATATTCTATTAAATTTTCCAACTGAAATTGAACAATAAAGTATACTTACAGCCTTTGCATTCATTTGGGCAGACTTTACCGTATTGGTGTCCCAAGATGCATATTCCGCTTGAGGAAGTTCATAGGGGGTTGACACCATCCTCCATAGATCCCAACTAATCCCTTGGAAATAAAATTGCGTTCTTCTTTTCCAGTAGGTGTAGTTAGTTCCATCAAATGTCGGAGGCCTAGCCACAAGTGTTCCTTCAAGATTGAGGTTGTTGAGCAACCCGTCACCCATTCTTCAAGACTTGGTTAGAGTTCCTTGAAGCATGCTCTGATACCAATTGAAAAACCACTAGAGGGGGGGGTGAATAGGGTTTTAAAGATAATTCAATAATTATTTCTCTCAAACAACCACAAATGAAAAAGCAAGAAGGAGACAAGGGATTTAGAGTGGTTCCTACCTTAGCAAATACTTAGGTAGTCAGTCCACTACCCGGTTGCTTACCCAACTGGGATTTTGAAAGTATTTATTTTATTACCTCTTCAAGTATTTTACATAAAATACAATACTTTCTTACACCCCTTTGGACAGCCTTCACTTTGAAGTAGATGCACCAACTTGAGGAAGCCTTCTTGAAGTAACTCCAAGCTCCCCCTTGAAGTAGCCTTCCTCTTAGAAGTAGCCTCCCATTGCACCAGCCTTCTTGAAGTAGTCCAAAGCCTCCTTCTTCACCAAGTAGATCACAACCCTCTCCAATCTGTAGCCTCCAACCCAAGGAGTAGTAAGGAGAGTACAAGCAATAAGAGTGAACAAGAAAGGAAAAGGAAATTACACTTAACCTTTGAAGCACAAAGCTTGATTTGCCTATATCAAGCGTGTAGATCTCCTAACCAATGTATATGGAAGTGTGATTGTTGTGGATAGGAGATACTAACCTATAGCACATGAAATTAGAGCAAGAAGAAGAGTAGCCAATTGCAAGTATTGCTCAATTGCTCAAAACAGGTTGCTAATGCAAGTGTATGCTCAAAGATTGCTCAAGTGTAGAATGAGTGAGTTTAGGTGTCCTAAGGCATGCCCTATTTATAGAAATGACCTACAAGTGCTTAAGGACATTCTAGACACTTTCTAGGGGGTTGTAAGTGCTTAACTAGTTGTTAGGTACACTTTTAGTTGCTTTAGCAACAACTAGTTAATCAATTCTGCAAGTGCTGTCAGAACTCATCTCGGTTGAGTAATTTTCGACCGAGACACCTACTCGGTCGAGGATTTGTCGACCGACAGGCTCTATGGAGAAAGTGTTTGGAACATTCATCTCCAACTGCCAACTACCTTGTCAGCTGTGTCTAACGGCTACTTATGTCTTTCTCAGTCGAGAAGTTTGTCGACTGAGAGAGTCTCGGTCAAGGAGTTTTTCGACCGAGATAGACCCTGTTTCAATGTTTCAAATAAAGTGCTAAGTGTATGTACGAGTGTGCATATGTCACACTGTTGAAGGGGATGACCTATCTAAGTGTGGTGATTAGCTAGGACAGATCTAACGCTTGATTTACATGATGTCTAAGTACTTGTACATTATATGTTTATACAAGTTTTATAATTGATTACATTCATGAAATAACAATAACTCAAGCATATAGATTTCCCAATTCTTAGTCATCTACCTTATTCCTGCAACACTCAAGTAGCACGTTAGATCGACAAGAATGAAATGTTTGTCATAATAAAAACAAAGGGATTTATCATAATTTCCAATTTAGCCAACACTCCTCGACTAACCAGACTCTGAAGGCAAGTTTAATCTTGCAAGTTGAGTCTCGGATGATCCCAGCGGCCCAACGTCTGCACCTCCCATTTGGGTCCATGTCTTGCCCCACCGCGAGATTAAGTTTCATTTTTGTAATATCAGGAGGCGTCCACCGCATTAATAAGATGCTCTTCAAACTAGTTTGTGGTTTCTTGATGCCATGATTCTCCAATCTTCTGTAGAAATCAGACGATTCCACCTTTGTGAAGGATATGTTCTTGAGAAGATGATTAATCGAATAAATGATAAAATTCCATTGAGAATGTAGGCTAGCATGTCTATCTTCAAACTTGCACGTGCATCTGTTGCACCATATGGACCATTTAATGAGACCACAAAGTTGTCCATGTATCCAAGTCATAGTAGAGACACGTTGCTTTGCATAGCTGCACATGTCCATAATATCAGCAATATTGGAAGGAGGAAGCCGATCAGAAATAGCAGCAAACTTCTACCAGAAGAAATATGATGTCTTCCCTTCGAAGAACAGATGATGCATAGTCTTGACTGAAGGAAATTGAAACGAATTTTCCATGTGTAGAACGCAAGTGTACGCGTCAATGTAATATAGGCCTTTGTGAGGCCCGAGTCGGACTCAGGGACACTGAATTATCGGAGACTACTACTAACTACTCGCAATCATCTAGATCGGTTAATAAGTTGGAAGTTGTTGTAAAATTAAAATAAAATGAAATAAAACAAAACAAAACAATCGATTAAAGGTTTAGTTTAATCAGTTCAAGTGGAGATCTTTAGGATTGCGGTTTCACCGTGGGTTATCATTGTATGAATTTCTATATAGCAACTCAGATTTATCACTCTTTCCAGGTAGTGGCCTGTAGTCAGAATTGCCCACTGTCGTGGTACAATTCACTACCTATGTCTAGGTCGGTTCCACCGTCGTAGTAACCTATACCCTAAACTAGGTGCATTAGAATCGACCTCTGGGTATCCACCATTAACCTTACACCACCTTGTTCAAGGGATTTGTTAATTAATGTGAATTTCTTCTCTTTTCAACTGTTAATTCTTCTTTCAAAGCAATTAAGGGCATTAGATTATTATTATGGTGATAAAGCATAACAATATAATTGAGAAAACGAATTCATACCACGGATTTAAGAGATAAGTGATGAATTACTATGGTAAAAACGTCATACAATGCTTCCCCGGGCTTCTCCCAGTCCTAAAGACAAAGGGGATTTGCCCCGCATGTTCATCTCAGAGCAAAACATGGTAGAGAAAAGGGGAAACATGGAGAAAAACGTGATTAAGTAGTGAAACCCCTAAATGGAGAGGATCCAAGCGTTCCTTGGAATAGAATGCACGATCTCTGACCTTTTGGTGGTGGAAAACGTCTTCTTCGACATCCGGAACGGCTGGGGCATGCTTCTGGGCTCCGTTCTTCTCTCCACACCTTCTCGGGACGTGTGCAGCGGCTAATGACGTGATAGATTGCTCTTGGCCTCCGTCATTAGGTATAATCATCGAGTTAGGTAGCAAAAATATCGTAGCCGTCGGATTTAGATCAATCTGAAGCAAACTTGTATCTGACGATGTCGATACCATCGACGTGAGTCGATGGTATCGACTCTGACGTGGGTCGATGGTATCGACATTCTAAGGCGTTGGTTTTTTGTCCTTTTCTGTTGTTGTAGCTCCACTTGTCTATAGTATCGACTTCAGGGTCGACAGTATCGACTATCTTCTCATAGCAACCTGATGGTATATCGATACCATTGACTCTCCTATCGATAGTATTGACTCTATGATGCTCCTTGCGACTGGCTACCTATGGTTGTGTCGATGGTATCGACAGCAGTAGATATGCATTTTTCCTGAAATTGCAACACAAAACCACATAAGCCGAAATAAAATATATTATTGTAATCATTTATGCTCAAAATACCAAAATAAGGGAGATTTGACACTGAGAAGGATCATAGACCAAAGTAAATGAATCATGCAATATTAACCACCAAAATGACCAATAAATGCATAAAACACAAGTAAAATATGTCTATAAATGCGACTCAAAATCATCGCATCAAACTCCCCTAAGCTTGAACATTTCTCGCCCTCGAGAAACTAAACTTTAGAATAGAATTGCGAGGGTCAACTAAAGAATAGATCATCACAACAAACATCACCATATGATCCCCACCGAACATTCACATTCCGGCCCTCACTAACCACAGAATGATAATTACCCTAAAGGCGACAATAATCATCCATAAAAGATATCTACCTCAAAATTGATGAACACTATCATATAAGGCAGTTAACATAATAAAATTCGCCGATTCAGACTCGGTGCATCTTGTGATCTCCTATTCTACGTTGCTCACCCTAACTACCATCTACATGGAAGTAGATCTCCTGATATTCATGAGTGAGGAGAAAATCACAGTGGCCTACCAATTCGAGCAACAGGTGGATGAAATGGGTGGCTCATGGAAGAAATGGAAGCATTATACGATTATAACATGCACAAAGCAAAAATGACCTAAATGATGCATATGCAAGTGTAAATGCCCTAATGCCTACATTTGGGTGGAATGATGTATACACTATCATTCCGTCTCAATGTGAGATGGAATATCTATGAGAACTACATCATGTTCTTATTCTTCGTAATATGCAGTGAAAACATGTTCCTTTCTCCCTCTCATTCCTATTTATTCTTAATTTTTTTTTCATTTTCATATTTTTCTTCTTTTTTTTCAAGGCCCTTATATCCATAAATGACAGTGAAGTATTTGTCGGGCTCACTTTTTGTTGCATAACTATATACTTGAAGCATTCAGAAGGTATGGAACAAGTTTATCACCTTTAATGTTTCAGAAGAATTAAGATACATGATGTGGTCTATATGCATGAAAATATGGATGCAGCTACAAAATGATAGTCATGCATCTAAATGACATGCACCTAAGGAGAATGTGCATGTATAACTAATCTAATTTTTTTTATTTTCATGAAAAATATGTGGAAATAGTTGCAATGCAAGTCCTATCTACATGAGATGCACTCAAAGAAGTTAAAATCATAATGTACTTCCAGTTCTTAAGGTAGAGTATGAAAACAATGGGGGTGGAAAGATCACAAAACTAATTGACTGAACCTTTGCAAATTATTATGCATCCCTCCTTATTGACCTGTGTGGTAATTAAGAGGTTTCTCTCTCTTACTTCAAATTAAAGTCTCATTATCATTTGGTCAGTTTAGGCTCAAACAACCAATTCCGTCCACTTTTCATGAATCATAGGAATATACAGTTGTGATTTTCTATTTTAAAGTTGACAAAACCAATCATTTTCTTAAGTTATGTGCTCAAAGTTGAACAACACAAGCTTGCAAACACTAAAAATTTTTAAGTTTTACCTTAATTCCCATGCACAAGCAAACGAGATGACACAAGACTTAAGACATCCATGATTACACTAGAGAGAATGTGGATCCTACAAACAAACTAAGAACTAAGAAAAACAAATGACAAACTAAACTGAGAAAACTAAAGGATAGAGTTGTTCCAACCCACCCCCCCAAGCTTGAATTCGATTATGGCCTCATAGTCAAAAACAACCTTAAAAGGTGGAACAGTGATACCGATCATTCTTCCGATGGAGGCGGGTACTGTGGGGCCGTGGGGTCCCAAGATGGGTATTGCCCCTGAAAGCTCGGATCATACTGGGGCATAGGCGGAGGTTGTGGATACCCCCCAAAGTAGTTCTGGCTCCAGTAATGATCATAGAAGGGCTGCTGTTGCATCTCCATCCTATGCAACCTGTCGTGAATGTGTTGTTGGTTGTCGAGGAGGAGGCACTCATTTTCAAAAATGGCCCTCTGATTATCTAGCAACTGGTTCGTCGTATCCTGAATACCGGCATATGAGGTTGTGTGTTGCTGCTGCGTCTAATGAATATCCTGCAGCATTGCATACATTCCTTGCATGGAGTAGACATCCTCGCTTTGCTGCGAGGGCTATGGTGGCGGAGGCTGGTAAGAAGAAGATGCACCCAGATGCATGTGGGGACGCTTCCTAGGTGCCACTCGTGCGCAAAGAGGAGTGAAAGCCTCCTCTTCCTCTTCAGGCTTGTCACCATTGTTGTCGTTGTTGCCACTATCTTCATCCAAACTCTCGATGACAATGACAGGCCATCGAAAATGCTGAGCACCCTCGATGTGGAAAATAGGGTCGGGGAGAGAACATTCCTGATATGCTTGATTAACGTGGCAGTGTGCATACGCCAGGCCATCACGAAGCAGGATGGGGTTGGAGCGGTGCAGATGTTGCAAGTTGACCTTGCTCCTGTTGGAGAGAGGAGTCAGCTGAGAGAAATTCAACCCAAGATAGTGGGTCAGCGGTGTGATGATCCCTCCAAAGTGAATTGGAGCCTTCCGCATACTCCTCTTTACAGCCAACACGCGCTGCAAGAAAAATGCTCCCCAATTACACTCTTGTCGTTTCAATAGCTTGTGCAGGAAAAACATGTCTGTCTCTTGAAACTTACTGAGAGACAGATCACCACGGGCGAACAAAGTGGTATAAAGCATGCGATGAAGAATCCGCACGAACGGATGCTCGAAGTCTACCACCGCTGCGTTGTGGTAGCTCACAGATTTGCCTGGAGGCACAATCACAAGCTCGGCGAAGATAGCATCATAATTAGTCCGGTTGTCTGGCCTCCGGTACTGATCTCGCCCATGATTCCAGTTATAGATTTCATTGAACTGCCTGAGAGTGAGAGTGTAGTCATTGTTGTACAGCCGGAAAGAAACACGGCCCTTGATCCATTCACAATCCATGGTGATGATGTCGTTTGGCACAACACATATGTCCAGGGACGCCATGAATTCCGCCAGCAGCTCCTTGTACGTAGGCCATTCACCAAAGAATGACTGACCATCAATATGGAATTCCATCTCATCGGGCCTCCTGCCCGTATGCCTTGCCTGCCCCTTGAGCACATAGGCCAGATTAGCCTCGAACCCCAGCTTACGGATCATCTCCCGGTCGACGTAGCGGGTTGGATCAATCTTCCTTTTCATGATCTCCTCATAGACCTTCCGAACCTCTGCGGAAGGATGAACAATCCGCAGACGCGGAATAGAAGTAGTTGGTGGAGGAACGAACTCTGAGATCTCCATTGGATTTGCTCGGGAAGAGGATGCGCCGGCAACATGCACCATTGTCGACCAAGAAGAAGGATTAGAAGATGGAGCTCGGAGAAGGTCGGAGAAGACAATCTCCGCTCGATGAAGGCTCGATGAAGAACGCACGTTGTGGATGCTCGTAGCCAGGCTCCGATTGCTCACAAAGATGCACGACACAAGTGGAGAAGGATTGCTCTGAAGTTGTGACGCCATATGACGACAATCCATCCCTTATATAACTGTGGTCGGTGCTGCTGTATGCCCGTCGATACCATCGACGCGAGTCAATGGTATCGACTCCTGTAGCACAATCCATCTGCCACTGGTATCTACGGTCGTCAATGGCTTGATGTGGGGGCCCAGATCGATGACATGTCGATACTATCGATAGGTGTCGATGGTATCGACCCGTCCCACAAATCGACTCTCTTGATGCAGCGATCTTCGTTGATTTCCTCTCGCGGATCGGTGATGTGTCACATCGATACTATCGACTTCTGGTTAAGGCAACACCCTCACGAGGCCCGACTGCCGCTTTCTGCCTGTAACTTGGTCGATACCATCGACAGGCCTGTCGATGGTATTGACTTCACTGAGAAAATTTGCGTCTGAATATCTCCAGAGATCTCGATAGTATCGACATGCATGTCGATACTATCGACCTCAACTTTGTGATCAACCTGTTGGTGTGTCGATACCATCGACGAGGCCGTCGATAGTATCGACACAGAGAAATTTTTGCAGCCGCCAACCAGTACCCATCTCGATACCATCGACACAAGGATCGATGGTATCGACTCTTCCTCAGTCCTGCACATAAAGCAAACGATCACAGTATCTTTTTTTTACACTAAAAACGAAATCAAATCAAATCAAAGTACAAATGTGAAATAAACTAACTAAGCTATTGATGGCTGGGTTGCCTCCCAACAAATGCTCGTATTTAACGTCTTAGGCTAGACGACATTAAGATCCTCATGCGTTTGGAAGTGCAATGAGTTTGATCTCATTCACTTTCCTTGTGTAATCTTCACCGAAGTACAATTTCAATCGTTGTCCATTGACCAGGAATGTTGTCTTCCCATCACGCACCATGATTGGAGACCTCCACTTGCCCAATTGGAGACCTCCACTTGCCCCTGTGTCTGCGGATGGTAAGGGGTACCAATGTTGTGCTTTACCCCGTACTTTTTCAACAGTGCCGCGAACTTTTGATTCCGGAAATGCGTACCTCCATCCCTAATGATCATTCTTGGTACACCAAACCTGCAGAAAATGTATTCTTTGACAAACCTGCACACTACATTAGCATCATTAGTCCTTGTGGGTATTTCCTCTACCCACTTCGACACATAATCAACAGCTAAAAGAATGTACAAGTTAGAATTTGAGGACACAAAGGGTCCCATAAAATCAATACCCCACAAGTCGAACACCTCAACCTCTTGAAATACATTGAGAGGCATCTCCTGTCTTTTTGAAATGTTACCTTCCCTTTGATAGGAATCACATTGCCGCATAAAATCATAAGCATCCCTGAACAGAGTAGGCCAGTACAGGCCGCTTTCAAGTACTTTGGCGGCAGTCTGAGAACTTGCATGGTGGCCACCCGTCGGTAGTGTATGGCAATGACAAAGAACACTTTCGTATTCCACATCTGGTACACACCTGCGCAAGACACCATCCCTGCACTGCTTCAACAGAATAGGGTCATCCCAGAAATAATAACACAAAGAATGGAAAAATTTCTTCTTCTCTTGGTATGTCCACTCATCCAGGATAATTTTGCAGGCAAGATAATTAACAATGTAAGAAAACCAAGGATCTTTTGATTTCACGGATAAAAGTTGTTCATCAGGAAATGTCTCGGTAATGGGTATATGTAAATCTTTCTCATCTACCCTATCCAACCTAGACAAATGGTCCACGACCACATTTTCAATGCCTGCCTTATCTTTGATTTCAATATCAAATTCTTGTAAAAGTAATATCTACCTAATCAGTCTAGGTTTGGCATCCTTTTTCTCCGTCAAGTACTTAATGGTGGCATGGTCCGTCCATACCACGACTTTTAATCCAACAAGATATTGCCAAAAATTTTCAAAAGCAAAAACAACGGCGAGAAGTTCTTTTTCGGTTGTCGTGTAATTCAATTGTGCGTCATTTAAGGTTTTGGATGCATAGAAAATCACAGCGGGTTTATTGTCCACACGTTGTCCCAGAACAGCCCCAACTGCGAAATCGGATGCATCACACATTAATTCAAACAGCTTAGTCCAGTCCGGTGTTTGCACAACCGGTGCGGAAATCAGTTTTTTTTTTTTGGAAACAAACGACTATATTAGATCATCTCACGGATTATTACATTGTAATCCACTCCTCATACTCACACTGCTATCTACCAGGCTAGCTGAATTTACAGACGTACACTCTTTTATATAGAGGTCCATAACCCAATTGGGAGGCCCATTAAAGAAATGGGCCTGAGCAGTGCTTCGGAGTTGGCGCTTGGCCAATCTATCGGCCACTGAGTTGCTTTCGCGGTCTGCGTACTGTAATCGCACGCTTGCCATCATCTTCTTCTTCACGCGACACAGCCAGAGTGCTAATTTAGGGTAGCATTCTGCGTCTTCACCACTCAGCTGCACGGCCACCTTGCAATCGGTTTCCACAATACAGCTACTCCATCCATGTGCATGAACTTGCTGCAGGGCTAGATCGATCCCTGCTAATTCCACCCCGGTCACCGAATTACAACCTATCTTCTTCGACCATCCCCCGAGCCACCGTCCTCGTGCATCCCTTGCTACTGCCGCAATCGTAGCTTTTTTGCCTTTCACTGCTGCATCCACATTCAGTTTTATCGTGCCCGGCTCCGGATTCCTCCAACACCTTACCCTATCTTGTCTACTATCAGTGGTTTTCCTCGCCCATGCTTCTGTAGTGATCATAATATTCTTCTGGATAGAACGGTACTGGTGTTCCATCGGCAGGACGTCACCTTCGAAGACTTCTGAGTTCCTGAATTTCCAGACGCTGCTGCATATCATCCAGAACCTTTCCTTTGAGATGCCTGAATTACCGTGAGCCCTCTTCAACCAATTTACTATGGTATTCTGCCCAAAGAACTCCGTCAAACTGCCTGGATTTAAGAGTTTAATCCAAAGAGGCTTGACCTTCTCGCAATCTCGCAGAGCATGAATCACAATCTCCTCCGCCTTCTTACATCTTGGACACAGGCCATCAGTGGTCATGTGCCTCGCCAATCTTCGGCCGTTAGTCAGAATAGCGCCATGGGTAACCAGCCATGCGAACACTCGCACTCTAGCTGGGACCTTCAACTTCCATACCGTCTCCCAATCTCCCGGACAGCTAATGTCCTTTCCTTCCCTAATCACCTGGTAAGCAGTTTTTGAAGAGAAGTTTCCGTCAGCAGTATGAATCCACGCTCTGTAGTCGCTTTGGTGCGAGATGTCTGGGACGTCCATCGCCAGAATCTTGCTCACCCACTGCTCCTCCACCCAAAATTCCAGAAACTCTTTATCCCATTCACCTGTTTCCAGCACGAGGCTACAAACCATGAGATCCTGGAGCTCGTCAGGTATCTCATGTTTAAGCATGTTGAATGCATGTAAACACTTGTCATTAAAATAAAACACAACATCCTTTTCCAACAACTCCGATAATGGTTTGGCGATTTTAGAGAAATCTTTTATAAAGCGGCGATAAAAACCGGCGTGACCTAGAAAACTCTGAACCCCTTTAACCGAATTCGGTGGGGGGAATTTGGAAATAACTTCGATCTTAACCTAGTCTACCTCCAACCCTTTGCTAGACACTTTATGTCCAAGCACGATCCCTTCGCTTACCATCATGTGGCATTTCTCCCAATTGAGGACCAAATGTGTGTCCTCACAATGTTGCAAGACCTTGTCCAAATTGTATAAACACTCGTCAAAGGACGCACCATAGATGGAGAAATCGTCCATAAAAACCTCCAAACAACGTTCAACCATATCAGAAAAGATGGCAAGCATGCAACGCTGAAAGGTTGTCGATGCATTACACAACCCAAATGGCATACGGCAGTATGCAAATGTTCCATAAGGACAAGTGAAGGTGGACTTCTCTTGGTCCTTAGGATCAATTGAAATCTGATTTTACCCCGAATAACCATCAAGAAAACAAAAATGCGATCGGCTGGCTAAACGCTCTAAAATATGATCAATGAATGGAAGAGGGAAATGATCCTTAAGCATAGCAGCATTCAATCGACGGTAGTCTATACATACACGCCACCCGGTTACCAAGCAGGTCGTGACAGTTTCATTTAATAGATTATGTGTGACAGTAATTCCCCCCTTTTTAGGGACTACCTGTGTAGGACTCACCCACGTTGAGTTGGATATATCATAGATGATACCTGCAGAAAGAAGCTTGATCACCTCCTTCTTGATGACCTCCATCATGCTAGGATTTATTCGACGCTGTGGCTGAATCACCAGCTTGGCTCCCTCCTCGAGCTGAATCTTGTGCTGGTACAATGTAGGGGAGATCCCCTTGATGTCTACGACCGACCACCCGAATGCACCTCGGTGGTTATTCAACACAATCAGCAGCTGGTCTTCCTCCTCGGCACTCAGATATGCTGAAATAATCACAGGAAGCTTCTCTTCCTCAGCTAGAAATGCGTACTTCAAGTGCGGTGTCAATGGCTTCAATTACAAATTTGGTGGGCTGATTAAGGATGACTAAAGTGGTGGTGGGAGTTTGCCAAGGTCTTCATAGTACCTAGCACAAAAGCATGGAAGCACATGAAGCATCTTGGCACACTCCTATAGTGACTTGCTTCTCATCCAATCATGTGTTATATTGACCAAGCAAGCTTCAAGTGGTAATTCTAGATATGCATTCAAGACCAAACTTACTATGGCCTCATCTTCAGTAGAGGGGGGGATGTCCTCCTCTTCATCATTAGGAAAACCCACAGCTTTGCTAAGGGGCACAACCTTGCTCTACTCCATGATGTCAACAACCAATGTCCCTTTCTCCACCTTAGTCATTACATGAGCCATATCTAAAAATGGCTTTCCTAGACAAAGTGAGATATTGTGATCAAAATGCTTCGCCATGTGGCATTGCTCCTTAGCTTTAGATGATGTGGTGCTGGAAGGCATGACCATCTCGAACCGATCATCGACGATACCCAAGGTCAAACGACCTCTCCCCATCTCAAGTATCATGCCATCTGTAGCTTGGAAGGGTCTTCCAAGTAGTAACTCATTGCCCTGTTCATCTTGCATCTCCATTACAAAAAAGTCTGTTGGAAATACAAACCGATCTACTTTCACCAACACATCTTCACAAATACCATAAGGCTTCATCACGGAATTATCCACCAGCTGTATTGTCATATTGCTCTGCCTTAATTCTTTTAATCCCAATTTCTTGAATGTAGAGAGAGGCATCAAGTTTATGCTTGCCCCGGAATCACACAGTGCTTCTCTGAATTTCACCTTACCAATGTAACATGAAATGTTGAAGTAGCTTGGAACCTACCTCCTAGGTGGGAATGTGCCCATGATGAAGGCGCTCACCTGCTCCTTGAGAACTACAACCTCCATGTCAGGGATCTTCCTCTTCTTAGTAATGATGTCTTTCAAAAACTTGTCGTAAGAGGGAATTTGCTCTATTGCCTCTAATAATGGGATGTTGACTGAAAGCTTTCTGAAACTATCCAAAAACTTCTTGAACTGGGCGTCCACCTTCTTTGCTTTCACACTATTCGGATATGGGACCGGGACAACCTGTGCCCTTTGATGCGATGGCACATATGGTGTCCTTTTCTGTGTCTCCTCCTCAAAAAAAAAGGGGTCCGCAGTGACATCTTCTGCTATTTCCTCTACTGGCTCTGTGACTGAGATTGGCACCTCCTCAGTGGCCTCACCTTTGGGTTCTGACTGGGGTTTGCTTGGTTCATCGGCCCTGGGGTTTAAAAGCTTCTTGCCACTCCTTAGCAAGATTACCTTCGCCTGTTGGCTTCCTCCTGGAACGTTTGTGTTACCCGGAAAACCTTGTTGCACTGGCTTCTTCAGATTGGCTGTTTCAACTACCATTTGCGCCATCGACGTCTCTATTGTCCTCATCTGAGCCTCATGGCTCTGCAATGTCTGTCCAAACTGATTCATAAATTCCCCCTGTTGCTTGATCTGCTGACCAAAAGTGTTCATAAGTTCTTGGTTCTGCTTTATCACTTGGTTGAGAAACTCCGTGCTCTTATCCTCTGCCACCGGATGGGGTTTTGCATTGGGATCCTACAAAAAGTTATTCGGATCCTTCCATGAGAATTTCTTGTCCTTCCTCCATGAGTAATCATTATTTCTGCACCCCTGCTGCTAGCACATGAATTTGACTTGAGCTTCGTCCTCGGATTCGGTATCCTCTTTTGCAAGCAGTTTCTTTGCTAGAAGGTCCATCTTCTCATTCAGCTCTTTGATGGCCTTTGACTCCCCCGCAACTCGAACGTGCTCTACGGCATCCCTGTCGCCCCAGGATTGCTTCTTGGCCATGTTCTTCAGAATTTCCCAACACCTCATGTCTGTGTTGTTCAAAAAGAATCCTGAGCCTGTGGAATCTAAGTTACTTCTATCATGCTCGGAGAGAGCAAAATAGAAGATTTTGACCTGTGTCTCTTTGTCAAGCCCATGATGCAGGCACCTCCTAAGCATGATCTAAAACCTTTCCCAAGTCTCAGAGTAGGTCTCTCCTGCCTTCTGGGGAAAATTATGGATTTTCCTGATCATGTTGTTTGTCTTATCGGGCGGAAAGAACTTTTCAAATAATACTTCCACCATGTGGTTCCATGATTCCACATATTCATCATCAAGATTGTGCAACCATTATCGTGCATTTCCTGCCAGAGAACTCGGGAACAACTTTAAGTAAAGCATCTCTTGTGGAAATCTGTCAATTTTAATCATGTCACAATTCTCCATGAATTGGCTTATATGAGTGACTGGGTCTTGGTTCTTTAACCCATGGAATGCATTTGACTTGACTAAGTTGATTAATGCAGGATCAATCTTATAAGTCAGAATGTTGATCGCCTCCTTCTTAATTGGCCCCTTTGACGCAGATGAAGAAGAAGCCTTGATCTTCTGCCATATTGTTTGTTCCTCTACCATTTCTTCTTGTTCGGATTCAGAATCTGTTTCTACCAAGTGGTCTTGATTGTAATCCTCCTCGTTGTAAGGTCCCGGCTATGGAACCTCTGGTGCCTGTTGCGTGTAGTCGGTGCTACGCGTCTGCACCATGCACAGTACCTGCAAAATGAAAATTTCATTTCAGTACCGTGCTAGACGATTACAAAAATTGGAAAGATAGACTATGAATTTTAGAAATGATTTCAAACTAATAAAAATAAAAAGTGGCCTAGAATGTCTGCTTGCAGCACTCATAGTGCTGACAATTGCTGTGTCCCTGGAAACGGTGCCAAAAACTTGACACGAATTTTCCGTGCGTAGAACGCAAGTGTACGCGTCAATGTAATATAGGCCTTTGTGAGGCCCGAGTCAGACTCAGGGACACTAAATTATCAGAGACTACTACTAACTACTCGCAATCATCTAGACCGGTTAAAAAGTTGGAAGTTGTTGTAAAATTAAAAGAAAATGAAATAAAACAAAGCAAAACAATCGATTAAAGGTTTAGTTTAATCAATTCAAGTGGAGATCTTTAGGATTGCATTTTCACCGCGGGTTATCATTGTATGAATTTCTATATAGAAACTCAGATTTATCTCTCTTTCCAGGTAGTGGCCTGTAGTAAAAAATGCCAACTGTCATGGTACAATTCACTACCTATGTCTAGGTCAGTTCCACCATCATAGTAACCTATTCCCTAAACTAGGTGCATTAGAATCAACCTCTGGGTATCCACCATTAACCTTACACCACCTTGTTCAAGTGATTTGTTAATTAATGTGAATTTCGTCTCTTTTCAACCGTCAATTCTTCTTTCAAAGCAGTTAAGGGCATTAGATTATTATTATGGTGATCAAGCATAACAATATAATTGAGAAAATGAATTCATACCACGGATTTAAGAGATAAGTGATGAATTACTATGGTAAAAACGTCATACAATGCTTCCTCGGGCTACTCCCAGTCCTAAAGACAAAGGGGATTAGCCCCGCATGTTCATCTTAGAGCAAAACATGGTATAGAAAAGGGGAAACATGGAGAAAAACGTGATTAAGTAGTGAAACCTATGAATGGAGAGGATCCAAGCGTTCCTTGGCATAGAATGTGCGATCTACGGCCTTTCGATGGTGGAAAACATCTTCTTCGGCGTCCAGAATGGCTGGGGTGTGCTTCTAGGCTCCGTTCTTCTCTCCACACCTTGTCGGGACGTGTGCAGCGGCTAATGACGTGATAGATTTCTCTTGGCCGCCGTCATTAGGTATAATCACTGTGTTAGGTAGAAAAAATATCGTAGCCGTCGGATTTAGATCGATCTGAAGCAAACTTGTATCTGACGGTGTCGATACCATCGACGCGAGTCGATGGTATCGACTCTGCACGGTATCGGTTGGTCTTCTTTTCTTTTCTTTATCGCGACTAATGCTAACTCGATACCATCGATGAGGGTCGCTGGTATCGACATTCTAAGGCATCGGTTTTTTGTCCTTTTCTGTCACTGTAGCTCCACTTTTCGATAGTATCGACTTCTGGGTCGACAATATCAACTGTCTTCTTGCAGCAACCTGATGGTATATCGATACCATCGACTCTCTTGTCGATAGTATCGACTCTGCGATGCTCCTTGCGGCTGGATTCCTGTGGTTGTGTCGATGGTATCGACCACTGTCGATGGTATCGACAACAGCAGATATGCGTTTTTCCTAAAATTGCAATAGAAAACCACATAAGCCGAAATAAAACATATTATTGTAATCATTTATGCTCAAAATACTAAAATAAGGGAGATTTGACACTGAGAAGGATCATAGACCAAAGTAAATGAATCATGCAATATTAACCACCAAAATGACCAATAAATGCATAAAACACAAGTAAAATATGTCTATAAATGCGACTCAAAATCATCACATTAGAGATTCACAGCATGAGCATCTAGACGGTAACATGATATGACACCTAACAATGTTGTCGTCAGTAGGTATGGCTTTGTGAACTATATTCCAAAGAAGTGTACATGCTTTAGGAAATCTAATCATCCACATGCTATTGTGTTGACTATGTGGGGGGGAGAGAATGGTAGCATAAAGGATATTCTTCTTCACCGATTGAACAGAGAAATGTCCTCACAATGTGGGCGCCCATATCATCTTGTCTTCATGATCAAAATTATTCATTTTGTTGTTTCTAATAATGGCCACGCCTTCTTCATTAAAAATGTGACCAAGTGATACCCAGTCCCAACCAGAGTCAGGTAACCAAAACTTAGAAAGTTGAAAATCCAGCCTTCTATCATTCTCATTAAGATTGTAGTCCACAAGAGATTCACCACACCATCTGTAATCCCAAATCGATATGTTTCCTCTTCCAACTATCCAACGACATGAGGAATTAAAGATGGGAAAAGACCTCCAGATCAGCTTCCATTGTGGAGATGCATAGGAACTCAATTTGAGATATGGATGATAGAAACTAGCTCGGTTGGAAAGAGATGAGAAGTATTTGTCTCTACAGAATAGGGCCCATGGCGACGACCCATTAGAAATCTCCTAACACGCCTTGTATGTGAATGCTTTATCAATGATTCTTGTGGAGTCTAACCCTAGACCTCCACAATTGATAGGAGAAGTGACCTTATGCCACAAAATCCAAGCTTTTCTTGTTTGAGCATCTCTATCGGACCAAAGGAACTTGGACATGAGCCTATCGAGCCTATCACATATACCAATGGGGATGTTGATGGCCGCAACAGTGTACATCGTTGTGGATGCAAGTGCATGCTTGATAAGAAGACGTCACCCAACAAAGAATAACAGATTAGATTTCTAAGATGCAATCTTGGTGTTCATATTCTCTAAAAGAAAATCAAAATGAATTAGCTTGGTATGTCCAGGGATGATGGGAACCCCAAGATAAGAGATGGGTCCTTCTTGCAACGCGATGTTGAGCGAGTTTGCAATACTAGTCACAACAGATAGATCATTACCCCCAATCAGGCATGTAGATTTGCCTCTATTAACCACCTATCCAGAAACTCTTTCATAGCTACTCATGATCTAGTTTATGCCCGCCACAGTGTTCGGATCAGCATTACAGAAAATAATAACATCATCAGCGTATAAGAGGATGATAGGTAACATGACGTTTCCCTGAGTGTGAAATATGCAGATGTTGTTTCTATCAACAGCAACCTCCACATCTCTGGCAAGAAATTCTTCAAAAATAACAAAAAGATAGGGCGACATTGGGTTTCCTTGTTTGAGTCCCCTGTGTAGTTGAAAGAAACCTTCAGTGACATCACCCAGAGTGATGGATGCCCAAGATCCATAGTAAAAGCTGAGACATAAGCGGAAGATCTTAGGAAAAAACCCAAATTTCTCTATAATGTGATATAGCATTCCCCAATCAACTCTATCATAAGATTTACTCATGTCGTATTTAATAATTGCATTCAGATAAGCACCCCCATGATTAAGATCATGACATATTTCTTTACACAGCCCAATGTGGTTGATGATATCTCTCCCAGGAACATAAGCACATTGTGAAGCAAACACCATCTTGTGCATGAGTGGCCTCAAATGATTGCTAAGGATTGATGTGAAAATTCTGATAATGACATTTTCAACCGCAATCGGCCTAAAGTCGGTAATTAAATTAGTAGGCTGAGGAACTTTGGGTATCAAATCCAGGTGGCATGACATCAAACTTCTATCACAAGGTTGAGATTTAAAGAAAGCCTCTGCCAAGGTCAAAAAATCATGTTTGATGATGTCCCACGCAGCGGTGAAGAAACTGAGTGTAAATCCATCAGGACTAGGAGCATCAAATTTGTTCATCCCTTTCATGGTGTTAATAATCTCTTCTTCCGAGGGCACCATAATTACGGCCATGTTATCATCAGTAGAAATGTTGAGCTCAATTAGGTTAAGGAAAGGTTCTACATCTTCTTCATTAGCTGAAACAGTAGCCACGAACAGATTCTGAAAGTGATTAGCGGTAGCTCGGGCCATAATCTGATGATCATCATATGTGGAACCGTCAGGTAGAGCAATGCGAGATATGTGGCTTCTTCTTCTCTTAGCTTTAACCACATCATGATAGAATGAAGTGTTGCGCTCACCATCATTCAACCACATGATTTTTTATTTCTCCTTCCATAGTAACTCTTCTTGATGAAGTATATCTTGAAGCTCCTCCTCCGCTGATACTAGATTTTCTTCATTCACATTGGTAGGGTCCTCATCAAATTTCATTTGAAGGATGTGCACCATGTCTTCAAGGTCAGCCTTTCTTTGAAAGATGTTGCCAAAAGTTTCTTTATTCCAGCTTTTAAGCGCCTTCCTAACCGATTTAAGCTTGCAGAAGAAGGTAAAAGAAGGATGACCAACAACATCAGTATGCCATGCTTCCTGAATAACTTGCAAACATCCCAGATGCTCAAGCGAGACAGAGAGAAAAGAAAAAGGTGGATGCCTCTTTGCATGATGTTGTTGACTAAACTTGACATGAATAGGGCAGTGATCAGATTCACAGAAATGCGTGAGGTGGTGAGATATAGAATTAGGCATATTGACCTTCCAATTGTCATTGATCATGACACGATCCAGGTGTCTCCATTTTGTGGGCGTTTTTCTTTGCTTGTCTACCCATGTGTACTTGTTGCCCATGAAAGGTATTTCATAGATGTTTGCATTAGAGATGAAAGCATTAAACTCAAGCATTGCTTGAAACTCAGGATCAGCTGCTCCACGATTCTCACTAAGGTTTCTTATAATGTTGAAATCACCAGTAATTTCCCATGGATAATCCCCAATACTCCAGCCAGTAACAAGTAGAGATTCCCAAAGAAGTCTTCTGTCATTATATGAGCAACTAGCATAAATGGCGGACACAAAGAAAGTATATCCAGATGCAGACGAACAACGAATAGTAATATGTTGCTTGTGTTTATAGATAACGGTGGGATTCAGGGATGCATTAGCATATACCCAGATTTTTCCATCTTCCCCATGACTCTTCTGGCATTGTCTCGAGCATTGCTGCATCTAGCACAACAAGGGTGGCAACCATTTTCCTATCATACAAAACATCATTCTTCTCGTTATGGTCTAGATCTTGTAGGTAGACGTCGCAGAAGTCCATACTTATCTTCATTTCATCCAGTACCTATTGAGCGTCGCATCATCATAAGTTATTAACTTTTTAGTGCTTGGCTCCTCCTACCTAATTTCTTCTTTTGTAGGCTGGTCTTCTAGGATAGGTCCGTCTTCTGTGGGTGAAGAGTTTATGTCAAACTCTTGCACCGTTGCATTTACTCTGGCTGTAGATGCCTCTTCATGTAGTGGTTGTTCCTCTTCTCTGATTGTTTCTTCTCAAGGAACTATAGGCATGCTTGTGACTTCTTCATCCTTGAGCTTGTCAAGATTGAGGGGCTTGCATATTCTTGTGAAGGTGAAGGATTGGCTATCTACTTTGACCGTTTTCTATCTTGCCACTCCTCCATGTGTGAGTTGAGTATTGAAAGAAGAGTGTTGCACTTTCTCACATATGGAGTTGAATTGACACCCTAATTATTCAATGAAGCTTGTTGTTTGTCATCGATCTTGTTAGGGTGTTGTTACTGCATTTTCTACACCAGTTGATGGTGGTGGTGCCACCTTATCGACTTCATGTCGAGAATGAGTTGGTTGCTCATGCTCCAGTCACTGATATGAACCTACTTCTTTTGGCGGTGTTGGTTCATTATGTAGCTTGTCTGATTCAGCTTCCTTCAGACAGACATCATATGGAGTCTTTGCTTGTCCATCTGTAGTTAGTGAAGGTGCGTCTAGCAGTTCTTTCTCCAAGAGTGGGGTGGGGTGGGCATTGGTATCATTGTAGGCCCATTTGTCATTGACTGCAACCTATTTTTTTTAATTGATTGTTCCATACTTCATGCCTCCTCTGCTTGTGTCTGAATAGACTTTGGCACTAATATCAGTTCTTTAAGGACTACCTTGCATATTTTGAGTGACAGTTTCTTACTCTTTCCTTTTGTTGTTGGTTATGTAGCTAGCTCCCTTTCTTCCTTCTGGGAGATGATGGTGGGTGAAGGTGGGTATGTATCTCTTTTGATGGCACTAAAATGAATCTTGTTGATATATTCCATAGTTGGCCTCAATTTATGAGTGTCATAGTGGCTCATTTCATGGAGGGGGGGATAAGATATCTAACTTAGCCTTCTTGTAGTAAAATTTTCTTCTATTTTGTTCAAGTATTCCAGCAGTGATGAAATATTTGCAGTCTAACAAACTATATTGTTCAGTCACCTCAGGTCATCTTAATTCTTATAGGTCAAGGACATAAGATGCAATAATAGCTAATTGGCCTCCCATGTACAAGTCCTTTGTCTTCTTCTTATTTTCTTGACCTACTGCTATGGATAGCTTGTCAATGGGCAATATCCCGATGTTGTCATGTCATTTCTCTAGCATAGATAAGACTAGTAAAAGGTCCCCTCTAGATATGTTCCCTATTTTAGATTGTGCAAACACCATGAAACAACATTTTTTTGGATCACTCTGATGAAACAAGAAGGTAGCTGAGCCACTTTGGATTTTCCTGGTTGTGCATGGTTTCCCCTGTCAGCCTTTCCCAGGTTTTGTGATTGCTAAACCAAATTGCATCCCTATCTTGTCTTGCCGCCATAGTTTCTCTTGCTTGCTCTTGTGTTTTAGTAAATATTCTATTCAATATATTCTCTATAACAAAGAAGTCATTGCCTCCCATTCGTACTTGTAGTTTGTATCCCCCTCCTATTTCTTCTTTCGCTTAGTCTTTGAAAGGTATCTTTACAAGTGAATACATGAACATGGCCATGAGGTCTGTGTAAGAATGTGGGGCGCATGGCATATGATGTATAAGTTTGCCCCATTCATGAACTCCATGAAAAGTTCATAGATACCCAACTGTATAAAGACACATTTGTCCATATATCTTGTCAGCTTAAATGTCTTTTCTCTCAGGAGCATGTTGTACATCGCTTGGTGTTCCTAGTCTCGAGGTTGAAATGCAACCTCGTGTTCCTCATTTTTCAATGCTTGAGTTCTGTTGGCGACTACATCTTTCGTGCACTCGATGATGCTTCTCTTGTAGCCTACTATTTTGCTTTGATAGCTGCCCTCTTCTTCTTTGTTGTTGGGGCATCTAGACATGATTCTGACCCCTTTCACTTTTCTTTTGCCTTTGCTTCTTCTTCAGACGTCACATTTTCAGATGTATTTGTGTCTTTTGTTTCATGTGACTCCTCTTCAGATTGCTTGGGGGGCTTGTGCCCAAGTAGGACTTCATATTTCTCCCTATGCAACTATAATTATATCCTTTTTCCCTGGGGCATGTTGGGATGCTCGTCTAGGACCTTATTAATCATCTGGATTACTTCTTCTATTCCTACCAGTGAGGTAGCTTGTCTATCTAGGGAATCATAAGTTGTTGATGACATTCTAAGAGTTAAAAATTTAATCTATTAGTAGAAGAAAGCCAATAAAATAGGAAATTGGGTGAGAAGTGGAAATAAATAATTTGATAATAATTTTGTTTTAATAAAGTCAACAATTCTTGGTGATTGCCGAGGTTTTTATAATCTTAGTGACCACTGAGGATGTTGATCACCCTAAGCTAACTAGGCGTTCCTTGAAAATTTAATTTTGGTGGTCACCAATATTCTATGGGATCAGAAGGTTGATGAGAAAATAGTGAGAAAGAGGTCACTGATAATTATAATTTTTAGCGATCAGTGAAGAACTTTGTAATAGCGGTCACTAAAAATTATAGAGCCAGAATTCTCTACGGTTGCCAAGAACTTGAGTCTAGCGGTCATTGAGAAACTTTTTAGTGGTCTCCAAGAACTCAAAACATTCATTATGGAAATTTGGGTTTCCAAAAAAGAAAAGAGTATTGATTTCTAAAAAAGTTCATTGATGCCCTTGTGAGACTCGTGATGAATTGGTGATCAATCGTCTTTCATGGCGGTGATGTTGGGTTCGAAACCCGAAGTCATTGGTCTGATGTAGAGAAAAGAGGAAAAATGACAACGTAGTCCTGCTGGTGCAAGGAGCATCCATAGACAGAGAATGACACTATATTGATAGAAATAAGATTGATTAAAGTTATAAGGCTACCATTCACCGTTTATGGTTTGAATGGAAATAAGGGGAGGTTTGGCAAAGGTCGATCGACACTGTGGTTGCTTGGGATAATATCAACGATGGCTGCATGCTAACTGGAAGTAGGGTTGCATCTCTTGTTAGCGTCAGGAGTGCACTTCAATCATCTCTGGAATCCTCTAGGGCTTCTCCGCTTCTAGTCATTAGGGTGGAAGAGATGATACCAACTTGAGGGGTTTTTGTACTCTTGGGTTTTCAAGTCACTAAGATTTATTCTCAATGGGCTCCAAGGGTTGAGTGTGCATCGATTGCTAAAGATCTGAACTAGCAATTGCTAAGAATCGGATAAATTTTCAATAGCCACTAAAAACAATGACTTTGATGTGGTCACTAAGATTTTAATTCTCAACGGTCATTGAGAATATAATTCCTAGCAATCGATGACTCTTGCATTTGTCACCTAAAATCAAGCATAGTTATGATCTTATTTTCAACTTTATTTTATACATACTAGAAATTAAGAGATAGAAAAAATGTCCAAAACATGTGACTAGAATTTAGAGAATTAAGGACACTTAGAGATTAAGGGGAACACGTTAAGAAAACTCTAAATTCATCATATGTACACTAAACATTAAGAAACAATACAAAGTTGCTTAAGCTAAAGATTAAACTAGTGATTAATTTGATTCATGTGATTAGAAAGCATGGAGAGTCTAATAAAAGAAGAAAAAAACTAGAAGGTTAAAGAAATCTGAGAAATCCTTGGGTTACCAAGAAGTGATGTTTTGTAGTCTTTAGCTTGAATTTCTTGATTTGTTCCTTCAAATATCTTCTTGTGGTGCAGGAAGGGGTTCTTCCAATTGGAGTTCTGATCTTCTCACATAAATTTCATCCTCATAGTATCTCTTTACACGATGTCTATTTACCTTGAATATCCTATCTTTTCACTATAGATTTCCATCATTCCTGGGATATATCTTGGCTACTATAAAGGGGCTAGACCATATCGACCTCATCTTTCCCAGAAAAAGTCTGGTGCTGGAGTTGAATAGGAGGACCTGGTCTCCTTCTGACACATCCTTGCTTTTTAGATGGCAATCATGCCAAACTTGGTCATTTCCATGTAGATTTTGGCATTTTCATAGACATGTAGACTAAGCTCCTCCAACTTTTATATTTGTAGAAATATTTTCTTTCTTACTATGGTTGGGTCCGTGTTCAAGAAGTTTATGGCCCAGAAGGCTCTATGCTCCAGTTGTATCGACAAATGGCAAGATTTCTCTAAATTAGGCGATTGGGAGTAGTCCCTATCAATGTCTTAGAAGTAGTTCAGTAAGCCCAAAGTGCGTCATCAAGCTTCATTGACCAATCCTTTCTAGTTCGGCTCATATTTTTCTCCAAAAATTTGCTTGATCTGGTGATTCGACACTTCCACTTGCCCAAATGTCTATGGGTGGTATGGCGTAGCCACTTTATGCCTTACCATGTACTTCTTTAACAGATCTTCACATTGTTTTTCCCCAAAATGTGATCCCCTGTCGCTGATGATGGTGCCTGGGACACCAAACCTGGGAAAGATGGTCTTCTCAAATTATTAGGTTATTTGAGAAGGCCATCTTTCCCAGGTTTGTATTGGTTCCCACGAGATGAAGGGAAAGGTCCCATATAATAAATCCCCTAGACATAAAATATTTCTACTTTAATCAAATCTGACATAGGCAGCTCATTTATCCTAGATTTGTTCTCCATCCTTTGCTACTCATCACATGCCTTAGAGTATGCATGAGCACCCTTGAACAGACTTGGCCAATAGAATCTTGATTGTTGGACTTTTGTTGTGGGTTTCTCTCTACGAAGACATCCTCCATATGATGAAGAATGACATTCACATATGATCTTGGGGACTTCTTCATGTGGGATGCACCTTCTATATAGATTGTATGTACATTGCTTGAATAAGAGTGGGTTGTCCCAGTAGTAGTTCTTCAAATTTGAGAAAAAAAATTCTTCTGGTTGTAGGTGGTAGCAAGTGGCAATTGTTGACAAGCTAAGTAGTTGTAAATATCGACAAACTAGGGTAAGTTGGGATCAATAGTCTTTCCATCCTTAGGTATTTGTTAGCATAATTGTCATTAACCAGAAATGGGTCTTCTTTGGTAACTATGATCCTTGACAAGTGGTTTGCAACCACATTTTGTGTCCACTTCTTGTCAATAATTTCATGGGAAAACTTTGCAGAGCCCACCTTAAAAGTTTGAGCTTGGTGTCCTTCTTCTACATCAGATATTTAATGGAACCATGGTCTGTATATACCTTGACTTTTGATCATATCCAATAGGATCTGAATTTGTCGAGGGAAAACACTATCGCCAACATTTCCTTCTCATCAGTGGTGTAGTTGATCTAGGCATCATCTAGGGTCTTGCTAGCATAGTATATCACATGGTGTTTCTTATCTTTCCTTTGCTCCAAATGACTCTTATAGAATAGTCATTGTCATCACACATGATCTCAAATGGTAGCTCCCAATCTGGGGCTTGTAATATTGAATACATAGTCAGAGCATTCTTCAGGGTATTAAAAGCTTCAAGGCAGTTGTTTGTAAAGTCAAACTCAACATCCTTTATAAGAAGACTTGATATGAGCTTTGAGATCTTAGAGAAGTCCTTGAGAAACCTTCTATAGTATCTGGTGTGTCCCAGAAAAATTCTTACTCCACTCACCACTTTAGGGGGTGGCATTTAGATATTGCCTCTATCTTTCTGAGATCAACTTCTATTCCCTTTTTAGAAATCTAATGTCCAAGAACATTGCCTTCTTGTACCATTAAGTGGCATTTTTCCCAATTCAGAACCAATTGCTTCTCCTCACACCTTTGTAATACTTGGCTTAAGTTCTCTAAGAATTTGTTGAAATTGGTTCCATATACCGACAAGTCATCCATAAATACTTCCACTATGTACTCCAAGAAATCTGCAAAGATATAAATAACACACCTCTGAAACGTTGCAGGTGTTTTGCATAAAACAAACAACATAAGTCAGAAGGCATAAGTTCCATATATGCAGGTGAACATAGTCTTATCTTGGTCATTAGGTTGGATAGGCACTTGGTAGAAACCTGAATATCCATCTAAGAAATAGAAATATGAGTTGTGAGGTAATCTCTCATGGACTTGATCAATGTACACTAGGGGGAAGAAGTCTTTCCTATTAGCGGCATTAACTTTTCTATAATCTATGCAAATCCACCATCTAGTCATTGTTTGTGTGGCCACTTCATCTCCTTTTTTGCCTTCACAATAGTCATTCCTCTATTTTTGTGTACTACATGAATAGGGCTTACCCAATTGTTGTTGCCATTCTGGTATATAATCCATGCATCTCACAATTTTATCACCTCCTTGACTACCTCCCTTAACATCTGATTCAATTTACTTTGAGGTTGGGCCAGAGATTTAGCAATCTCTTCTAGGTTTATTCGGTGCATACAAATGGCTAGGCTCAAACCCTTGATGTCTTCCATAGAATACCCTATGACATTCATTCGTAGTTTTAGTTCTTTTAAGAATTTCTCTTTTTGTTCTTCGGTCAAAGAAGAGTTTATTATCATAGGGTTCCTATCTTCATCATCTAGAAACTTGTATTTTAATCCTTCATGTAGTTTTCTCAGCTCTGATTTTGGATTTGGTGCTTCCTTCTCTTCATGTATTTGTTCTAGTGAAGCATACTTTGTAATTTTAGTGGTTTCTTCTTCATTGCTACTTTAATATTCCTTCGTCTGGTTCAAGTAATCTAGAATCTCAACGACTTCAGGATCCATAATACTTGGGTCAGCGTTGTTGAGTGGTCTCATGATAGGATCAACTATGGAATTATCTTCTTGTACCTCCTCATAGAATTTATTATAGTTTTCCATGAAGTAAACTAATTTGAACAAAGAGGACCCCCTCATGGCATCTTGAATGTGAAAGTCAATATGATCATTTCCTACTCAAATAGTTATTATTCCAGCTTTGACATCAATTAGCACTCTCCCAATGGAGAGAAATGGTCTCCCAAAGATCATAAGGCATGTAGGGTCTTCTATCAGCTTGATTAAAACAATATCACACAGAATAAAGAATCTTCCCACACGAATCAAGACATCCTCCAAAACTCCTACATGTTTTGTGAAAGTATGGTTGTTTAGTAGAATCCTCATCCCAGTCTTTACCATATCCGTGAGTCCCAACCTCTGGGCAACAGTCAGGGGCATGAGACTGATACTTGCTCCCAGATCTGTAAGACCTTGTCTTACCTCATTGCCTCTAACATTGAAGGGAATCATGAATGCTCCGACATCTTTCTTCTTCATTAGCATTTTGGCTTGAACAAAGGCACTAGAAATCTTGGTTTACGTTACTGTCTCTATGTGGTCTTCCTACCTCCTATTCATAATTATATATTTGAAGAACTTGGCGTAGGTTGGAATTTCCTCAATAGAATCCAAGAGTGGCACATAAAGTTGTTGTTTCTTTACAACTTCTACAAATTTCTCATATCTCTTCCTCAGGTGGGCCTTAATCAACTTATATCAGAAAGGAACTGTAAGAACCCTAACTTGGGTTTTGGGCTGACCCTATTTGTTTGGCTTTATTAATTGCTAAGAGCCTTAATCTAATCCTTTGGGATGCTTTCAGAGTTTATGGAGAGCTAAAGTTTCTAGTTTTAGTTTGTTTATATGATGGTTGTGCTTTCTTTGCTTATTTTAGGTCCAATTGCAATTTACCCAAGTATGAGGGTTATCTTGCAATTTTCCACCTCTAGAGTGTTCCTTATCTCTCTTGGTTTCATGAGAGAGAATGTGGTGCTTTAGGGTGCCTTGGTTGGGCCTTGGTTGAGTGGTGACACCCTAGAGGTGATTAGGGTTCTAGTGTTTGCTTGGTGTTAACCTTGAGTATGTGTAGTGACACTTTGTCTCGACCTTCAGGTTTGTCTTGGGAGTGTCTCAACTGAGACATTTCCATTGGTTGCTCTTATCTCGACCCTGATGGTCTAGGGTGTGTCTTGGGTCGAGACAGTGGTCTCTTTGAGGTGTGTCTCGACCTAGTGGTGGTGATCCTTTTTCTCTCGACCAGGTGATCTTTTGGTGCTTTGTCTAGACCGTGTGGGTGTTCCCTTCGTGTGTCGTGACCGAGACCATATGTTGGGTGACCAAAGGTGGTAAAGACCCAACATAGGTTGTATCACCATCTCGTACATGTGTGTTGTAAGTGGTTGCATGTTAGTTTCTTAGGTGTACAAGTGTCCCTTAGGTGTCTTTAGGTATTAACACATCATCCCTCACCCTACCTCTCTCCTCATTTTCTATATAAACCCTCTTCTCTCCATTTAAGTGACCATTTTCGGCCTTCCTCTTTCCACCCTCTCTTTTTCTCGTGCTTGGAGGTTGGTGGAGCAAGGAGATTCTATCCTTGGAGCCTTGGTAACCAAGATCCCTTGCATGTGGTGACTCTTGCTCATCTTCAACCTTGGTAAGTGTTTTCCTTTCCTTGATGGTGTTTCTTTTGATCTTCTAGCTTCTCTTTTCTCGGCCTTATATCGTGGATCCTCCATAGTGCTCGCTCTTGAGGAGTGAACCCCTCATCACAAGGGTCATAGTCCATGTTTTAACAAGGTAGACCCAAGTGTTCTTCTCTCTTTCTCCTCTTTCTTTTGGTTTGGCCTAGAGCTTCTTGCCCTATTTTCTAGAGTTATCTTTGACCTTGGTGTCTTGTTCTTGTTGAGGTGATCTTTTAGCCTAAAGTGTAGCCTTTGGTGGAGCTTCATCATTTTTGGAGATTGTGTCCTTTGAGCTTGTATTCCTCGGAGTTGATCTCCCTTAAGGTGGGTGATATAACCCTCTACCCTCTCTATTATAGTACTTTTCCTTACTTGCATGTTGATCTCTCTCTCTCTCTCTCTTTATTATGTTACTAACATGCTAGTATATGATTTCATGTTCTAGAACTTGAATAAGGGTGAGAATCATGCTTGGTTTGGTTAGAATCTGAAACCTAACTGAACCGCCTAAATCACACATCCAAAATGGAGCAGATCTAGAGTAGTCAGACTCTTGAATTTATAACCCGACCCCCACAACTATTATACCAGGTCTGATGTGCTAAATCGGGGTTGAACCATAGGGACAAGGTTGGTAAGTGGTAAGGACGTGAATCTTAACACTCCTACACCCCAAATGAAAAGGTGGATCAAGGTGATGTTCCCTAAGGAACGATGATGCTCCAAATAAAACAATGGCAGGAAAAAGAAAGAAAATAAAACAAGAGAACAAAGTCAAACAAGAAATACGAAACAAAATTATGGAAGGAAACTTGGATCGGGTTTCACCTACTACGATCTCTAACCATCATGCAAAACTTATGGCCCTTTGTATACCTTTATCAAGACTACAAGCAATCATCAATTATGTCTATTCCCTCGTCTCTCGAGCTTAGGATAGATCTAGATTATAAGGTGGCCTCTCTCTCGAGATGACATCCAAACAGACACAAAGCAAACCATATGACCATTAGCATTAGTACTCCAACACTTTCATGCATTCATACTACTTCATAACTCTGGATAAGTAGTACTACTCTTTCGAGGAACCAAAAATCATACATCACAAGATGGTAGCTAAGCATACAAGTGAAGCATTAGGAACAAGAGTACGGAGATAATCTTGATAACATCATTTATATATTCAAAGGGAGGCAAGAATATACATGTTGGGAGAGCCTTAGTGGCTACTTCCAACCCAAGTTAAATGCTTAGCCACATATGTTAATGGTATCATAACAACTTTATAGAAGGACATATACATTAAGAATAATAAAGAGGTTAAGGGTACAACGTGAAGGAGATGATAGACCTAGAGAAGGGTGAAGGTGATACACCAATTGTACTTCTCCAGATCTAGATCTAGAGTGGGTGTGGATGATGGCAACTCCTTCTTTTGAAGAAGAAGATGACTGATCTTCTCTCTCCTCTAACTTTCATCTTCGGAGGTCAAAGACCGATGGGAATGAATGTGAATGACTCTGGAGTTTGGTAGCACTTTGTGGTCTTTGATGATCTGATGATTTGACGGGTGGAGTTTGGGGCCTATTTATAGGTGATGCCCATCGTCTTAACTTTCTATCACAGTCATGATGCATGCGCTGGTCGTGACCTTTGTCACGGTTGTAAGGCTCAGTGGGGTCCCCTCATTCATGGTCCCAGTCGTGGAAGTTGCAAAAACATCACAGTCCCAGTGCATTACCCCAATCGCGACAGAGGTGTGAAGTTGTCGAGCCATAGCTCTGTCACGGTCGTGACATCTGCGGACTATGTAGTCACCGTCGTGACATAGAATGAACTTGTACTAAGTGAGAAATGTATGAAATTAAGATTTTAGCCCTAAGGTACTCAAATGAACATAAAAATCCATAAAAGTTATGTTAGGATAGGAATAAAACATATGCGAAAATTTCACAAAATGAGATGTTATCTATTGGTATGTATTCCCTGAGAGCCAATCATATGATGATTGGATTGATATACGTCATGATTGATTTGATAAATACCAAAGACAAGCTTCCAATTTATTCTAGTTCAATCAATTACGAGATAAATGATTTAGCATAATGAATGTCTAAAGAATAATAATACTCAATAATGTATGTCTTCAGGTTAAGGACCTGAACAATGAGATCATATGGATGCTAAGAGTATGTACATTCTTATTATATCCCTAGTCGGATGTCATTGTGGACGGTTGATAAACAATAATGACACATAAAGACTACAGTGTGTGTTGGATGATGACACTGTCTCATTAGTCATGATATATGATATCAAACCAAGCACACAGATACATGTTGGAGAATAGTATATCAAACAAACCAACCATGAGAGTGACACATGGAACCATGACATGGTAGTCTGGTAGTTTGAAACATCTCTCATAGTGATGGTGGTGATTGTGATTCTTAGACCTGAGATCATTGCACTTGTCGAATGTGATTGGGCACACTTTGACATCATCAAATGTAGTCCTAAAATAGGGGTTGGTGATGATTGGATGACTTTGACACATGAGATAGACTGTGAGTGATATAAATGGGATTTGTCCCTCCTAAGGGAGTATGATGTCCAGACCACTTCATAAGCGAGACTGTGAATAACATGTGCATGCACATGTGAATCAATATATGATATTGAGTTCACAAATATCTCAGATAGTCTTCTCTAGTTCAAGAAACATGAACGAACATTGAAAGGATGACAACTCCATGCCTTGAGTTCATTTAGGATAATAGAGACAAAGGAATTATACATTCATTGGAACACCAATCACAGACTGTAGGATTGAAAGTTGTTTTCCAACTTTCCATATCACTTGGGTAGCACTGACGTGAGACTAGGCACCTATCTTTGCTTTTGATGTCATAAGCTAGTTATGGACATTCACTGCCAACATGATATGGGACCTATAGGGTCACACATATAGGATTAAACTGGAAGAGGAGTTTATCCATGAATGATGTTTGGATTAATTACTAAATTGTTTAGGTACTCAATCAAATATTCAATCAATAGACTTGACTCAGAATAATTAAGTTCAAGTGTTGAACCAACTGATTAGAGTGTCATATTGATTGAGAATTGAATTGACTGAGTTCTTCACAATCTGGACCACCAACTGACCGGTTCACTAGGTGAACCGATCAGTTCACTTGGACCAAATGAGCATGTGTTGGATTTCCCAGTTCGTGAGAAAAAGTTTCCTATTTCACTCATTCAATTCGATTGGGACAAGAATTAATCTTTACATTAACTAAAATGAATTAGGAAAGTCAATTGCAAGTAGGTATGGCTTGTGAACCACCCAGTTCACTAAATGAATCGACTAGTTCACGATGCCAACCGATCGGTTCACTAGTGAACCGACCGGTTCCCTTGTCGCAGTGGAAATTATTCATGGAAAATTTGGACCCTTCTACCCCCGTACAGACTAGGAACCCTAACCCTGCCCTCTACTATAAATAGAGGGGTACATGAGGCTTCTCCAGACACACAACAAAGACACAACTCAAAATATCAATTTCTCTATAAATTTGTTGTCCTCTCTGGTTTTTGTAACCGATAGAGCCCAAGCAAGTTCTATCCATCCAGGGAGGAACAACGAGGGAAAGATAACTATAGAAAAGCAACTGGTTGTGGGAGAGTGTGTTGGTGACTAGTACGTCAACAGAAGGGGACAACTCCTTCTAATCCATTCTTTAGGACTAGAGTTCGTGTGGACTATCTATAGAGGAGGGAGACTTTTGCCACCCAGGAGGATGACAATCAACTTATGAATGCATATTCATCATTTATTTGTACATCAATTAGGATAATTAATCAAGAGTTTTTTTGGTAATTTTATTTTAATTCAAAAATCAATTGCACTTTCATTCTCTCATTATTCATTTTATGAATTCTTATGAGATTTTTCTCAATTTTCAAGAATTATTAAAGATAAGAAGAGATGAAGGTAGGATGCATTTCAGTTTTCCCACATTGTTGATTTAAATACATATCATGCACCAAAATTGGCATAACTCTCACATCCCAATGCAGAATTTAATGTTAAAATATAATTTGGAAAAGACATTCAGAGGCCTATAGTAAAATCATATTTCTGGGTGTACCTTAAATTCTATGGATAGTCAAAATTCACTCAAAATTGTTGTTGTGAGAATCTACATTAAAAAGAGTTACATGGTCAAGCTAATTAAAGACAATCAAGTGTCTATTGACTCGATCTAAAAAATTCAAACTGTCGATTCCCCCCCTTTTTCCCCCTCTTTTGAGAGAAGCCTACCCCATCTTTCTCCTATATCGGGGGGGGGGGGGGTTCTTCATCTTTCACATCATCTTTTGTACCAGAGATTTCTGAGTAATTATTCTTATGTTCTTATGTTCTTGTGTTTGATTCATAAATAAAGATTGGTTATTTGCAAGCTAAGTGTTATTCAATTATTATTCTTTTACTTTTCTCATTTAGATCTAGTTACTTCTTATTCTTATTCTTCTTTTTTGGACTGGAGCAAGGGATTAAGTGTCATCCATTTCAGTGTCTCTTGCCTTAGGAACTAATCCTTTGATAAGTCTAGACTATGGCTAGAACACTTCTTTCCTCCATCTCCCTTTTCTCCACAAGCATGAGCTAGTAGTTCTCTATCGAGGCAATGGGAATAGCCCCTTAGCCATGGCTTAAATTGATTAAACCTTTAGAACGACTTCTAGATGGCTTTTGATTCTAGTAATCGTTGATCTGTCAAGGTAATTAATTGGTTTGATCACATGTTAATCTGGATGGATGTGACCATGGAAATTCGGATTTAGAACAATAGAATCAATCGTATAGGGGTTTTGAAATGATAATGGGTCTTCCTCTTTTGGGATGATGGACTAAGAAACATGAGCACCAGGACTAATGGGCTCATGTGGATTCCATCTTTTGTGGATTTTTATTAATTCGCATGCCTTCATCATAATTTTCGTTTTTAAGGATTTAGTCTATTCTCGCCTAGGATAAGGTGGTGAAAACCCCTAAACCCTTGATTCTCCATATCTTGATTTATTCTTGTGCTTGACTCGCTCTCTTTACATTCTAGTCTTTCATTCATAATCTTTTACTTGTGCTAACAATCATCTCAATTGTCCTTATGATAGGGAAAATTATTTCTTGTTAAGTGCAATCTTAGTCTTGTATTTTCTTCCTACTTTAGTGATAATCACCAACCCCCAACCCCAATATTTACTTTCTATTCCAAAAATAACAAAAAAATATCAAAAGAAATAAAAAGTTATTCAAAACCATTGGGATTAAAGTTAACAATCTTAAAATGTTGTCCTTTGGGATCGACCCTTTCTATACTAACCTTAATCGGAAAGTATAAAAAGGATTAAACTCTAGGATAATTATCTTTGTGATTGTAGTGCACTTTGACGCATTAACAATTTGGCACCATTGTCGGGGACAACAGATTGTATTCTCGAACCCCCAAATTTTTTTTTGAAAAACCTTTTTTTCATTTTTTATGCCTTCTGAGTAACATTCCAGAAGTGCTACTCCTCTTTCTATCGAGTATCCATTCCGACAGTCCATTTTTTCTGCACTCGATATTAAATGTATATGCGACACTCGCTGAATGCCAATTCTGCACCACCATTTTTTAATCTGGAACTAGAGAGGATAAGGATGATTTTAATCGATGATGACGACGATGATTATATCATCTTCAATCAAGTAGAACCAACTCCAGTACTTGAAGTTCCACCAATCACTTCCATTGTGGGTGTTAATGTAGTTGACTTTAATGACCAATATGCTTCATTTGAACCCTTTCTGTATAATGAACCACCACCCTTATAAGAAGTCCAATGTAAATTAGGTAAGATTCCACACAACCTTGATCAGGATATGGATAGGTGTTTTAAAGAAATTAAGGATGCCACAAATGAAGAACTTTGTTTAGCTAGGTTTGCAGTTGTATGGGGCCCTGAATATCCATATAAGTCAGAAAATGAGTGGATGGAGGCCTATGTGGACAAATTCATGAATCAAGCATCTTTTCACAAAAAGGTTAAAGATTGGTGGGCTCAAAGAACGTCCCAACAACCTAAGGCTCCACCACTCCTCTCGGTTGTAGGCCCATATTTGGATGTTTATAATAATCATCCCATCTTGGTTGAGCCTATTGTGACCAAAGTACCATCACCTCCCCAAGATGCACTGATGGATTCTTTTGAAAGGCTTCCTCATCAAGAGCACTATGCCCTCACTCAACCACCTCTTTTTCCACATCTGGTTGAACCTAATGAGGTGATTCTACCACCACAAGAACCTTACATTCCACCGTTATATTGTGATATGATCCCTTATGAGGCCATTGAGTTGGGCACATATCCTATAAAGGAATCAGATCTCCCCTCCAACATAATAAAGGAGCTTGATGACTCCATAGACATCCATGTTGATGGGATCTTTTATGAAGAAGAGATGGGAAATTCCCCATTAGAGATGGAACAACCTGGCTTGATCTTTTTTGATATTATGATGATAATTATGCCATCTGTGAGTCATCCACACCAAATCCACTAGCATCCATTTATAGGGAAAATAATTTGGATGCACCTTGTTGCATAATCCACCAGGATGACATACATCCCCATATGATTGTTTACTCAACTAACAAACCAACTATTCTAATATTGGCACCCTCTCTACTACATGTAGGTCTAGGCATCAAAAAGATACTTGAGCTAGATCCTCTGCCCGATCTTCCAAATCTGACACTAGATTTGTTACCCAAGTAGCACCCGCCAATCTCCCCCAATCCACATTCATCTCCAACACTACTTTCTTTTCTGAAGGAAGATATGTGGATCCTACCCGAAGGACTATGAGGTGACAAGCAACATCATTTAGAAAACCTCTTCAAGCTTCCATGGCCACCCATCCATTGGGTGTACCATGAAGATCCACTGTTCAAAGCCCCAGCCATCATCGACATTCCCTTCAGATTGACATATTTTGAGCTACCAGGGCCTCCTAATGAATACATGAATTTTCTTCCCTCCATCGTGGGTTTTGGTTTTCCTCGAGTCGAGCAAAAATCTAAGTTCAGGGAGGAGGTGGGTGGTATGTTTCTACTCTCCCCCCTTATGCTTTACTTTTAACATCTTGTTTTCTTTTATTTTGCATATAGTTGCTTCTATATTTTCTTCTTTTATGGCCATTATCTAGTCGGCCATGTTTTAGTTTCTTTTATTATAAAAAAGCAATTACCTAGTCAACCAGTTTGAATAGATGTTTATCATTTTACTCCCTTGAATTTAGTAATTTTTTTTGCAAAATCTATTACAAATTGCCATGTCTGAAACCACCGTGTCACCTAGGACCCCTAAATAACATCACTCCTTGGAAAAGTTGGCAAGTCATAAGGAATCGATCAGAACCAAGCATACTTTTTCCCTATATTTAAGAAATGGATTATCTTGTTATAAAATTTATATGATGTGATTTATAGGAATACTCTAACTAGAGCAATGAAACTCTTTGATATAAATATATGAAAAAAATGTTGAAGTTATAAGAACAAGAACATCTCTTCATTCCCCCTATTTTTCTAAAAAAGAGAAGTAAAGATTTACCACCAGAAAAAAAAATCAAGTCCGGGGTGTCATGCTTCCCAAAATAAAAATTCCATACCCCACAAAGGAGAGTACCATCAAAATAAGCCAAAAGTGCACATGAGAAAAAATTGTGACCAATGTAGCCACAACTCCACAAATTCTTATCCCGAGTCGAATAGAGGGATCAATATTTTTTCATCACTTCTTTCTCTATTTTCACACCCCCCCCCCACAATTTTTGTCTTGTTCTTGTGTAAAAACTTACAAAAAAAATTAAAAATTGAAAGTAAGATGAAGCCTATTTTTCTACAAAATCTCATTTTTGAAGCAAGATGTGATAACTGTTTGATAGGGAATATATAACTTTATGCTACGTGGTTCTAGGAGATTGGGTCACTTGGCCAAAAATTAGAGGTAAAGATTATAGTGATGTTACAAGGGTGAGGAATGACATATTGAGAGTATAAATTGGACTATAATTGTAATTTAATTTACTTGAGGACAAGCAAAGATTCAAGTCCGGGGTATTTTGATGAATGCATATTCATCATTTACTTGTGCATCAATTAGGATAATTAATCAAGAGTTTTTTGGTAATTTCATTTTAATTTAGAAATCAATTGTACTTTCATTCTCTCAATATTCATTTTATGAATTCTTATGAGATTTCTCTCAATTTTTAGGAATTATTGAAGGTAAGAAGAGATGAAGGTAGGATGCATTTCAGTTTCCCCACAGTAATGATTTAAATATATATCATGTACCAAAACTTGCATAACTCTCACATCACAAGGTGAAATTTAATGTTCAAATATGATTTATAAAGGAAATTCAAAGTCCTACAATAAAATCATATTTCTGGGTGTACTTTATATTCTCATGTTAGTGGGAATTCACTCAAAATTTCTATTGTGAGAATCTATATGAAGGAGAGTTACATGGTCCAGATAATTAAAGACAATCAAGAGTCTATTGACTAGATATAAAACATTCAAATTTCCCCCTCCCCCCCTTTTCCCTCTCTTTTGAGAGAAGCCTACCGCATCCTTGTCCTATAAAAGGAGGGGTGTTCTCCATCTTTCACATCATCTTTTTCATATCATCTTTTGTACTGGAGATTTTCGAGCAATTATTCTTGTGTTATTATGTTCTTGTGTTTGATTCATCAATAAAGATTGATTATTTGCAAGCTAAGTGCTCTTCAATTATTATTCTTTTACTTTGCTCATTTAGATCTAGTTACTTATTCTTCTTCTTCTTCTTCTTCTTTCATGGACTAGAGCAAGGGATTAAGTGTCGACCATTTCATTGTCTCTACCCTAAGGAACTAATCTTTTGATAAGTCTAGACTATGGCTAGAACACTTCTTTCCTCCGTCTCCCTTTTCTCCACAAGCATGAGTGAGTAGTTCTCTATCGAGGCAATGGGAATAGCCCCTTAACCATGGCTTAAATCGATTAAACCTTTAGAATGACTTCTATATGGCTTTTGGTTCTAATAACTATTGATATATCAAAGTAATTAATTGGTTTGACCACATGTTAATCTGGATGGATATGACCATGGAAATCCATATTTAGAACAATAGAATCAATCGCATAGGGGTTTTGAAATGACCGTGGATCTTCTTCTTTTGAGATGATGGACTAAGAAACATGAGCACCAAGAACAATGGGCTCATGTGGAGTCCATCTTTTGTGGATTTTTATATATTTGCATGCCTTCATCGTAATCGTCGTTTTTAAGGATTTAGTCTATTATCTCCTAGGCTAAGGTGGTGAAAACCCCTAAAGCCTTGATTCTCCATATCTTGATATATTCTTGTGTTTGACTCGCTCTCTTTACATTCTAATCTTTCATTCATAATAGTTTACTTGTGCTAATAATCATCTCAATTTTCCTTGTGACGGGGCAAATTATTTCTTGGTAAGTGAAATCTTGTTCTTTTATTTTCTTCCTACTTTAGTGATAATCACCAACCCCCAACCCCGATCTTTACTTTCTGCTCCAAAAGTAACAAAAAATATCAAAAGAAATAAAAGTTCTTCAAAACCATTGGGATTAGAGTTAACAATCTTAAAATTTTGTCCTTTGGGATTGACCATTTCTATACTAACCTTAATCGGAAAGTAGAAAAAGGATTAAACTCTAGGATACTTATCTTAGTGATTGTAGTGCACTTTGACGCAATAACATCAACCGTAGTCTAGGTCAAGACTAGGAGCTACACAGACACCGTCAAAGATAGGTGGTTGAAGACCACACTTGCTACGAGGTATAGTCACTGAGCAAGCCTCAGGACCAGGTATAACTTACTAAAACCATCCTTCCTATTACATAGATGTTGATGCGATCTGCTGGTTATGGGTTTATAGTCAAGTAAATTTTTTTTGTTTCCATTGCCTACTCCCACCACATAAAACCCAACAGTGGTATCAGAGCCATGTCAATACTTTATGTTTTGGGATAATTGATATGATCATATTTTGGTTTTACCATCTTTTATTTATTGCATACAATGCAAATACGTAAATGACTAATGTGAATATACGATTAATACCACATGTTATCAAACTAATATATACATATATGATATGGTATATATGCAATCTATACATGTCGCCCTAAAATAGTTTTGATGGTAGATGTGTAGCATGGTTATGGCCTATAAACCCTATGTGCATGTGTGTGGTTGGTTATGGTGGTTTACATCTCGATCTGCGCACCGGACCCTCTTCTTCTATTCTAAATGTAACTCAAGATAACTCAAGATTCTCTTCCACCTTTACTCCCCTCGAATGTAACTCAAGGTTTCACAAAGATTATGTAAAATAGGATTAGCTTTATTTCTTATTATGACAAAGACTGAAGATGACCACTTGATGGACTGAGATGACCGATTGAGGAGTAGTTGGTGGACCGATGAGAAGCCCAAATGACCAAATGAGCAGACCATGTAGAGGAGACAGATGACCAGATGGATGAGACCAATTGACCGGCCAAGAGGTGAGTCGAACAGTTCAAAGGTTGAACCAGTCAACTTGGATGGACATACTCATAGGTTTATCATTATTGCATGGCTTCATTTTTGGGATATAGCATGTATATGATACATACTATGTATGTGGTGATTGGATACATATATGCATATGTAAGCATATAAAAACCCCTCAACAAACATATTAACATGAAAATCTTGATTGACTAAGTGTGGGCATGCCTTCGCATGGTGCAATGTCTATCTCATGGAAGTGTGATGGTGAACATGTGGGTCTGCCTTTGCAGGGTGCATATTCATTGTGTTGGCTTTTGGGTTGGACTTAACAAGGTGACCTTGATCAGATCAAATGTCTTGATTCATAAAGATGAACATGGCAAGGAGTTTGCGATGACATCTATCAAGAGTTACATATGATGCAATTGGAAAAGGTTGCCTACCTAAAAGACTCTAGTTGTAGATGATAGCCCTAGCTGGTTCATGGCTTAGATGAAACTAAGATCTTGCTCACTAGAAGGTTGTATACTGCATCTTCCAAATTGAAAATGAGGGTTATCAATTTGATATAAAATAATAAGAAGTGAACATTAATTAAAGACCTAATTAAACATCATCAATTTAAAATAAAATCAAATCAAAAGATTTTTGGATTAAAATTGCAAATTTCTTTTTTGTAGAATAAATGGATCCCAACAAAAATCACTTTTCACTATGATCAGTCCTTGAGAAGGACAAACTAAATGGGAACTATTGGTATATATGCCCTGAGAGCCAATCATGGGATGATTGGTGGGATACATTAAGATTGATTTGATAAAGATCAAAGGAAAGCTTCCAATTCTTTCTGGTTCAGTCATATGAGATAATGATAGAACATATTGAATGTCTAGAGAATGACAGTACTCAATGACGTATGCCTTCAGGTTCAAGACCTGAATGATGAGATCATACGGATGCTAAGAGTTTGTACATTCTTATTATGACCCTAGTCAGATGTCATTGTGGAAGGTAGATAGACAACAATGACACACAAGACTAGATTATGGTGTTGGTTGATGACAGAATCTCATTAGTCATGATATGGAGATATCAAACCAAACACATAGGTACTTGTTAGAGAACAAGTTTACCGGACGGACCCACCGTGAGTTTGACGCATCGAACCATGACATGGTAGTCACAGTCAGTTCTCACAGTGATGGTGGTGAGTGTGATTCTTTGACCTAAAATCACTACACTCAACACATGTCGGTGGGTACACTTTGACATCATCAAACGCAGTCCTGAAACATGGGTTGTTATAAAGGTGATGATTGGGTGGCTTTGACACATACGACTTTTGAGGGGTGAGTGATAGATATGGGATTTGTCCCTCCTGAGGGAGTTTGATATCCATGGCCACTTGATGAGTAGGATTGAGATAGGCATGCGCACGCATGTGTGAATTACTATGTGATATTGATGTCATACATATCTCCTCCAATCTACTCTGAGATCAAGAAAGTGAAATAACATTGACAGGATGACTATTCCATGCCTTGAGTTCATTCGGGATATAAGTGATAAAGGAATTATACATTCACTGTAACACCATTCACGGATTGTAGGATTGAAAGTTGTTATCCAAGTTTCTATTTCACTTAGGTAGTACTGATGTGTGACTAGGCACCGCTCTTTGCTTGTGAAGTCATAAGTGTTATGGACTTTCACTGCCAACGTGAAATGGACCTGGAGGGTCACACACATAGGATTTAACCTGGAAGAGGAGTTTATCCACAAACGATGTTTAGATTGATTACTAAAGGAGTTTAGTAGTTCAATTAAACACTTAATCAATTGATAGCTTAGTATCATAGTGTTCAAGGTGTTGGACCGATTGATTAGAGTATCAGATTGATTGAAACTGCAATTGACTGATTTTGCACAGTCTGCACCCCTAACCAATCGGCTCATGTGATGAACCGATCAACTCAAGTTGGTGAACCGATCGGCTCATGTGATGAACCGATCGGCTCAAGAAAGGCTGAACTGACTGGTTCAAGAGTTGAACCGATCGGCTCAACTGACCAACTGAGATAGTTTGGAAAGTCAGAAGACTATTTTGCAAATACAATTTGTTTCACTTGTACAAATTCAATTTGAACAAGGATTAATATTTGATTAATCGGAAACAATATGAAAGTCAATTTGAATTGGACCAGGACCATGAACCGATCGGCTCAGGTGCCCCAACCGATCGGTTGAGGTGTGAACTGATCGGCTCAACTCCCCAACTGACCGTTTCATGCATGAAACGATCGATTCAGGTGGCACAGTTGGTTGTTTTTGTGGAAAATCTTGAACCGTTCTACTCCTGCTTTAATCTTGCATTGCCCGGTGTAGAGAACCCTATCCCATGACCCTCCTATATATAGGGGTAGTGGGGGCTTCTTAGGAACAACAACTCAGAACACCCGTTGCTCTGCAAAGTTGTCATTCTCTCTAGTTTTGGTAACCGAGAGAGACCAAGCAAGTGTGACCCGATAAGAGAGGCACAGTAAGGGAAAGACAACTGTAGAAAAGCAACTGGTGGCAGGAGAGTGTGTTGGTGACTAGTACACCGATAGGAGGGTGTGACTCCTTCTGATTCCTTGTGGGACAAGGATATCGGAGTTCCAGGTAGTCCATGTGGACTACTTCAGAGGCGGGAGACTTCTGCCGCTCAGAGGATAGCTATCAATCCCGATAGTATCGATGAGACTAGGAGCTGCACAAACACCGTCCAAGACCATAGGTGAAGATCGTGCAAGCTGCGAGGTAATGTCGCTGAGCAAGCCTCGGGACAAGGTACACCTCTACAAACCATCCCTTTCTATTGTATAGACGTTGACATGATTCCTTTATTTTGGGTTTGGGAGAAGAAAATTTTTATTTTCGTGGCCTTCTCTGTCTCCCCTAAAACCCAATTGGAACAACTTCCACAACTGGTTTAGGATGGTGAGAATTGTTCTCACTCAAGAGCAAAAGCTCTATGTCCTAAATACACCAAAGCCAGAAGAACCAACTCCCACCACACCAAAGGCTGAAAGGGATGCTTACAGAAAGCATACTGAGGATGTCAATGATGTGAAGTGCTTGATGTTGTGCTTAATGAACTATGAGTTGTAGAGACAACATGAGAACATGGACATCGTTGAGATGGTTCAACATCTCAAGAACATGTATCAAGACCAGGCATGACAAGAGAGATATGATGTCTCTAAGGCACTGTTCAAGTGTGTCATGACATAAGGAGACCCAGTAGGCCCTAACACACTCAACATGATTGGGTATGTAGAGAACCTAACTCGACTGGGATTCCCTCTGAGCCAAGAGTTGGCTACTGATGTGATACTACAATCATTGCCAAAATCCCACAGTCAGTTTGTGAAGAACTACAACATGAACAACTTTGACAGGTGACTGATAGAGTTGTTGGGCATGTTGAGGACAGCCGAGGTACAGATGAAGAAAGATAAACCCAAATATGTGATGATGATCAGTAGAAATAAAGGAAAGTCTAAAGGCAAGGGCAAGGGCAAGGTAAAAGCAAAGAAAGGTTCTAATGCTAGCCAGCAGCCCAAGTCATCTTCAACACTCAAAGCCAAGGGAGGGGTGAATATGGGAGGCAAATGTCACCATTGTCATGAGCCAGTACATTGGAAGAGATATTACCCTCTCTACATAGATGAATTAAAGAAGAAGAAGGAGGGGATGGAAGTATCCACCTCAAGTATTATGAAATAAACTTAAAATACCTCTTTATCTTAGGTATGTGATACCAGGAGATAGATCTCACATATTTGATGTGCAGAATCTGAAAAGAAGTGAAGGACTTTATGAAAGGACCAAGAAGGAACACTCATAAAGAATGGAGCAAGTGTTGCTGCCATAGATAGTAGTACATTTAGTTTATTTCAGCCCAAGAGGCATGTAATAGAGTTGTGAACTGCTATTTCATTTTTCCAATAGAAACATTTTTTTTCTACATCTTGTAATGATAAGGATGTCTATCAATAAAGTTCATGTTTCAATTACAAAGATATGATCTTTTATGGTGATGCCTGATTTATCTTATGGTACTTGGTATGCATGAGATAAAATAATAATACCTAAAAGTTATTGATGACTCAAACAATTAGCATTATCATCTAAACAAATGAATAAGAAATTCATCTCTAGGTTACATGTTGATGGATAAACTAGACTCTCTTGGTTAATGAACCATTAAGAGATATGAATGTATTGTTTATTGGGCATGATGACAAGTCAATCTTCACTAGATGTAGTGGGAGAATGACTACTCTATTAGGTATAATACATATTGATGGATATACATACCTATTGGAATAAATGCTAATACTTTAGATATGGTATTTAATGAAATACAAATATGAATATCTTGAAGTGTTCAAGAATATCATAAATGAAGAATGAACTTGGTAAAGTATTAATTCTTTTGTATGATCAATGTATTAGATACTTAAACCAAATGTTTGAGGACCTTGTGAGTAACTATGATAATGTATCATAGAGAACTCATGATTAAGGCATAATAATGTCTAAATCAAAGAAGGAATCATACTCTAAATAATAAGAGCATAATCATCAAACAAATAACTAATATTCTAGAATTATTCTAAAGAACATGCTTTACACTAAATAATGTACCATTCAAAAGGTATAAAATACACCATATGAGATATGGTATTGGAAATGTTCCAATATATCTTTTAGTGACTGAATGCTCATATAAGAAAATTGGTTTATTAGAAAGAGCTTCATTCACAAATCGCATAATGTTAGTTGAATACTAATCTCAATCCAATAAAAAAATGTTTGTTATAAGGATATATGAATTCCAAAAGAATCAGTGGGAAAGAAGCAGAACTCAAAATGTTTAAGATCAACATAATAACATTGAAACCTGATAAGGTACAAAAGGAGATTAACAATCACAAGCATTGTGGAATCTCAAATTCCTTATGTAATTTATACACCTCATATATCTAGTAGAAAACACCTTAAGCTTGATGGATAATGATATTCTACACACTCAAAGGTGATTAATTGGTCATATGATGATGAGCCAATAATGTATCTAGACGATGTTGAGGAACTAGATTTTGAGTTATGGCTTGAAGCCATAAAATCCAAAATAACTTCCATGTGAACCAAATAAGGTATGACCTTAATGGTATCACTTATAGGGGTAAAACCCATAAGTGCAATTGGGTCTTAAGAGTTAAGATTGACATGGATGACATTTGAAGAGCTGATTGGTTGAGATCAATTCAAGTGAGTTCAAGGTGTTGAACCTGATGAATTTCGTTAACCAATTATAGTGGTATAGGCCATAAGGATCATGCTTGCTATTTGAACTTGAAGACTATGAAATTTGGCATATTAATATTAAAACCTCATTCCTAGAAGGAATAACATGAGGTTGTGTACATGACACAACCTGAAGGGTTTTATAATTCTGTTAATGCAAATGTAGTCTATAAGTTACAAGAGGTTAATCAATATGATTGATTAAATACAAGCACCTCAAAATTGGAGTCTTTACTTTGATTATATAGTCAAAAGGTTTGACTGATATATCAAAATAAAGAAGGGATATTTTATTACAAAATTTTAGTGGGAGCGTATTCATATTCCACATGATGATAAGGAATGAAACGTTCTAAGAATAGAAACTACTGTGGAAATACCTTCTTTAAGGAATAAAGAGGAATGCCCTATATGATAGGAATAGATACCTATAGAGATAGTTCTCAAAAACCTCTTAACTTGATAAAAGAGAACATACATTGAGAGTCTATGCTGAAGGTTTCAGTAGGCAAAGATTCAGTGGGAGAAAACTTGTCCATGTTGCATGGAGTTAGTCTCTTAGATACCTAGTGTCCCAAATTCTTATGAAGAATAGTAACATATAGATAGATGCCTTATGCATTTACAATTGAATCTATCATGTATGTAATCATCCCATTATCTCGTATGTATCAGACATGACAAGAATATATATATGCATTTATCATCTTGTATGTATTGGACATGACAATATGATATGCTCATCCAGTTATCTCGTATGTAATGGACATGATGAGTGGATGTATGTCTACTTCTAGTGAGAGTCACTGGAATGCCATAAATAAATTATTTTATTACTTATGAATTATTAAAGGATTAGTTCTATGGTAATAAAAGAAAGAGTTGAATGTAAATTAGTTACACTGATGCAAGCTTCTAAAATGACAGAAATTGATCACAAAATACAAAATATAAAAGTTATATTCAATTGTAAAGTGAACAAGTATTGTTAAGTGGAAATGTTCTGAGTAAAATTAAAAGACTATTTAATTCTATAAGGAACGCTAAGTATCCTTGTGTTTTGAACACCAGAGGATACTATATGGATCTAGAAGTCCATACAAATGAACTTATAGATATTCCAAGCATTGATGACAAAGTAGAAATACAAAGTCAAATAATGGAGCTAATTGTTAAGCAAGGAATATCAGATAGCATATTACAGCAACTCCATCTCATATGAAATTTTGTACAGTAAGGAGATGTGAAACATGCAATATACTGACTAAAGAAAAATGTTGCTAGCTTACTGGATTAGCACTAGCACAATAAAAACATGTTGGACATGCTTAGAGATCACTAAGAATATGATTCAAAGGTGATTGGCTCTAAGTGTAAGTGGGATTGTGTTGGTATGTATGCCCTGAGAGCCAATCATATGATGATTGTATTGGCATACATCATGATTGATTTGATTAATATCAAAGGAAAGCTTCCAATTTATTTAGTTCAATCAATTATGAGATAAATGATGGAGCAGAATGTATGTCTAAAGAATGACAATACTCAATAACGTATGTCTTTGGATTAAAGATCTGAATAATAAGATCATATGGATGTTAAGAGTATGTACATTCTTGTTATGTCCTTAGTCGGGTATCATTGTGGAAGGTTGATAGACAACAATGACACATAGAGACTAGAGTGTGTGTTGGATGATGACAGTGTCTCATTAGTCATGATATATGATATCAAACCAAGCACATAGATACATGTTGGAGAACAGTGTATCAGATAGACCCACCATGAGAGTGACACACGGAACCATAACATGGTAATCAAAATCATCTCTCATAGTGATGGTGGTGATTTTGGTTCTTAGACCTGAGATCAATGCACTCGTTTAATGTGATTGGGTACACTTTGACATCATCAAATGCAGTCTTAAAACATGGGTTGTTATAAAGGTGATGATTAGGTGGCTTTGACACATGAGATAGACTGTGAGTGATAGAAATGGGATTTGTCCCTCCTAAGGAAGTATGATGTCTAGGCCACTTGATAAGCAAGACTGAGAATAGCATGTACATGCACATGTGAATCAATATATGATATTGAGTTCACATATATCTCAGATAGTCTGCTCTAGTTCAAGAAACATGAATGAACGTTGAAAGGATGACAACTCCATGCCTTTAGTGCATTTAGGATATCAGAGACAGTAATTATACATTCACTGGAACACCAATCACAGACTGTAGGATTAAAAGTTGTTCTCTAACTTTCCATATCACTTGGGTAGCACTGACGTGCGAGTAGGCACCTATCTTTTCTTCTAATATCATAAGCTAGTTATGGATATTCACTACCAATGTGATAAGGGGCCTATAGGGTCACACACATAGGATTAACTTGGAAGAACAGTTTATCCATGAATGATGTTTGGATTGATTACTAAAGTGTTTCGGTAGTCAATCAAACATTCAATCAATAGACTTGACTCAGAATCATTAAGTTCAAATGTTGAACCAACTGATCAGAGTGTTAGATTGTTTGAGAACTAAATTGACTGAGTTCTACACAATCACCAACCAACCGGTTCACTGGGTGAACTGATCGACTCATGGTTAGTGGGATGACTGATTCACTCTAGTGAACCGATCGGTTCACTTGGACCAAACGAGCATGTGTTGGGTTTCCCAGTTCATGAGATTAAGTTTCCCGTTTCACTTGTTTAATTCGATTGAGACAAGAATTAATCTTTGCATTAATTAGAAATGAATTAGGAAAGTCAATTGCAAGCAGGTATGGCTTGTGAACCTCCTGGTTCACTAGGTCAATCGACTAGTTCACTAGTGAATCGATCGGTTCGCCTATCGTAGTGCAAATTATTCATGGAAAATTTGGACCCTTGTACTCCAACACAGAGTGGGAACCCTGACCCTATCCTCTACTATAAATAGAGGGGTATAGGGGGCTTCTCCAGACACACAATAGAGACACAACTCATAACATAAGTTGCTCTACAAAGTTTTTGTCCTCTCTAGTTTTAGTAATCGAGAGAGCCCAATCAAGTTCTACCCATCCATGGAGGAATAATGAGGGAAAGACAACTGTAGAAAAGCAACTGGTTGTGGCAGAGTGTGTTGGTAGTACACTAATAGAAGGAGAAAACTCCTTCTAGTCCATTCTTCAAGATGACTAGAGTTCCCGGTAGTCCGTACGGACTATCTATAGAGGCAAGAGACTTCTACCGCTTAGGAGGACGATAGTCAACTGTAGTCTGGGTCAAGACCAGGAGCTGCACATACACCATCAAAGACAGGTGGTTGAAGACCACACTTGCTACAAGGTATAGTCATTGAGCAAGCCTCATGACTAGGTATAACTCACTAAAACCATCCTTCCCATTACATAGATGTTTATGTGATCTGCTGGTTATGGGTTTATGGTCAAGTAAATTTTTTTGTTTCCGCTGCCTACTCTAACCATGTAAAACCCAACATTATCAATTCCCCCAAACTTAGAACTTAGCCTATCCTTAGGCTAATGGGTAGGACCAAAATCATTAAGAGATGAGCTATGGATAAAAAAAATTTATAAAATCCACCATTACAAAGTTATCTCATTCTTACAGCAAAACTCTCGTGACATGCTTGGTTTGAATCTTGAAATTCTATTTCATCCCTTCTGTATTCAGAGTTGTGTGACTTGGAGTCATTACCAATGCCTTTTGTAGTAAAAGGCTCTCCCTCTTAATGACCCCCACCCCTGTGCTAGGTTGTTGGATATACTTTTACATCGTCCACGTGAGGGGTAGCCTTCACACCCAACCTTTATTTTGGTTGAGCCTATGCTAATGCACTTAGGTAGGTTTCAAGCTTTAGGTGTTTTCCTACACTCCTCAATTTCCCTCACCCATAGGCTCTCATAAAGAAAATGTTTCCCCAAGGGCCCCTAATGTTAAATCAGGTGGTTGCATGAGGGTTGCTTGGGAGTGGAGGTGGGTATACTTGACTTCAAGATTCCACTAATGGGCATGACATATCTACATTTATGAGTGCATCAATACACCGGCCATGTGGTATCCTTCAACATATTTTAGGCACAGATCAAATATTTTTTCTTCTATTTGGCTTTTCATATCTACTCTCAGTCTTAGGGGAAGGGTTTTGAAGTATTTTCTGAGCGGCCAAGCCTCTTTTCATCCCAAAGAGGGGATAATGAAAACTGGAAGGGACAACTATTTCCTTCTCATGGGAAGTGAAGACTTTCTAGATAGAACTGTCAGGTTGGGGTGATTAGTCGAGAGTATGGTTGATAAAGTCCTCCAGTTTCCAAGGATTCCATAGATTTAGGATTGTTCCACACACGACGTTATTCCATAAGAATGAGATAAATCCATATTGTTGGACCTCTTTCTTTTACTATTATGTGTTTTGGCAGCTCATTTGCACCTCTCTAGAAACGATTGCACTACAACATACAATAGAAGGACTAACAAATCTAAGCAGAGTACAAGTTGAATGATAAAGGGCTAAGCAAAAAACTATGAACTATAGAAAAAGTTTGTTCGAGGCTTTCAAAATTGCTTCAAAATCATTTCAAAATCTCCTATACTTACTTGCAATAAGAGTAAGAATATGTACAAGTGGGAGTTAAATTTTAGTGACAAAATTGTACCTCTCATGCCCATTCATAACTCCTCCCCCAAACTTATCATTCACTCCGACCCGACGTGTCAAAATGGAGTTGTAGGTATAAACGAGCTTTCTTTATCGCTGCTGGCATTCTGTTCTTGCCTATTTTGATTCCAGGAGCATGCTGGCATATACTCTATGTAGTGGGTGGCATTGTTCATGCTGCATGCTCTCCATCTTCATATTCATCATGGCGATGGCTGTCATCTAGGCTAGATAATAGAATCCACAATCATTTGATAGTGGTACTTGTTGTGGGCTTCTATGGCAGAACTATGTCTTCTAAAATCTTTGCCTTCTTTATGGTTGTACCCTTTTCCTTGATTTTTAATCATTTTGATGATTGCTTCAGCCCACATGACTACCTTCTCTTCTATAGGTGTCTTTGCAGTACTCATGTTAGTGTGTTTGTTCAGTGCAAAGGTTGCATCAGAGTTGTTATATAAACCACAGTCTTTGCTATAATGTTGACTACCAGTAGAGTCCAATGGTTATCATACAGGATGGGCAGGAATATATAGTCAGAGAGAGAGGTTGTCAGACATTGCTATAAGCCATCTTTTTCACCAGACCTTTTGTCTTTCAAGATATTATTGATTAGTAGAAAATAATCCATGTGCACATTTGTCATGTTGTCACCCAGCAGTGATCGGTGGGCTGACATAGTGCTTACTAAAAGGTACCCTCCTATTTTCAAAGTATCTATGAGGTTTTCCTTTAGAACACCAATGTCATCTCTTTCAATGATTAATTCAGATGTGGCATCACCTTCCTTTAAACATTTCATTATCAGTTGTAGAGATTCTAACGATAAGCTTTTGCAACCCCATATATCAAATTCCTAAAAGGTGGGCACTATCTCTCCTACTGGCCCATCAAGCTTTATGTTTTGGCATATCATCTTCATTTATCTCCCCTTCTTTAGGTTCATTTATGGGAGGTTGTTCTTTCTCTTTTTTGTCTATGGGGATGGTTCCTAGCTTGCTCTTAGATTGATGTTATGCTTTGTCAGGAGTGTCTTCCATCCATATTTCCTTCCTAGCAGCCACCATAATAGACTCATTAGGATCGACCCACAGGGTTGTCAAACATTCCATCCTTGTCTTCTTTTCAGGTTGGGGTATTTGAGGGTGAAGTCTATGTGGTATTGCGTCTGTTGGCATTCTCGGATCATTGAAGAAGCGACGATCGTAGATGACTTCCACTGCATAAACATCACGTAATCTGTGTAAGTCTTCTGTGCAAAGGTCTTCCAATGGGGTTCCTTTGTTGATGGATTCTATCATTCTTAACACTATGAATATGCAATCCCCTGCCTCTGCCTTTTCTTAAGGGATATTTTTGCAGATGAAGAACTATTTCCATATCCCTTGGTGGCGGTCATTTGTTGTCTCGATAGCACATTGCAAATGTAGCGACTAGAATGTCTCTTGCTTCCTTGTTTTTGTAAATTAAGGAAGTATTGTCCAACTAAGTTGCATAATAGTTGTATACTATTGTACATCACTCATATAGGTTGACGACAATGAGAGCCCAGTGCTTGACATTCCATATAGGCATAACTACAAACTTTGTTTTAGCTCTGCTCATGGCCTGCTTTAGTTCTTTTACATTGGCAAACTCGAACTTGTTATCAAAAAGGTGTCTTCCTAGATGAGTAGTACCCTTGAAAATAGGTTGCACTTTGTTAGGGTGTAGAAATTCTTCCAACAATTTTGTTCATAGTACTTTAAACATCCTTTTGTGTACCTGCACTTTATTTAGGAATATTCCTCTAAAATGGTCCCTATTGAGGGACCTGCCCTTATTGTGGTAAAGTACGTCTGTGCCTGGCAGACTGTCATTGAGTATGTCTGCTAAGACATGGACATCAATGCATGTGATTCTGGATAAGGAGGCCATGTCCATGTTAGTCATTTTGCAAGGTAGAGGAGGGGAAACACCTAATTTTTTAGTATCAACAGGTGTGCTCCACTTTTTGACCGACTTATTTGTGAAGGAGGCAAGACTGCCTTTTCCATCTTCCGAAGTTCTGTCTCCTGCCAGTGGCGTTGGTGATGGTGGTATGGTTGGGGTAGGTATTCATTTATCGGCATCTATCTACACCTATTTGGCTGCTTGCTTCACATTGGTATCAATTATTCCATTAGTCAACTCTTTTAGGAACTTGTTTTCCTCTGATGGCGGCTCTAGTTCTGCTATGTTGAGTGCATCCAACGTTGTGACCATCTTGCCATCATAGACAATGTCATTGTGCTCATTGTGTGACGGATCCTACAGGTAGATATCGTCAAAATCCATGCCAATATTCATTTCATCCAGAAATTTGTTAATATCCTTCATCTCTGTAGATGTGAGTTCTTCCATAGTAGTTCTCTCCTCCCTGATGATAACTTGACGTTGGTTCTCTTCAGAGATATCCTCTTCATTTTCTGGATTGGTGATCAAGTGGAACACCAATGCTGACATGTTTGTCTTTCTCTTGTGGACACCTTTGTGATCATCAAGTTGTTGTGGTGCCTCCTTTATAGAAGGTTCCTCCCTCAGGGAAGGCTTTACGTTGTCGCTTTCATATTTTGATATTGAAGTTGAACCTATTCCTCCCACATCATTGTCGTCTTTGTCTGGGCTCGAGGGGCTTGAGGAAGCTTGTGATATGGAGGGGTTGGTTAGGTGCCTTGAATTCTTTCTTTGTTGCCAGTCATCTATCTCTTAGTGCTTTGCTGCCAACTGTTAGCATTCTTCTTCTAGGAATTGGCATTCTTTCTTTAAGTCTTTTAATGCCTCCTCATACCCCCTTCACATCATTTCTTTTTCATCCCACATGGCATCCCTTTCTTTTCTGAGGTCCATCATTTCTTCTATTAAGGACTTCAAAGTGCCCATCATCATGTTTTGGTTTCTTATAACCTCCTGCATAAACTGAGTGTGCGCCTCATTTCTCGCATTTAAGCTTTGTACCTACGTTGCTAGTGTGTACATTCTAGAAGTAATATTGAAGTTAATTTCAGAAGTATGTTGCATGTGTACCCACAGGGCATCAAATTTGTGCCCTAGTACATCACTGAACGAATGTGGGTGTTGGTGTTGTTACTCTGCAGGTGTTGATGATGGTGTCCTTAATGCTTCAGGGATTGTGGGATGTGGGGTTGACTTCTCTTATGCTTGTACAGAGGTGGATGTGTCATGTTGCTTAGGTTCTTTGGGAACTACATATTTTCTTGGAGGGCTTGGTGCATCGTTGGAGGCCTCAGGACCTTTGATTGGATCATCTTTGACCTCTTTGTGTTGGTCTTTTTTAGCAACAATGATATTTGTTTTGTCGACCATGTCATTTATGTCAAAGTTCAATTGGTCTTCGACTTCCATCGGGGTGGGCAGAGATGGTATACTTGGGAACCCTTCTTTTGATGTGAGTAAAGAATCATCTACATGTTTTTCTTTATGCTTTTTGATTGCCAACTTCTTCCTTTCTTCTAGCTTGTGCATCTCTACCTTTGACATTATGTCTCTTATACTCTTCTCACCAGTAGGTAATAGGGAGTTTGTAGCTTTGTCGATGGCACTGGAGTGCATTTTATCTACTTCCTCTTATGTAGGCCGCATCTTGTGGGTGTCATAGTACACCATTTAAGGTAGGGGTAGTAGGACTTTATAGAATCTCTATTCATATAAGATTTTACTACCCCTCTGTGCCAGGATACCCATGTTTATTAGGGACTTGATATCTATCTTGGTATGTCCCTTGGTGTTCTTATATTTCATTATCTGCTCGATATCCATGAAATGATAAATGATGTGGGTGATTTAGCTTCCCATGCAGAATTCTTTAGTCTACTTTGCTTCCTTTCCTACAGTGGATGATAGCATTTCTATCAGTAGTCATCTGATGTTCACCGATTTCTTATTCAGCATAGGACATATTAAGAATACGTCTCCTTTAGAAACTCCTTCGATTTCTGATCTCATGAAGACTATATTGGTTGTTATTTTGTGCATTACTCTGATGAAGCAGGAGGTGATGAGATTCACCATGGAGTTCTTTGAGCTGTGCTCATGTTCCCCCATTAGCTTTTCCCACATTCTTTGGATGTTGTACCCAACATCTTCCTTCTCACCAGGCACAACTATATGTAGGCTTGTGCTTCTTCTGTTGTCTTTGTGAAGATATCATTGAGGATGTCTTCAGTTATTATGTGGTTTTTTCCCCTCACATTGAGCTTGAACTCTCTGCTACCTTTCTTGTGTTCGACATTGCTAACAGGTAGTTTCTCTAGTAACATCATGAATTTTTCCATCAATTGAGTAAGAGAAGGAGCTTCAGACATACATAGAGTACGCAGGTTGGACCCTTCTAAGAACTTTACCACTCTGTCATAGATTTTGATCCCCTTGAAGTCATCGACGTCTAGATACCATGTTGGCTTGAAGCTTTTGGTCTTCATTACCAAGTCAAAGTGCAACTGGTGCACTGAGTCTCATAGTATGAAGATTGTAGTATTCTTATTAGTGGTCTCTTGTTCTTTTTCCTTGACCACCTTGGAGTTGGCTTCTTTTTCCAAACTCTTTGGTTTCTCCACAGTTGCCAACTTTCTCTTTTTGGTGTCCTTGACATCCTTGGTTTCCAACTTGTCTTTTCCTAGCTTTTCGAGTTCTCCTTCAGACGGTTGGTACTCAAAGGTTTCTATCTATGAAGTCTCCTGGCATTCTTTAAATTCCTCTAGCATTTTGTGGGCCAGGGTGTACTCATACTTGTTCTTCATAAGCTGTAGTTGAAACTTCCTTATTGGTGAAAGATCGGGGTGATCTTTCAGGGCTCTAGTTATCTTTTCTAGATTTTCTTTAGCACCCTTTAGGGAAGTTTCCTTCTTCATTAGTGTGTCTTCAGTTGATGCCGACATTCTAAAATTTTTGCATTGAAACTTTTGTCAACAAGATAGTAGTCAAAATTATTCACGACATCATCATTCATTTCATTTATAATTATGTTTGTTTGATATCACCTGTTGAAATAGTACAGTCATATATAGTATTATGACCGTGAGCTCAGTTTAAGAAAGTGTGGCAACCGTGATGAGTGTGCAGCATTGAAGGAAATACATCGCGACTACAACGGGTGTGCAACATTGAAGGAAATACATCGCGACTGCGGCATATGTCACGACCAAGGCGTGCGTCGCGACCGCGTCATTTGGGGCCAACACCACAACCATGGAGGATACCGCCAGAAAGCAAGAAGGTAGGTGTCACGGTCGGTGGGGAAGAGATGGTGTCATGATCACGACTATCGTCGCAACCGCGACATGGAAGGTTGTTGGAAGAAGGTGTCATGATTTTTATAGAAAAGATGTTTTCACGACTGCGACCGTGAAGGTTGCCGCAAAAAAGGAGTGTCATTATCATGACAGATGTCTCTACTGAAACCTCATTGTGATCATGACACAGGTGCAAAGGCGAATGAGAAGGATATTATAGAGGTTCGCAAGAAAGGAAGAAGTAGATATGGGTAAAGGGGTGTTAGAAAGACAACTTCTGCTTCGAGAAAACCGGAGTGGCCGTGGCAGTGATTTACAACTAGAAAATGATCATGAAAATCATTATCTAGGGTTTGGGAAGTAGAGAAATCATGCAATGAAGTGTCAATGGAGAATAAATACAAACATTCGGATCGAACAAAAAGAAATAATGATCAGAGAAGGGTTTGGTACCTTCGCAGAGTTGATAGGGTGAAAGAGAAGAAGGCTAGGAAACACTGAGGCAAGGATGGCGTGACCATGGCGAAGGGATCATGACAATGACGCTTCGATTCTCAAATAGCTTAATTTGGCAGCACTTTTGCTTCACTGCGGTTCTTCGATTAGGGCTCTTCAAAGTTCATATGTTTGACAATTAAAGGGGTAAAGAAGAAAGATTGTTATGAAAACTCCCAACTTATATACTTTGGTGGGTACCGCAATCGCAACAATTGGTGCAACCATGATCAGGAAGGTTGTTGCGACCATGGTCCTAGCCACGACCGCTAAGTATGTCGCAACTGCAGCCTCAAAATGTGTAATCCAGCAACCACGACCGCGACCGATGTCGCAATCGTGATGCACTGAATAGGTTCTTTGATAGAAAAAAAATAAATTTAAATTTTTAAGCTAAAACACCCCCCACTGAATTTCATTAAAAACCCATGTGAAGACATAACAAGATACTTACTACCCTACACTTACTTTAGAGGGGAAAACTAAAATACCTAGATAGAGAGAGTTCAAAAATAGTTATGTACATAGAATTTAGACTAAACACATAAGGTAAAGGAAATCTTGAGTTATGAAAGAAAGTAGGAAAATTCTTGGGTTGCCTCCCAAGAAGTGCTAGTTTAAAGTATTTCACTTGACTCCCCCATTCTGGTTTCATTCTCCTTCAATCGGCATTGGAAATGGCTCACATGTTTCATTTGTTGCAGGACTGGGTTCTCCCAAACTTATCTCTGACCTTCTTACAAAAGCTTTGTCATCATAGTACCTTTTTACCATGTGTCCATTTACTTTGAAAGGGTCAATCTTATCAGTGATGCGTATATTTTTACCATAGAAAAGGGACCAGACCATCTTGTTCTTAGCTTCCCAGGAAATAACTTGATACTGGAATTAAAAAAAAGAACTTTGTCTCCTTCATGCACATCCTTGTTTTTTAGGTGTGAGTCATTCCAAACCTTTGTCCTTTACTTGTATATCCTTGCATTCTCATAAGCATGTAGCCTCAACTCCTCAAGATCTTGAAGTTGGAGGAACCTTTTCTTCCCTACTTTGTCAAGATCCATGTTCAGAAACTTTATAGCCCAAAGGGCTTTATGCTCTAACTCAATAGGTAGATGGCAGGATTTCCCATACATCAGCCTATAAGGTGTTCTTCCTATATGTGTCTTCTACACCGTGTGGTAGGCCCATAACACATCGTCAAGTTTCATTGACCAGTCTTTCCTCATATGAGTTATGGTCTTCTCTAGGATGTGCTTGATCTGCCTGTTAGATACTTCAACTTGTCTCGAAGTTTGTGGATGGTAGGGTGTTGTGACTTTCTACTTCACTCCATATTTTTTCAATAGAGCTTTGAACTACTTCTCCCTAAAGTGGAAGTGGGATCCTCCGTCACTTATAACGGGGCATGAGACCCCAAATCTCAGAAAGATAGTTTTCTCAAAAATCTTGATTACAGCTTTGGAGTCACATGTTTGGGTAGAAACAACCTCTACCCATTTCAAGATGTAGTCTACAATGACAAGAATATATATGTTCCCTTTTGATGAAGGGAAAGTTCCCATATAATCAACCCCCCATACATCAAAAATTTAAACGTCCACCCAATTGGCCATGGGCATTTTGTTCTGTCGGCTGATGTTCCCTATGAGTTGGCACTCTTTGCAGGTTTTGACAAATGACATAGTATCTTTGAAGAGAGTCAGCCAATAGAATCTTGATTGTAGAACCTTTGTAGTTGTCCTTTCTCCCCCATGGTGATCCCCATAAGGCGAGGAATGACATTCTTTGAGGATTAGGGGCACTTCTTCTTCCAGAATATAGCGGCGATATAAACTATCGCAACATCTTTTGAACAAAAGAGGTTCATCCCAGTAGTAATTTTTAGGTCAGAGAACAACTTCTTCTTCTAATTATAGGTGATCTTGGGTGGTAGCTTCATGTAGGCTAGATAATTACAAATGTTAGCAAACCAGGGTAGGCTTGGTTCAACCGAGTGAGCCATCAAAAGAGTTTCATCATCGTAGTTATCATTTACAGGCAACTGATTCTCTTCATCAAGAACTATTTTTGACAGGTGGTCCACAAACACATTCTCCTTTCCTTTCTTATCAATAATCTCATGGACAAATTCTTGTAGTAGCAAGGCCCTTCGCAGCAACCTAGGCTTTGTATCCTTTTTCTACACCAGGTATTTTATAGCTTTGTGATCACTATATACTTTTACTTTCGATCCCACTAAGTATGATCTAAACTTATCAAAGGCAAATATGATGGCCAAAATTTCCTTTTCCGTGGTGGTATAATTCACTTGGGCTTCATCCAATGTTCGACTTGCATAATAAATCATTTGGTGCCTTCTGTTCTTCTTTTGTCCCAAAACAACCTCGATGGTGAAATCACTTATGTCACACATAATCTCGAATGGTAATTCTCAATCCGGTGCTTTTATAATCAGAGCCGATGTCAAGGCCTCTTTAAGGGTATTGAGGGCATTTAAAAATTCATTAGTGAAAATGAATTCAACATCCTCAATTAGGAGGTTTGAAAGGGGCTTAGTGATCTTTGAAAAGTCGTTTATGAATCGTCTATAATACCCAACATGCCCTAAGAAATTCCTTACTCCCATGAGAGAATTAGATGGTGTAAGCTTGGATATAGCCTCGACCTTACTTAGGTCGACATCTATTCTTTTCTTAGAAACCTTATGTCCTAAGATGATACCATCTTGGACCATAAAATGGCATTTTTCCCAATTCAAAACTAGGTGCTTTTCTTCGCAACGTTGTAAGATAAGAGATAGATTTTTCAGAAATTCCTCAAAATTTGTCACACAAACAAAGAAGTCATCCATGAAGACCTCAACTATGTCTTCTAGAAAGTCTAAAAATATAGAGATCATGCAGTGTTGGAAGGTTGTGGATGCATTACACAACCCAAATAACATTCTCCTCAAAGTGTACGTGCCATAGATACAGGCGAAGGTTGCCTTTTTGATATCATCGAGATGAATCGGTACTTGATAGAGTCCATAATACTCGTCTAGGAAATACATGTAATCATGATTAGCTAATCTTATTAGGACTTGATCAATAAACGACAGAGGGAAATGATCTTTTCTTGTAGTAGCGTTTAGTTTTCAATAGTCAACACACATACGCCAACCTGTTACCATTAGCGTTGTTACCTCATCTCTGTCATCACCTCTTACAACTATCATTCCACCTTACTTAAGCACCACATGAATAGAGCTTACCCAATTATTGTCACATTAGGGGTAAATGATTCCGGCATCCCACAACTTAATTACTTCTTTCTTCACAATTTCCTTTAGTTTGATCCAAGTTCCTTTGTGGTTGAGCTAGAGGTTTAGCCATTCCCTCAAGATTGATTTTGTGCTTACATAAGGCTGGACTGAGACCTATGATGTCCTCAACTGAATACCCTATAGCTTTTCTATGCAATTTGAGTTCCTCTTGCAACCTTTATACATGTTCATCTGTCAAGTTATCATTAATGATCACATGATTCCTCTCCTCATCATCAAAGAATTCATACTTAAACCCTTCAAGAAGAGATTTTAATTCTGGCTTTGGTTTCAGTGCTCCCTTTTCTTCAAGGGTTTGCTCGAGGGATGCGTACTTTACAGTTTTGAAGTTTTCTTCTTCATCATCAATGAGCTCTTCTTTAGGTTGATTTAGGTAATCCAAAATTTCAACAAGTTTTGGGTCTTCTATGGGTCAGGGTTATTCAAGGCTCACATAAGAAGATCGATAATTGCCTTATCCTCTTGTACTTCTTCACAGTATTGATTGTAGTTATCCATTAAGTAAGCTGACTCAAAGAGAAATGGTCCTCTCATAGCATCTTGTTTTCAGAAGACGATGTGGTCATTACCAACACGTAGAGTAATAATTCCTTCCGCTACATCTATTAGAGCCCTTCCAGTATCAAGGAAAGGTCTTCAAAATATCATTGGACACTTCAGGTCCTCAACTGTGTCTATCACCACTATATCGCATGGTATGAAGAATCGCTCAACCCATATCAGAACATCCTCTACTATTCCTACGGGCCTCATAAAGGTGTGGTCAAGTAATTCGATTCTCATGCCTATTTTCACCATATCTATCAATCCAAGATTTCGAGACAGGGTTGAGGGCATAAGGCTAATTCTTGCTCCCAATTTAGCCAATCCTTTCCTTTCCACATTATCTCCAATTATCTCCCAAGATTATTGGACACTCCTGGATCCTTTTTTTTGGTAGGTAACTCAGCTTGAACAAAGGTGCTCGACATTTTGGCCAATTTCATAGTCTCAACATGGCCTCCTCTCCTTCTCTTTGTGATCAAATCCTTAAAGAACTTTGCATACACTGGCATCTCTTAAATTGCATTGAGAAATAGGATATCTAGGTGCAATTTCTTCATTGCTTCCATAATCTTCTCGTATCTCTTCTTTAGATGTTCCTTGATCAGTTTGTAGGGAAACGGGACTCTTAGAGAATAGGGATTTCTCTGCATAAAAACTTCTCTCGTAGGATCTGAGTTCTTGACCCCTTCATCCTTCTTCTTACTGTGATTTTCTTCTTCTTTGTCATTTTCAGTTGATTCTTTTCTTGTATATTCTTCTTGCAAAATTACCTTCTTAGAATGTGGCTCACTATAGTTTCTTTATTCTATGGTGTTATTAGTACCATGATCTTCCAACATCCCCCCTGATTGAAGAGTGGCCATCTTCACTATCTATGTATTTGATGGGTCTTTCCTAAAGGGGTTTTTTACAAGTTCTGCTAATTGGGTAAGTTGTTGATCAATTTGCCTTTGATGGGTTTGCATATCTGCCATCTGAGTTTGCATTATGGTTAATACTCCTGAATTGGTTATGGCACTTTGGGAAAGTTGTTCGTTTACTGAAGTTTGCCTCTTTGCAAAATCGAACAACTAAGCAATCAAGTCTGGTTGATTTCTATCCTTAGTTTGACTTTGACCTTGACCTTGTCCCTGACCTTGTCGGCTTATATTTTTATTTTGATTCTGATAGCTATTTTGTTCGTCTGATAAGTAGTAGTTATAGTATATTGAGTTGGTCCTCCTTTTTTCTCGAATCCTATAGGCAGTTTAGACAGATTACTTAGTTGATGAGAGTTTTTAGTAGCTTCTTTGTTTCCATAATTAAACCTAAGATGGTCTGGTCATTTAAATTTGTGTAAGAGACATTTCCAGTCTCTTCTTCACTTTTACTTTTTTCGCTCTCTTTCGGTCATGTATAGGCACAATTGTCAATTCTGTGTCATCCTTCATCACATGTAACACATTTCATGACTTTTGCGATGTGTTTCTTGCCCTTGCCTCAAGTTTCTTTTAGTTGTTTGAAATCTGTAGCAATCTTCTAAATCTGAGCTATAATGGTTTCTAGAGCCTTGACTTCGATTGACGGTCCTTCAGAGCCAGCCTTCTTGGCTGAACTTCTATCACTTCTGTCATACTCCATGCCTACTTGAAAAGTAGTCATGTTATCGATGATTTTCATAGTTGTGCTTGGTTTCTTTCCAAGAAAATTACTTCTAACGGTTGCATTTAGTGAAGTTCATTCTGTGGGGGTTAGCCCATCATAAAACATTGTCACCAGGAATCCCTTGTAGTAGTTATGGTAGGGACAATCTCTTTGGTATTCTTGAAATTTCTCCCATGCTTCATGGAGATTCTCCCTGGGTTTTTGTGCAAAGGAAGTGATATTTTGCATATTTTGAATAGTTCTCTCAGTGGGGTAAAATATAGTGACAAAAGCATCCGCAAGGGGCCTCCATCCATCTATAGACTAGTGGGGTAAGTTAAGGTACCAAGCTAGAGCTTTATCTTCAAGAGAGAAATTGAATCCCTTGCAATATATGACTTCTTGAGGCTCTCCACTCATCTTGATGGTACCAAAAATATTTTTGAAGGAATCAAGATGATGGTAAGGATTCTCGTTCTTTGAATTCCCTCTGAAGGGGTTGTTCTAGATCATCAAGATTATGGCAGGTTTCAATTCAAAGTTAGCCGCATTGAAGTGTGGGGTGACAATTGAGCATCTTGACTCATTAGATCTAGTCACAACTAGATCTCTATAAGTTTTCTCTTCATCATCGTCTTCACCGTCATTATTCTGGTCATTACATTCATGTTCATAGTGATTACTACGGTGCCTTCTATGGCAGTGGTGATTGTGATGATGGTGATCTTCCTCATGTCACTCTTCCTTGTGGTGGCGACCATCTGAGTGACGGTCTTCTCTTTCTTCTTTCGTATCGTGTGGCGGTCAATTGTATAGAACCCTTACATTTTGATATTCTCCAGTAACACTTCTTCCCACACGAGGTAGCATGACGGCTTGAATAGAAAGTGAAGAGTTGAATAAATCTACTTCCCTCTGGTCTCCTTTAATAGACTGCACAGTTGAGTTAGAAAACCAAACATGTTAAAATGAACTATTCAATGTAATCATAGGGTAGCATATTTTATGTTTTTGTGCAATCAAGCTTATGGCTTAGCTTGAGGCACAGGAGTATAGTTAGTAGACCCATGTTCTTAACCATATTGTTTTTCCTTGTTCCTGGAAACGGCACCAAAAAGTTGATCGGCCTAAATTGCACGTACAAAATGGAGCGGGTCTAGACTAGTCAGACTCTTGAATTTATAACCCAACACTCAAACCCCCGCAACTATTATACGGGGTCCAATGTAGTAAAACGGGGTTGAACCATATGGACAAGGTTGGTAAGTGCTAAGGATGTGAAGTCTAACACTGCTACACCCCAAACGAAAAGGTGGATCAAGGTGATGTTCCCTAAGGAACGATGATGCTCCAAATAAAACAATGGAAGGAAAAAGAAAGAAAATAAAATAAGAGAACAAAGTCAAATAATAAATAAGAAACAAAAGTATGGAAGGAAACTTGGATCGGGTTTCACCTACTACGATCTCTCACCATCATGCAAAACTCATGCCCCTTTGTATACCTTTATCAAGATTACAAGCAATCATCAATTATGTCTATACCCTCCTCTCTTGAGCTTAGGATAGATCTATATTATAAGGTGGCCTCTCTCTCGAGATGACAGCCAAACAACCACAAAGCAAACCATATGACCATTAGATTTAGTACTCCAACACTTTCATGCATGTATACTATTCCATAACTATAGATAAGATTAGTACTACTCTTTTGAAGCACCAAAAATCATACATCACAAGATGGTATCTAAGCATACAAGTGAAGCGTTAAGAATAAGAGTATGGAGATAATCTTGATAAAAACATATATATATATATATATATATATATATATATTCAAAGGGAGGCAAGAATATACATGTTGGGAGAGCCTTAGTGGCTACTCCCAATCCAAGTTAAATGTTTAGCCACACATGTGAATGGACAATATAAAAACGTTACAAAAGGACATATACATCACGAATAATGAAGAGGTGAAGGGTATAACATGAAGGAGATGATAGATCTAGAGAAGGGAGAGGGCGATACACCAATTGTACTTCTCCAGATCTAGAAAGGGCATGGATGATGGCAACTCTCTTCTTTCAAAGAAACGAATGACTGGTCTTCTCTCTCCTCTAACTTTCATATTTGGAGGTCTAAGACTGATGGGGATGAACATGAATGACTCTTGAGTTTGGTAGCACTTCGTGGTCTTTGATGATATAATGATTTGGCAGGTGGCGTTAGGGGCCTATTTATAGGTGTTGCCCACCAACTTAACTTTTGGTCGAGGTTGCAATGCATGGATGGTCACGACCTTTGTCACGGTCACAATGCTCAGTGAAGTCACCTCAGTCGTGGTCCCGATCACGACTTGTGTATCTATGGTCTCCTCGTTACAGTCATGACAGTTGGCAATACATTACGGTCGTGGTGTGTTACCCCAGTCGCGATGGAGGTGTGAAGATGTCGAGCCATTGCTTTTTTGCGGTCACTACGTCTACGAACTGTGTAGTCATGGATGTGACATAGCATAAACGTGCATTGAGTGATAAATGTATGAAATCAAGATTTTGGCCCTAAGGTACTCAAATGAACTGAAAAAACCATAAAAGTTATTCTATGATAGGAATAAAACACTAACATGTGGTACCCAATTTTAGAGATAATGGTGTGATAGTGGTCTTTTCCCTATCTTTTGACTTTGGATTTTAGTACATGCATGATTCTCGTGTCCCTTGAACTTCCATAGGTTTTTTGTTCTATTTTTTGGTATGTTTAATGTGGTTTATTCCCCTTGCTTAAGGTTTTCCATAGTGATTCTTATAGTGCATGTTAGTGTTTTGATGGCCATTTTATGTGGAGTCTTCCTCCTAGATGATGGTGGTTTTTCTTGATGCTATCTCCTATTTTGTCTGGGGTTTACTTCTATTTGATGATGGTTCATTCTTGGTTTGAGGGTGGTTTAGTGTCTTGGGTTCTGCTTGGTAGTGACATTTGTTTATAGGTTGTTGGTTGTGACGCCTTGTCTTGGTCCCGATCGAGATGTCTTGCTTGTAAGGTTAGTCGTTCTATGGTTGGGTTTTGGTCAAGACATGCTACTTATTTTTTCTCCATGTTCTTGGTTTTGGTCGAGACTGGGGGGCATCACGGTCGCAACATTTCCCTTTGTTGGGGTCGCAACGTTGCCTAGTGCTTAATGGTGACGTCAGTTTCAGAATGGTCAAGACACTTTGTTTTTGGGGTGTTGGGTCGAAACATAGTTTCAATATCACCTTCCTTGTAGGTGGGTCAAGATGGTCCATTTCTTTGAGGGGTCGAGACGTGTTGGGGGTTGTTGCGGGCGAGACCATGTTGTGGTTGTGATCGAGACACTTGTTGTGCAGGTGGTCGAGACATGCATGGGTGGTTGTGGTTGCCACCTAGATGAGTGGTGTTGCAGTCGGCACCATGCTTGCATGGTGGTTGAGACACACTTATGATGTGTGTGGTTGTAAGACGCATATGTATGTGATGTTTGGTCGTGAGACACACTTGTAACAGATGGTTGATACACATACATTGTGTATGGTTGCTACCTATGCATGACATAGTGGGATGGGTATATGTATACATATGATTGGGGTACTTCTTAGTGTTGTTGAGATAACAATCTAATCATAAATGAGTAATGCAGTTTAACCTAATGTGCTCCAAGAAAGTGGGAATTGGTGTACCTAGGGTTTGATGATTACTTATGCTACAAAACCCTAATCGGATATACAATGAAACCCCAACCCTAATTGTAGGGCTATGTGATGTGTTTACATTTTATTTCTCAGAGTGCTATCATGTATGATGTTCTCTCTCTCTCTTATTTATAATTCCCTAACATTGTAGGTGATATGAACTTGAATGATATAGATATGTGAATTCTATGGTGAATCCTATATTATATAGGATGATGATTATGAGCAATGTTGAGGCATAATGTGATGTTGTATATGAAAGAATTATGTGTTTAGGTTTGATGACCTGGAAGGTGCTTTGTGTATGATTTGAGGTGATACCCTCTAGAGATGATTGAGGGATTGATATCCCACCATGATGTGACATAGGTGATAGCCTTGTGAGGCTATGTGACAATGGTGATGGCCTTGTGAATGGTAGTGTTATAGTGCTATGTGATGATGTGACAAGTTCACACCTCATACGTTTCACATCCTCTAAAGTTGTACCATTGCTCTTGTTCTTGTAGAGTTTGATATGGCTTTATATGTTGTAACTTGGTTGATTCTAAAAGACACCTAAATGGCTTAATTAATCAAGTGAAACCCAAATCATGTAGGTTTACTATGCCATAGATCCATTCCAGTGTCAGTCTTAGTGTTAATGGAGAAATAGATTCTCTCTTAGTGGAAGCTCAGAGTCATATATTTTCGAGTATACGCATACACATGATTGGTTGCAAACCATTACCTGGTAGGAATGTGACTACGGGCCATAGCTCACTGATGTGAATCAGTATATACTTATGATACTTTCACAGGATATGTTGCGGACCATACCCTGGTAGGAGTGCGACTACAGATCGTAGCTCAATTTCACTAGCATTGTGCCTATATACCAAGGCAGGCTAATCCATTTTGCAGTTAGACTTGATATTTTTCTGCGGTGTTCTTTCATGCTGACCTGGAGGTGTGGAGAGGTTGTGGATTATGACTCTTCCATAGACCTTGTATGGCACTGATTTTGACTTAGCAGGGGTCAATTGGAGTATGAGTGGTATATCTCATCTCCTCAGGGCATAATAAAATATGTAATACATACATGTAGTATACTTGTATAGGGGCAAATGCGAAGAACGTTGGTTGAAGCCTTGCCTTGCTTTGTATGGTTGATTGATAGAAAATATACATGTTATTTATATTCCATATTAGAATATTAATTGTTCTATTGTTCAGTGAAAACTACCAAGTATTACTTAACCTTCTTCACCTATTGGATAGATATCATTTAGTTGAATTTGCTCAGTCAGTAATTACATTACCTATATGTTTTAGTTTATCAATGCTTTAATATACGTTAGCGGAGAGTTATATCTCATGTTGGGACGTTTGGTCTCATCTCGTGGGTTTCCACATCTTTTAGGTGGCCTTGCATGATGAGGTGGAGATCGTACAACACCAGAAGAGCAGCAAGAGAAGTAGCTAATAAGGTTGGATGTGTTGCTTGTCTTTTGGTGTTAGAGTCCTAGAGTCATCCATATACACTCAGGTCTTGGGGGTGTTTTTGATGTGTTTTGTAAATATGTCATCGATACGAGGTTTTTAGCTTGAGTGCCTTTTGTTTTTCAACAATGACCACTGGATTTATGATCACTTCACAAAATCATAGACAAGACCAATAACAACTATTCTATAATTACATTATGAACTACATATCCATGCATTCATAACACCAACATTATCTCTTTACTACAAAATAGTTTGATCAATAATTCAAATGGATATACTTATTTAGATATTCCACAATCTAGCATCTAAAAGATGGAGAGTTTCAATAATCTCAACTACCACAACTAAATGTTTAAATTAGTAGGGTCTAGAGGTACTGGCATTACTAAATATATGCTAAACAATTGATATAACTAGACATTCATTGTGGAATTTCATAGATAAAAAATATTTTAATAAGAACAACCTAATACTCATTTGATTACTCTAATAACAACATAGTGTTCATCATAATTAGGTACATTCACAATAAAATACATGTTTGCCCCCTAATGTGACCTTCCTAACTTCACCTTCCATTTAATGTTGTATTTTACATGGTCGCCAATTTGAGGTTCTTGTAAAGCTGAAAACAACCTCATTCATGAGTTGTAGTACACATAATGTGACAACCTAGATTCTCTCTTATCCAATTAATGTGCATCTTGACTCATGATTATTGATCTTAATTTGACTTGACTCATGTGTTCACCCTATTTGTATCTTGAGATTACCCTTGATATATGACTGATGACTTTCACATTCCAAAATCTAAAAAAAAATGAAAGATGATTATTTTGATTCACTCAATTTATGACTTAGAGATGATCTCTCATGTGGACTATAGTGGGACCTTCCACTACTTTTGAGCATGAGAATGTGACATTGAAATATTATGTTTGTCTTGGGAGATCTCAATCATTGATGTATTAACCCACCTACGCCTAGAAGCTAAAACCCTAAATTGGGAATGATTGTCTTGCTTTACTCTTGATTAGAATAGAGTTATTCTTTTGACCTAAATGTGATCTCTCAAAATTTGGGATCTATATGATAATCTCCAAATTTGTGACTCATGTGATGATCTTTCCAAATTTAATGATCAATATGACTATGCTTTGAACTTGATGCTCAATTGCCTGATTTAGGAATGATGTTGATGTTGAAGGAATACCACATTGATTTTGATATCAAATACGAAGTCCCAACCTTGATTGATGCATGGATTAATTTTGAGTACAATACTCCTTTCAAGGTGAGGAGGATGTGGTAACCTAGATTTTCTCTCCCATCCATTAAATGTACAATTTACTCATTAGATGCTATATTGTACTCAATAACCTCCCTCGCCCTTTATTAGATTTCTTAGAGTCACATTATACTCTGTTATGAAATGAAATTGAATAAATGTCACAATATACCTAATTTACTAATGTCGAGTGCATAATTTGAGTTTTGAGCATGAATTTCAAAAATTGAGTGCCCTCAACAACATCATATGGGATCTAGAATTTTAATATAATGAAGTATAATAAATTTTTAAACTAATAGTAAAAATTCGTACAAATTGGATATACGATGTGGGAGATATTAATATTGCATATTACCAAAGAAACACACTTTTGAACCGACTTAAAACAACTCAGAGATCTCTGGCACTCCCTCTCTAGCAATGGGAAGGCTTTATTTTGGAGCAGAGGATCCACCCTTCCAGCAATTGGATTGACTTTGGTACATGGTAGGCCTTAATCTAACATCCACATAGTTGTCTTCTACATTGTGTTAAGAAAGGTACAACCACATTTATCCTAGTCAATCAGAGCCTCCTCCCTTTAAAATTATATGCCCCTTTCTTCATTTTTCTTTCCTCTTTCTCCCCCCCCCCCCAATTTATTTTCATTTTCATGCACTACTTTCCCTCCTTTACCCCTTCTTCTTTCACCCCCATCAAGGGAGGCACAACCCATTTAGGTTTCCTCCATCTGTACCTGCCTGACGTGATTTGAGTGCCCAACCACCTTTGCACGGACCTGCGGGTCAAAGATGGAAAATTCTTTTAACACTCCATGACCTCCTAATGGGATGAGTAGGTCGTGATTGGGCTAGAATTGTGTCCCACCTCCAGTTCTTGTCCCTACCTTCTCCCCTATAGACTGTATAGAGGGACCAAGGCCTCTCTTGTGCATACCCTTGACACAAGGCAACGTGTCCCAATCGCCAGATTCGTGACCAAGGGCTAAGATCATCCCGAATAAAGGTAAAGCCCCATCATTCCAAGATTTCTTCATGATTTTTGAACTAATATCCAAATATTTATTCTTTATCCAAACACATGTATATGATATCTCCTTGTGATTGGAAAAATATGTATGTTCCATTACAAATACTGCTAAGTCTAGTTCTACTTCTATCTTTATGAATATCCCAAAATACATACTTTCGACTCCTTTTTAGGATGCCATATGACATTGAATTCCTGATCTTGATCTTTTATTCTTTAAACTTTGATTTCAGCCATTGATCAGTAACGTAAACATCTTTATGCATTAATATTTGAACTTTATCCATTCTTTCACTCTTAAATGATCTAATTATTGTTTAAGTGACCTAATGTGGACCTATATGCAAAGATCCCTTCTTATATGCTAAATCTTGTTCAAATGTGCTTCAAATTTCTATGAATGCTCTAAATTAGTAGACTTTGTCTGATTTGTAACCAAGAAACAAATTTTATTACCCTATGATATTTAAATTCAATCTTATGGAATAAGTAACTTGATAATATGACTTTATGCCTACTTTTGATGCTTGATGTAAACCTTAAGCTAATCTCAATGTAATTATACTCAAATATCTTATGTGGTCTTCAAATAAGTTGCTTATCATGACTTGTACCCTTAAATTCCTTATGAATCATTAATGTGCCCTAATATGACTAAATGCCCTAATCTTGACTTGAAATGTGATCTAGTATGCATGTTCATAACTAAGTCCACAATTATGTGGAAATATTTTCCTAATGATCATCCATGATATATAATAATGTCAAATGAGTATTTTCGCTGTTTATGACACTTAACTCAAGCATACCCCATATTAATTCTAATGGTGACAATCTTGCATGATAATGACTCAAAATGACTAATTTCACTATGTTAATGCTTATGTTGCTTGAATCGTATGATCACTCCATATAAGATCTTGAAACTCTTATCATGTATCTCTAATATTAGTCATGATGTTTCACCCTAGTTTATAGATGAATCATATTGTATGACAAAGCTTGATTATGAACATGCATGACCTAGTTTGAGATTTTGAAATCACTGTTGATGGTTTTGGTACCTAGAATTAGGTGAGTCATCCACACCCAATGATTATGATTAATGAGACCTAATTTTAATGCCCGGGCCCACTGCCCAAGGCTCTAGTAGAGTTTCAAGAATGGCGATTGGCCCCACAGACAACCACTAGCCTTAACTGCGCACTTTGTCCTCACTCACGCGCAAGCCGGGGTCAACTTCCTGACTGGTCACCCATCCTAGTACTACTCCAAGTTGAGCATGCTTAACTATGGAGTTCTTTAGTGATGGGCTCCCAGAAAAGGAGGTGAACCTTGGTGATATGGGTAGTCCAATCATTCCTTATAAGATCCTTTTATCCGAGGCCTCAAATCCTAGGATGTTACAATCTCCCCCACTTAGACTCTTGACGTCCTCGTCAAGGCTCAACTATAAGGCCTCATAATCTCTTCCCCATTTCAGTGCAGACCCACAATGGCCCATGGACACCCAGCTCCCGATCACGGAATACCATTGCAAGGGTGGCTACGTCAACCATGGACAACCCTTTCCTACATGCCTGGACCGCACAGCTCAAGACTGGCATGCCATGCCCATGTGTGCCCCACCTACTGGAGGGGAATTGGCTTTGATACCATTTTTAATGCCCAGGCCCACTGCCCAAGGCTCTAGTAGAGTTTTAGGAATGACGACTGGCCCCACAGACCACCACTAGTCTTAACTGTGCGCTTTGTCCTCACGCGCAAGCCAGGGTCAACTTCCTGAGTGTCACCCATCCTAGTACTACTCCAAGATGAGAATGCTTAACTATGGAGTTCTTCAGTGATGGGCTCCCAGAAAAGGAGGTGCACCTTGGTGATATGGGTAGTCCAATCATTCCTTATAATATCTTTTTATCTGAGGCCTCAAATCCTGGGATGTTACAATCATTACTCTTTATTTGTTTCCCCCACATACCAGCTTTAGACTGACTGACGTTTTGTTTGTCGGCGTTTTAGGTGCAAGTGAAAAGAACAAATAGTAAAGTGGCATATGTGGAATTAAATGAAGAGTAATGAGCAAGGAGGATTAGTTAGAATAATCTCTCATATTAATAGAAGTTTAGTAATCCAAGTTTTTCAAAGGTATGCAAAAAGTTTTAATTTATACCCGATTTCAGTATAGTTGGTAGAATTTGATAATTGTTATTGATTATTTGTCGAACCTTTGATCCTGTTAAATTGGATAATGGCTCTAACCTTATGGTCTCCTTTAATTGGGGGTTACCGGGAGGCGGGGCCGTTACACTAATCTTGATGATGTTAATCCAATTACAATTTTTTATAATCTCATGATAAATTGTTTGGTTCTATTGCAAAGATCTAATCAATCTTTAGTGTATAGATTTCTAAATCCAATGGTTAATCTTATGCTCTAAACAAGGTACATTTTATCCTCATATTGGCCAGACTAATGGTATTGAACTTTCTTGTATCTATGTATCCTTAAATTGCTTGGATTTATATGCTTGTTTGAGGTACTTGCTCCCTATGAATAGTACTTTCATTTTGATCTTACTATGTGAAGAAAGTCTAAGAACATAATTAAACTAGTCTGTTATACAAACCTTGTGCACCTTCTTGAATTCTAAGGGTAAGGGAACAAGGCATGTTGAAATACTGTTAGCTCATTGACTTTAGTCTTGAGTTACCTCTTTTACAAATAGGATGACAATTAGGCTTTGAGCCTCATATCCCCTCACGAACCCTTCTTATGGGTAGTTGGTCAATGGCCATAAATGTTGTTTGGTATAATGGAAATGCATCTAAAACACACTTTTTTATTAATAAGAAAGTTTTTGATTTCCTTTCTATCTTTCTTACTATTACTATAAGTTTTGGCAAGCATATGAGCTATCTTAAACCTATGAATTTATTTTTTTGTGGCATAGTCAGCACAGTTGTGTTGATGTGTACCCTTTCTATGATTTTAGGTAATAGGTATACTATGACTCTTGTTATGATCATGTTTTTTCTCTAATATGATTATCTACTGCTCTAACTCTAACAATACTAAATGACATGCAAATGAGATTCACATGACTTGGCATATGGGACTAAGATATTGTGTCGGGTACTAGTTTAGAAATCTTTTTATATGCCATGTTGTTTCATACCTTAGTTTCCCTATGTTGTTGTTTATAGTTTTATTCATGCATATCCTATGTGATCCATTTCATGGATAGACACCCAAGTCCACTCACCTTGGGCTGTGTAGCCATTAGGATTGGGGATTTAGGGTACTAAAAGTTTAGTGACAATATATGCAGAGGATCATCACTTGGTAGCATCTAAAAATATTGAAAACAAAATATGTTAATTTGAATTCACTGGTTCACATTGAAAATATGTAAAATCATAGCTTTAGTGTAACATATAAATTGCTTGGTTAGAAACATTGCATTAGCAAGAAACTTAAAAGTTTTTCTTCTTAGCCAAAAGCATACTTTAAGCACATTTCCATTATAGCATACATCATCATTATAAGGCCTTTGACCAACTTCACAAAGGAAGGGTCTGTGAGGGACTTCAAGGATAAAATTCAAGAGCTAACCGTATTTTAGTTAGTAAGGGACCTTAAAGAAATAATCCAAGATATAATCATGTTTAATTTTATGCCCTTACTAGATGGAGACAAGATACAAGTAGGTACACATAGTCTTGTGTTGTTACCCCAAGAATACATGAATGTATAGGGGCGGGGTTATAATGGACATATATGATTATGTTTGCATTTTCATCAATATAGTATGATCAAGACTTAAGTAGAAACCGTAGTTAACATGTGTAACATACCCAAACCCAACATCTTCACTCTAGAAATCCTATTCCCATTATTAGTATATTAGTATGATCAGTTCTTTATATTTGACCAAATAAGGATAAAGTATACCTTAATGAATAATGTTGATGCTTATAAAATATAATGTGTCAATAGGTTCTATGACCAACATCGCATATCATACTACACTCATATTAACACATCGATTTAAGTATATGCTAATATGTAGGTAAGTTCATGGAATATGTCATATATATTTTCTTTGCTAGCTAATATTTACGTACTAGCTAAATAAGAGGTATAATATGCTTAATACATGTATTAGAATAACAATTGGTAAGAAAAAATTTTCGGAAACAAGGTGAAGATAATGGGACTCTAATTCAAGATTATCAATAAAAAGAGGATATATAATAATATATTTGTAGATAAATTGCCTAAACCATAATTTTGATATAACTCATAAAAAGAAATTACAAAAAAGAAATATTATATATTGCTTCTAATTTTGTGATCTTCTTACCTTATTAGATATTCTTATTGAATCTTAATGATGAAATCCTAATTGTGGATATGAACTATTTTACCCAATTATGTGATTGTGCTTCATATTTTTCACTTATTTGATGGAAATATCATTAATTATATTCATATGACCGAACTTTCACTTGCCTCTACATTGTAAGCATGTTTTGCGATGCAATAGCCCTAGAGTAATATAAACTTTTGTTTTTTTGGATTTTATTTCATGTCGATTGTGAATTTTTTCTCGTATTATATATTTGGACTAGCCTTTCCACCTGTTATTATAATTTTGGGATCTTGGAAATACATCATTCTCTACCATGTTATGAATTATGTGCCCTAATAGTCACAAACTTTAGATTCCTCTATTGATATGCTTATCACATGTGCAAGTAGGTTGATATTATTGTAATGGGTTTTGTGTCCTAAATTCATGATATCTGCTTTTCTGGCACCTCTTATGTATTTTTAATGGCAAGTGTATTTCTTTATTATCATCTTATTGTAATTCATATTCTTTATATCCACTTGGATAGTACTTTTCCATTTCCATGGGAATCCTTGTTATATTTGATGTACTTTTTCCTTAACGTTGCTCAATCCATAATTTATATGCACATATCGGCTTTTAGGATGATAATTTCCATTTTTTCCTCTTATAGGGTATGCTTCCAACCCTAAGTGTAGAACATGGTGGAAATGACAAGGATACATGGAATTAGATTATGGAGTTGTCTCTTGGGGAGATTTTACTTGAGATAGTTTAGATATCCCTCTACTTAGATCCCACTGTTGTTGCTTTCATGTAAGCCCCAGGGGGGGAGAATATTATGTAACCTTGATAATATGAATATAGTCATGATGTTTATTTCCAATGCCATATTTTGGTTATTCTTATATACCATCATTTGAGAAATGAAAAATATACACCTATTCCATCATACCTTTTCAGTTTGTTTGGAATAGATGGGTTTATTCCTCAAATTTTATAGGGAGAGGATACCCTATCAAGTCCCACTCCTTACAAGATGGTATTAGAGCCATTAGTAGTCAGAATCTGACTATTTCAATTTTGTCTCCCTAATTAGAACCCTTTTTGTACACAATCACCCTATAAGTGAGATGTTTACCCTAGAGTTGAACTATGTTGTTCATGAAATGATGGAAGGAATCATATGAGGTATACATAAGAAACTATGATTAGTTAACCCTAGTATGAGGAGACTCTAGTTTCTCTTAGCCTATGATGTATGTCAGAATATGGCATGTATCTTTGAATATAATGAGGTTTGACATGATTGTGGAATTAGGTTATGAGGATGTTGAGGTAGTAGGATAAGGAGATCCTAAATGGAAATTGTGACTTGATTTTTCATCCATTTTGGTTCCAATTTCTATTTTTTTTAATCCTTTATAAAACTATATATGTGAAAAAGTTTTCAAGATTTTATCTAGATTTTTCTTGAACCGAGTCACACGGAAGAGTTGTATGAAGCACTGATAGAGACACCCTAGAATAAGTCAGAATAGAAATATCAACCCTAGTTTGGGCTATGAAGTAGTGATGGAGAATATGGGGCATTATTTAATGGTTTAGTTGACCTGCATTTTTGTACCCTTTGGCTTTTTGTATGATAATGTAAACCTTAGGGTTGATAGGCTAGTAATACAAGGACCTAAAACTTAACCCTAGGTGAGTATGACATGTTGGTTGGATGCAAGATCTATGAACAAGATAAACCTCAAAGTATTCACAACTAAAAGATGCATAAGTAACCCTAGTACCTTGATGTTACTTAGCTTGGCTTATTAGGTTAAAGCTTTTAAGGGATGGAGGGGAGTTAGTTGGTAGTGTAAGGATGGCTCGATTTTGAGGACAAAATCCTCTTCAAGGGGTGAAGTGTTGTAACATACCTAAACCTGTCACCTTGACTGTAAATATCCTATTCCCATGATTAAGAGATTATAATGATTGGTTCTTTAGATTTGAGCAAACAAGGATAAAGTTATACCTTAATGAATAATGTCATTGGTTATAACATATTATGTGACAATTGGTTCTATGACCAATATCATTGTATGCTCATATTAACACATTAATTGATGTATGTGCTAATATGTAGGTAAGTCCATGAAATATGTCATATATATATTCTTTACTAGCTAATGTTCATGTAACTGGAAATAAGAAGATAATATGCTTAATACGTGTATTAGATTAAACAATTGGAATTTTCATATGATATTTTATAAGTAAAAGAGGAATTAATGGACTTTTATGTTAAATAAGCATACTATGGAAATTCGTGAATAATAATATAAGAAAACACTTTTTGGAAACAAAGTGAAGATAATGGGGCTCTAATTGAAGATTATCAATAAAAAGAGGATAGATAATAATATATGTGTCGATAAATTTCCTAAACCATAATTGTGATATAACTCAGAAAAAGAAATCCAAAACTAAAATATAATATGAAAATTATGTTCTTTGGGTCCCAGTTAGCTTGGGTACTAAGTTTCACATTATTTGAAAAACCCTAGATGCTATAATTTCATTAAGTAAAGAAAATATAAGATTAACTTTAAAATATTAAATAAACAATTAAACATATTTAAAAGTGGAAAGAAAGCTCAAATTCAGAATCCTCATGTCATAATTAGTCTAAGAGCCCAGTTTGGTAATAACCAAATACTGTTTGGACCCTCAAATTGAATAAGGAAGAAAGATATATATATCAATTAAATTAAATACATGAAATAATTTGGTTTTCCTAAAGTAAATCGGGTTCATATATGTCATGCAGGCTTTTCCTATTTCAAATTTCTTAGATATCATCAAATTTTGATTGTGTTACTCCTCTTTTTTCTTCAACCTTCTGCTTCCTATGAGGTTCCATGTGTACAGGGATCCAAATTCCTTTACACATAGTTCTCTCATCTTTCATCCTTTTCTCAATGTTTCTTTTGCAAGTTCTTCATTCCCCTATCCCAAACCTAACGATCTATTACTCATCCTCTCTCACACCCAAATGAGGAAACGCCCAATCTCTACAAAAACTTCCATAACAACACCAACTGAATAGATCTATATTGCCCACTCCCTATATATATGATTGTTCCAAATCCTCGGTGGAACCTTACCATACACTCCTCTTCTTTCAACTGGATTCATCCTCCATCATGTGCCCTATGCAAGAAGGAAGTTTGCCGATGAAATTTTCTTTCTCTCATGCATTTCTTAGGGCATATCTACCTAATCCCTCACCTCAGAACTATCTTGTTGGTCCTAGGAATCTCTGCTCCCCATCCTTCTTCTATGAGTTCTTCTAATGACCTACATCGGCCTCTGGTTTTCAATGTGGTCGAAGCTTCTCTAAGAGGGTGTCTAGCCTCACCCCAGATTGGGGACATCAACATTAGTCACAGTATGGTCCAGTGGAGCTTTTCCTATGAGAAGGACTTCCCTTCTACACAGTAAATCGTCTAATTGTCATTATACTTTTTTTCTCTATATTGATATGTTGGCCTGGACCCCTTTTCTCCATGATTTTTGTTACTTCTTGGTCCTCTAGACTCGAGAAGATTCTCTTAATCATCCTCTATAGTTTTACATGATTTTACCTCTAGTCTTCAACTTCCAATCTCATTGGAAGTGGAGTAGAGACTAGATTTGGTTTCTTTTTGTGGTGCGTGGGTTTTCTTTGCGAAGTTGGTGATCAAAGGAAGAAGTTGGCAAGGAAAATTATTGTATCACCCCTAGTTGTTTGTGTTTCTATTTCGGTGATTATGGGTATACAGGTACTTCCATATATTTTTATAGTGTGCCTCTCTGACTGTAGGTCTGAGCCAGATTGCCATCTCTGGTTGGGCCATCTCAACAAAACTACCTTTATGGATATTGTTTCTTGCATGACTTTTCTAGATTGCTCATTGACTAGAAACTAGAAAACCTAATAGTAAATTATTTATAGCATGAAAAAAAAATAAAAAAATAAAATGATTTGGAATAAGGAAATCATTCTCTATCCTAATGATCAAGATCAAATATTATAAGATTAAGATTTTCAAGAATTTTCCTAATTGGTGAGATTTTCTAAAATTCATAACTGATAACCTGCAAGTCACAAAAATAAAGTAAAATATGCTACAAACTTAGTAAAATATAATCAACATAATAGTATGGTTTTGATAACCTAATTCAATAATAAAAAAGTTGATTTTTAGGGTTTATACAATTAATGTAAACCTAAATCTAATCTCATATATGCCTTTAATAGTTGCTTTTGGTCTGAGATGGAACTATTATTTTGACTTTGGACATATTTAGACTCATTCTGAGGTATGTTGCATCTCTATTCATCGTATTGAGAAATCACCTATATTCCCTCTATCTCGGTCCTATGGACAAATTAGCCTACATAATTTTTCTTTTTTCTAAGAATTTATTTCATCTAAAAGATTCTGTATTGATTCTAATTTTGTGATCATCTTACCATTACTCCATGATGAAACCTTAATTGTGGATATGAACTATTTTACCCACTTATATGGTGTATGTTTCATATTATTCACTTATTTGATGTAGATCTCACTAATTGTATTCATATGACCAAACTTTCACTTGAATCTACATTTTATGGATGCTTTGTGATTTAGTAACCCTAGAGTAATGTGATTCATTGGTTTGGTTGGGTTTTATTCCCTGGAAAGTGCACCTTTCCACTTGTATTATATATTTGGGCACCCCTTTTCACCCAGGGTGTGCCTTTCCACTCGTTATTGTATTCTTGTGAGTCTGGCAGTACGTCATTTTCTATTAGGTTATGGATTATGTGCCATAACCACCACTGACTTTATATTCCTCTAGTGCTATGCTTATCTCACATGCATGTAGGTTGATATTATTGTGATGGATTTTGTTCCCTAAATTCATGATATGTGCTTTTGTGGCACCTTTTATGTTTTGTTAATGGCAGGTGCACTTCTTGATTATCATCTTATAGCAATTCATATTCTTTTTATATCCATTTGGATTGTACTTTTCATCTTCTATTGGAAGCTTTGTTATATTTTATGTCCTTTTTCCTTAATGTTGCTCAATCCACAATTTATATGTACACACCAGATTTAATGTTGATAATTTCCATTTTTGTCTTCTCTTATGGGGTATGCTTCTAACCCTAGGTGTAGGAAATTGTGGAGTTGACTCTTGGGGAGTGGGACTTGAGATAGTTACATATCCCTCTACTTACATCCTTATGTTGTTTCTTTTATGTAAGCCCCAAGTGGGAGATATTACGTAACCTTGATAAATTGAACGTAGTCATGATGTTTATTTTGCTACTGTACTTTGGTTATTCTTATATATCATCATTTGAGGAATTAAAAATTATACTGATTCTAGCATACCTTTTTAGTGTGTTTGGAATATGATGTAGGGGTTTTTAATCACTTTTATAGACTAGTTTTACGCTCGTTTTATGTGCTTATTGGTCATATTTGTGGTTAATACCGCATGATTCAATTCTTTTAGCCTATTATCCTTTCCTACATAAAATTCATCTTATTTTACATTGTTTTGTATAGAGTATCATATTTCTCGGATTTCATTTGTGTTTTTCTCTCATTTTCAGGAAATTCACAATTTGGACCCGTCGATACCATCAACGGTTCGTCGATAGCATCGACAGAGCAACAGTGACATAGTCGGAGAGGAAGCAGATAGTTCGATACCATCGACACTTTATCAATGGTCTCGAAAGTCCAACAGTGAGCAAATATCACTCCATCGATACCATCGACAGAAACGGTCGATGGTATCGAGAAGGCTTCAGGTGGCTTCTAGAAATTGAAGAAAGCATCGGTACCCTAAGATGTCGATACCATCGACACCTATTCGATGGTATGGATGCCATCGGATCAGAGTTTTGTCCATCACGACTTCAATCTGACAGTTGTGTTATTTTGGCGGATGTAAGTGGTACCTATTCCTAGGAAAAGATGGCCCAAAGTTGTGATGTGCATTCTATTACATTGCACAAGTCCCGAAGGAGGAGAGAGTGAAGCATAGAGCCGAGAGCTATGCCCTAGGAGATTTTAGAGATGCAGACAGAGCTTTTTACCGTTGGAAGGCTGCAAAATGCTCATCCCGTGTCGAGGATCATGCGGTTCTTCTCCGTTCAGCGGTTACACCATCTCCATCCACGTTTTCTCCATGTTTTCTCCTTCCCTTATGGTGTTTTATATTGAGATGAACATGTGGGGCTAATCCCCTTTGTCTCTAGGACCGGGAGTAGCACGGGCAATCATTGTATGACTCTTCTTACATAGTTTATCATAATTTGAACCTCAAATCCGTGGTATGATATCATTTTCTCCATTTCTATCATTGTGCTTGATCACCATAATGGTAATCTAATACATTTAATTGCTTTTGATGAAGAATTAATGGTTAAAAAGAGGCGGCAATCACATTAACTAATAAATCCTTTGGAAAAGGCACTGTACGATTAATGGTGGGAACCCAGAGACATGTTTTTCATGCACCTAGTTTAGGGCATAGGTTACTATTGGTGTGGAACCGACCTAGATTAAGGTAATGAATTGTATCGCAGAAGTGAGCAATTCTGGCTATAGGCCACTATCCGGAAATGGAGACGAGTTGTGATAAATGTGAAGGAATTAGTACAACGAGAACTCGCGGTGAAACCGCAATCCTAGAGATTTCTTTTGAATTGATTAAACCAACCATTTAATCGATTGTTTTGTTTTCTTTTATTTTTATTTTCCTTTTTCAAAATAACTTCCAAACTTTTATAATCGGTTTAGTTGATCGCGAGTAGTTAGTAGTAGTCTATCGATAATTATGTTTCCCTATGTTCGACTCAGGCCTCACAAGGCCTATATTACATTGACGCGTACACTTGTGTTATACGCACGGTAAAGTCTTATCAAGTTTTTGGCGTCGTTGTCGGGGAAACAGAAATTTTCAGCACTACGAGTGCTACAAGCGGCCACTCTAGGCCACTTTTAATAATTTTAAAAATTGAGAGTAAATTGTCTATCTTTTAAATTCTTTAATTCATCTAGCACTGTACTTAATCAATTTTTCCCATTTCAGGTACTAGTGCATGGTGAAGATGCATAGTACTGACTACACATAGTTGACACCTGAGATTCCACCTTTGGGATTAGGTGATGAGGAGGAGCATATACAGAATCAACTCAAAGACTTAGACATAGATTCTGAACCTAAAGTAATGGCTAAGGAACAAACAATATGGGAGAAGATCAAGGCTTCTTCCTCTTCTGCATCCAAGGGGTTGATCAAAAAGTAGGCTATCAACTTTCCTACATACAAGATTGATCCGGCACTGATAAACCTGGTTAAGTCTAATGCATTTCATGGGCTGAATAATGAAGATCCAATGGCCCACATCAACACATTTGTGGAAAACTGTGATATGATAAAGATTGACAGGTTCCCACAAGAAGCACTCTACTTAAAGATTTTTCCCAGTTCTCTAGTGGGAAATGCACGTGAATGGCTGCACAATCTCGATGATGAGCATGTCGAGACTGGGGACCAGATGGTAGAGGTCTTCTTTGAGAGATTCTTCCCACCCAAAAAGACAAATGACCTCGTGAGAAAGATCCATAACTTCTGTCAAAAGGCCAGTGAGACTTATGCAGAGACATGGGAGCGCTTTCAGATCATGCTAAGGAAGTACCCACATCATGGGTTGGACAAGGACAAGAAAGTTAAAATTTTCTACTTTTCTCTCAATGAGCATGACAGAACCAACTTAGTTTCAGTGGGCTCGGGCTTCTTCTTGAACAATGCAGGTACAAGGTGTTGGGAGATCTTGAAGAACATGGCCAAGAAGCAGTCATGGGGTAATAGAGATGCACCAGAACAAATTAGAGTTGTAGGGTAATCAAAGGCAATTAAAGAGCTAAATGAGAAGATGGACCTGATAGCAAAGAGATTGCTAGTAAAAGAGGATGAAGGATCTGATGATGAGGCACAGGTCAAATTTATGCGCCAACAACAAGGGTACAGGAATAATGATTACTCTTGGAGGAAGGATAAGAAGTTCTCCTAGAAGGATCCCAATAACTTTCTGTAGGATATGAATGCCAAACCACAACCTACTACAGAGGAGAAGAGTAATGAGTTGCTCAATAAAATTGTGAAACAAAACGAAGAACTCATGAGCACTTTCAGCAAGCAGCTGCAAACTCAAGGGGAATTTATGAATCAATTTGGGTAGACGTTACAAAACCATGGGGCACAAATGAGGACACTTGAGACATCTTTAGCATAGATGGCAGGGGAGATTGTGAGTCTAAAGAAGCCCACAATGCAAGGTTTCCTGGGGAATACTGATGTTCCCAGAAAGAACCATCAAGCTAAGGCCATTCTATTGAGAAGTGGAAAGAAACTTTTAAACTCCAAGGCCGATGAACCAAGTACACCACTGTAAGAAGACATAGGTGAGGTCGTAGAGGATGTCATAGTTATAGAGACAGTGGGGGATGATGCAAAGAAGGCCATAGAGGAGCCCATTACAGAGAAAGTGGCAGAGAAGAGGATGCCTTATGTTCCACCACATCATAGGTCATAGACCATCCTAGTTCCTTATCCAAATAGTCTGAAGGCAATGAAAGTTGATGCACAATTCAAAAAGTTCTTGGATAGCTTTAGGAAACTTTTGGTCAATATTCCCTTGCTAGAGGCTATTGAGAAGATACCCTCCTATGGTAAGTTCTTGAAGGATATAATTACCAAGAAGAGGAAGATTCTGGACACTGAGGTGGTAGTGCTTAAGGAACAGGTAAGTGCCTTTATTCTGGGAAAATTTCCACCAAAGCGAAAAGATCCGGGTTGTTTCAATATTTCATTCTATATTGGGAAGGTGAAATTTGGTGAAGCGCTATATGATTCTGGGGCAAGTATCAACTTGATGTCCCTCTCTACATTCAAAAAGCTTGGTCTTAAAGAATCTCGACAAAGCAACATGACAATTCAACTTGCAGACAATTTTGTGGTACGGCTGTATGATATTTGCGAGGATGTCTTAGTCAAAGTTGACAGGTTTGTGTTTGCGGTTGATTTTGTTGTCATGGAGATGCAACATGAGCAAGGGAATGATCTGCTCTTAGGTAGACCTTTCCAAGCCACTGTCGATATGATATTGGAGATGGGTAGAGGTTGATTGACAATGGGTATATCTAATGATAGATTCGAGATAGTCATGCTGCCAAATTCAAAGTAGTCACAAGCAAATGAGCAATGTCAAAAAGTGAAGCACTTTAATCATGACATCTCTCTTTTCTTAGGGAAGCCATTTCTTGATATGTCTCACATCATGACGAAGGTAGATAAGGGAATAATTGCTGTGGACATCATGGAACAAACAAAAGTGGTTTCTCTTGTTAAAGTTGTGGGTTATCCCAATGATGAGGAAGAGGAAGTCTCACCGTCTACTGAGGATGAAGCTATAGAAGTCTCCATGCTTGACTCATACCCACAATTACCTCTTGAAGCTTGTTTGTTTAACATAATGGATGATTGGATGAGAAGTACGTCCTTACAAGAATGTGTTAAGATGCTTCAAGTGCTTCCTTGCTACTATGACAAGTACTATGAAGAGCTAGGACAACTGCCACCACCGCTTCAATCTTCTTTGGTCAGCCCGCTGGAGTTAGAGCTTAAGTTGCTACCCCCTCACTTGAAATACGCATTCTTACAGCTGATGCAAAGCTACCAGTGATAATTTTGGCATATTTGAGTGTCGCTGAGGAAGAACAGTTGATGATAGTGTTGAAGAACCACCATGGTGCATTTGAGTGGTCAGTTTCTGACATCAAGGGGATCTCCCTGACTCTTTTCCAACACAAGATTTGGCTCGCTGATGGAGCCAAACCTGTGATTCAGCCACAATGTTGCCTCAACCCCATCATGATGGAGGTCATCAAAAAGGAGGTGATCAAGCTTTTCTCTGCGGGCATCATCTATGCTATTTCAGACTCTACATGGGTGAGCTCAACACAGGTAGTCCATAAAAAGGGGGGAATCATGGTAACTCATAATCTTTTGAATGAACCTATCACCACCCGATTGGTAACTGGGTGGCATGTTTGTATTGATTACTGTTGGTTGAATTCAACCACTTTAAAAGATCATTTTCCTCTCCCATTCATTGATCAGATTTTAGAGAGGCTGGCAGGCCGCTCTCACTTTTATTTTTTAGATGATTATTCTAGCTATAATCAAATTTCCATAGACCCTAAGGACCAAGCGAAATCTACTTTCACTTTTCCTTATGGGACTTTCGCATATCGTTGGATGTTGTTCAGTTTATGCAACACACCGATTACTTTTCAGTGCTGCATGCTTGCCATCTTTTCGGATATGGTGGAGCAATGTCTAGAGGTTTTTATGGATGACTTTTCTATCTATGGTGTGTCTTTTGATGAGTGCTTGTATAACCTAGACAAGGTACTACAAAGATGTGAGGAAACACATTTATTCCTCAATTGGGAAAAATGCCATATGATGGTTAGAGAAGGCATAGTGCTTGGACACAAGGTGTCTAGCAAGGGACTGGAGGTAGATCCAGTGAAGATTGAGGTTATTTCCAAACTACCTCCACCAAATTTGGTGAAAGGGGTGAGGAGTTTCCTTGGTCATGTGGGGTTTTATCGCCGGTTTATCAAGGATTTTTCTAAAATCACTAAGCCATTATTGGAATTGCTTGAGAAGGATGATGTTTTTGACTTCAATGATAAATGTATGCATGCCTTCGAGGTCCTCAAGAAAAAGTTAATCTTTGCACCGATTGTTCAAACAGTGGATTGGACTAAGCCCTTTGAGCTTATGTGTGATGTGTCGGATTTTTTCGTGGGGGCCGTTCTTGGGCAGCGCCTTGAGAACAAACCCACAGTCATTTTCTATGCGTCTAAGACTTTGAATGATGCCCAACTCAATTACACCACCACAGAAAAAGAATTGCTTGCTGTGGTTATTGCATTCGAAAAATTTATGCAGTATTTGGTGGGGTCTAAAGTTGTGGTATGGACGGACCATGCCGCCATAAAATACTTAATGGAAAATAAATATGCCAAGCCTAGACTCATTAGGTGGATCTTACTCTTGCAAGAATTTGACATTGAAATTAAGGACAAGGCGGGCATTGAGAATGTGGTTGTGAACCACTTATCTCGGTTAGAGCGGGTAGATGAGAGAGATACCAACATACCCATTAGCAAGACCTTTCCAGATGAGAAAATCCTCTCCATTCAATCTAAGGACCCTTGGTTTTCACATATCGTGAATTATCTCACATGTAAAGAAATTTCGTATGATTGTACTTATCAAGAGCGAAAGAGGTTTTTCCATTCTTTGAGATATTATTTTTGGGATGACCCTATTTTGTTGAGACAGTGTTGGGATGGAATTTTGCACAGGTGTGTAACTGAGAGTGAATATGATAGTGTGTTTAGTCACTATCATACATTGCCCACCGACAGTCATCATGCGAGTACGAGGACTGCGGAGAAGGTGTTAGAGAGTGGCCTTTATTGGCCTACACTTTTCAGGGATGCCTATAATTATGTGAGGAGGTGTGATTAATGTCAAAGGGCAGGTAACATCTCAAAACGGAAAGAAATTCCCCTCAATGTATTTCAAGAAGTTGAGGTATTTGATTTGTGGGGCATTGATTTCATGGGACCCTTTGTGTCCTCTAATTCCAATTTGTATATTTTGCTTGTTGTTGATTATGTGTCAAAGTGGGTAGAGGCAATACCCACAAGGACTAATGATGTTGCGGTAGTATGCAGGTTCATGACGGAGCATATTTTTTGTAGGTTTGGTGTGCCACGGATGATCATTAGCGATGGAGGCACTCACTTCACAAACAAGAAATTCACTACACTATTGAGCAAATATGGAGTCAAGCATAATGTAGGTACCCCATATCACCCGCAGACGTAGGGCCAAGTGGAGGTGTCCAATAGGGAGATTAAGAAGATATTGGAGCACACGGTGGCCTCTTAAAGGAAGAATTGGAGTGCATTACTATGGACACACTATGGGCATATAGAACTGCATTCCAGACACCTATAAGCACCACACCTTTTAGGTTGGCTTACGGGCGTGTCACTTGCCAGTGGAATTAGAGCACAAGGTGCACTGGGCACTAAGGAAATTGAACTTGAGTATGGATGATGTAGGGAGAAAGTGAATGTTAGATATCAATGAGTTGGATGAGCTAAGGATGAATGCATATGAGAACTCAAGGATCTACAAGGAGCAGACAAAGCAAATACATGATCGCCACATTCAATTGTGAATGTTCAAGAAGGGTGAGAGTGTCCTATTTTTTAATTCGAGGTTGAAGTTGCATCCCAGGAAATTGAAATCCCGATGGAGTGGACCTTTTATTATAGAGGAGGTGCGACCTCATGGTGAGAGATGGTGAAAGAACATTCTTGGTGAATGTTCAATGGTTGAAGCACTATTATGGGGAAGACTACACAAGGAAAGTGCATGAAATCAAATTCATGGCATTAAATGAGGAATGAGGAGCATGCATGCGTCTAGCCCAAGACGTTAAATGAAGTGCTTGTGGGAGGAAACCCAACCTTGGTAGTGTACATGTTTGTTTCTTTCAATTTTTCACATTCCTAGATAGTTTTCATTAATTTAGCACTTAGTCTCTAAAAATGATACCCTAATGTGTTTGTTAAGTGTGCAAGATGGGGAACGGTCGATACCATCGACATCTGAGTCGATGGTATCAAATTTGGAACAGCGGACAATTCTACCAAAATTTCATTCCATTGATACCATTGACAGCCTCGTCAATGGTATCGAACTTGGAACAGACAAAAAAAGGATCGGGCGTCGATTGTAACGACTCATCATCGATGGTAGCGAGTTTTTTGGAGATTTTTAGACGAATTGTCTCCGTGATTTTGATACCATCGACACACTGGTTGATGGTATCGACATGTCTATAGTAACATTGAATTGGTCAGACTTCGTGATGATCAAAGGAACACCCATGTGTCGATACTATCGACACATGGGTCGATAGTATCGACGGCACGTCAACAATCCAAGGTCTTCATCGATCGGTCCACAACGCCTATCTGTGGACTGTGTCGATTGTATTGACACCCTATCACTACCATTGACACAAAGACGATCTGAGTCCCCACATCGAGCCATCAACAGCCAATGATTGCAGTGAGGGGTAGATTCCAATAGTCATCGATACCATCGATGGGACTATTGATGGTATCAATGCATCGACAACAAACTCGGTCATCCCTTATAAAAAGGAGGGCAAGTCTTCATTCTAATCACACAATCTCATTGCCTACCCTCCACATCTAATGCTTAGCATCCCTGAGAGACCAAGAGCAACCAAGATCACCACCGACGATCATCTTCGAGCATCTTCTTTGGCTTTGCGGATCTCAATCTTCTCCGAGTTCCCCGATCATCTTCTCCGAGCTTCATTCTCTTTTCTTCTCCTCACTTGTTTTCGTGCAACCATGGTGAGACCGGTAGCATAATCATCTCGGATGGCACCACCTACACTACCTACCCCACAGAAAGGATTAGTCTCTCAGTCAAGGCTAGTCCATCCATCATCGGAGGTCAAGAAGGTTTATGACAAGTTATGGAAGCGGCTGATTGAGCCAACCCAATATGGTGACCGCAAGCTTATCAAGGATCTGGGTTTTGAGGAAAATCTCACCAATGTTATTTAGGGACAATAGTGAGAGTCCCCCATTCTCTGCCATGACCATGAGGACCGACATCCATTCTTCAACAGATGGCCTACCTACAAGGAAATTGTAATTGAGTTACTAGCATCGCTCGATATATGTGTAATTCCCAATGAACTACTGCCGGTGCAGACAACATGGAAGGATGGGTGTGTGTCTTTCCTCCTCTACAATAGGGACTACAATCTTACCCTCCATGAGTTCAATAGGATATATGGGTGGTGCCATGGTGATCTGCGTCAGCCACCACATAGTGATGATTATGAAGCAATGTATGCAAAGATGGTCACCATACCCGAGGGGTATTCTATCAGCTAGCACCACACTGCTGTAGCTGATTTTGAGTATCCTTTTGTCCAGATTCTTCACCAAATAATTTCCAAGTCATTATTTGCAAGGTCCAAGTTGTCTCAGAGCAAGTTCCAGGAGACATATCTCTTCTTCCTCCATTGTCTGCTAGAGAGGACACGATCAGTTTTTTAGCCTTCCTTCTCACGCGCATGATGGCGGTAAAGAAGAATGTATCTCGTCAGGCTCCAATCTACTTTGGGGGCCTTATTACTCATCTTGCCATGCACTTGTGGATTGATCTTTCTGGACTCGACAAGATAGAGAGTCGAAACACGCTCAACCTCTCTCACTTTGTCAACTCTGGCCTCCTTGAAGTCCGACATGGCGTCACCTATGCCACATGTCATGTGTGAGGTGTGTTTCAAAGGGCACAATTGCCCAACCCTACTTTCAACATCAGACCAGGCCAAAGCTACAAGTGGCCGATCATTGATGTTGATGATGAGGAAGCAAAAGCAGCTCAAGAGGCAAAGGCTCCAGAGGGCGACGATGATGAAGAAGGGGAGGAGGAAGCCACTATTCCTCTTCGATGGCGTGTTGCTCTGAGAAAGAGTCCACAAAATTATGGAGCATCCTCTTCTTCCCAGACACAACCACCACAGCCCTCCCACAACAGAGATGACCCATATTCTATGCAGGGGATGTATACCATGCTCCAGTCGATCCAGGCATCCCAGCAGACAATGTTGCAGTCACATCAGACAGCTTTTGTAGGGATCCAGGATACGCAGAATAGGCTCTAAGAAAATCAACAGGTGATCTTTGAGAACGAGTGTTAGCTCTTCGCCAACCAGAAGCAGGTTTATGATAGGTTGGGTAGGATCAAGCAGCAGTAGTAGCCTTTCTACGATCATTACTGGAGCAGAGACTACTTTGGGGGATATCCACAGCCACTGCCCATGCCACCCTATGATCCCAACTTTTAGGGGTAGTATCCAGAGTAGAACCCCCATACCCACCAGTAACCGCCGCACCCACCACCTCAACAGTAGTAGGGTATTACTATTCCACCTTCTGAGTTTGTTCTTGACTATGAGGCCATAGTCAAATTCAAGCTTGGGGGGGGAGATGGAACAATTTCTATCTTAGTTTTATTTTATTTTCTTCTGTTTGAGCATTTTTCTTAGCTTTTTGCAATTTTTCTTCTAGTTTTGTAATTTGTTTTATTTATGGCTTTTTAGGACACACTTTCTATCTAGTGTAATCTGTGGGTGTCTAATGTAAGTGTGTCATATCAATGTTTTTCATATGGGGCTGATGTGTGAATTGTTTGGAATTGAGCACATAACTTATGAAAATAATTGGGTAGGTCAACTTTAAAACTTATGATCATAACTGTATATCCTTATGGTTCAAGAAATGAGGACGGATATGTATGTTGAGCTTAAACTGACCAAACGGTAACGGGGCTTGAATTTGAAGTGAGAAAGAGAAACCTCTTAGTTACCCTATGCACATGTCAATAAGGAGGGACATATAATCTTTTCAAATGAATCTATCATTTAGTCTTGTGATATATCCACCTTACTTCATTCACACTCCACCAAAAAGAACGGGGAGCACACTTTAGTTTTTCAACTCTTGATTGCATTTAATTTAGATAGGATTGCATTATAGCTAGATTTTGCATTAAAAAAATGAAAAATAAAAAAAAATTGTAGATCAGTTATGCATGCACACATTCTAGGAGTGCATGCCATTGTAGTTGCATAATTACTTCTATGCAGTTGCACTTTGCATATTTTTGAGCATATAGGACATTATGTGCCTGATTTCTTCTAAAAAAATAAGAAAAGCGGGTAACTTGTTCTATACTCTCTGAAAAGTAGATTGTAATGCATCAATTGTAGCAGTTATGTGAAAATAAGCCTGAAAAAAAACTATGTTTAGTAAATATTTTTGTAGTCAATTGAGAAAATTGGGGTTTGAAAAAAAAGGAAAAGAAAAAAAAAGTAGAAATCAGAGGGAGAAAGGAACTTGTTTCACCTGTATAATAGGAAGAATAAGCACATGATGTTGTATTGTAGACATTCTATCTCACATTGAGACGGAATAGTAGAGCATGCATCATTCCACCTAAAATGTAGGCATTAGGTCATTTTCATATGCATATGCATCATTTAGGTCATTTTTGTTGTTTTTGCATGTTAAACTGTATTGTGCTCTCTGTTCTTTCACAACCGCCCATTCCATCCACCCATTTCTCAAAACGGTAGGCCACCCATGATTATCCCCTCATTCTTGTGTAATCAGGGGATCTACTTCCATTGTAGATGGTAGTTAGGATTTAAGCAACGTAGATAGGAGATCACAAGATGCACCATGCATGAACCGGAGGAATTTATTATATTATCTGCTTTATTTGATTGTGTTTATTGATTACAGGGTGGACATCTCTCATGAATGATCATTGTCACCTTTAGGGTAGTTATCGTTCCGTGGTTAGTGAGAGTCGGTATGTGCCTTACATGTGGGAATCATACTGTGATGTCTTTTATGTGATTGTGTTCTTTAGTTGACCCTCACAATTTTATTCTATAGTTTTTTTGCTCAAGGATGAGCAAAGTTCAAGCTTGGGGGAGTTTGATGCAGGGGTTTTTAGTCACTTTTATAGACTAGTTTTACACTCATTTTGTTACAACCCCAATTTTTGGGTTTATTTGATGAGAAATGTAATTTCTCATATTAAGGATATTTGAACAAATGATGATATAATTTGGTTAGAATAAATGGATTTTGTTTACAATAGCCTTGATGTTTGTGTTGTGGGCTTTATTGTCTATTCGGTCCAAATAACAAGAAAATTCAATTAATGAATGAATAATTGAATATTTGAGAAAAGAAAATTGTGGAAACCTCTAGAAGGCAAATCAAAAGAGGGATTTCGTGCCTCTTGGGTTCCTTGGGTTCCAAAGAGTCCAAAGTTGCATAAAAAGTGCAATAAGAAATGAAAAGATCAATTAAGTATTTCTTTATTAAGAAAGAAATTGAAAATAATGATAAAATGTGGAAAATAAGGGAAAAGAAGTATAATTGAGTTGTCCTTGGTGAAATTTCATATCCCAAGGATTCCTAATGATAAAAGGAATATTAATTATGAAAATAAAAGAGAAGTAAAGAGAAATCCTCAAAAAGATATATTTTAATAAGAAATAAACAAGATAATGAGAAATAATGAAGAATAATGCATTTAGATGCATCTAGAAGGATAATGAGTATCCAATAAAAAGGATTTCAAAATCATAGAGTTTCTTGGGATCCAAGGAGTTCCAATGAAGAAAGAGGAAAGAGAAAATGCCAATAAAGTCAAATAAGAAGATAATATGATGCATAATGAATAGTTATGAGGTATTGTTAAAAAGAAGTATTGTTTCAACAAAAGGAAATATAATTTCATTGTTAATGGATTGAAATGCAAGAATAATGAGAAAAAGAGAAAGGATTTTCATTTTTCCAATTATCCATGAAATAAAGCTTAACAAAAGGATAATGAGGAGAGAGAAGAATACTTCTCCTAGAAGGAATATGAATCCTTTTGGAAAGGGACTCTTTGACTCGTGTATAAGCCTACCTATGGCTCCCTATATAAGGGGTAGAGCTCTGGTTCAAAGGGAAGGAGAACCCCACATTTCTTCAACCTATTCTTCTTCTTCTTTCCGTGCTAACCCTAACCAAGAGGGTAGGGAGAACCCTGGTGCAAACGGGGGAACAGGGAGTGGCCTGGATGGTGGCTTGGTGCTTCCACAAGAGACCTAAGGAAGCTCCACCCTCATCTTCCTACTCTAACCCTACGCAATACCTGCAAAACGTCTGTAACCTAGCTGCAGATCGCAGCACTAGTCCTCTCATGATCGGATGTCTCGGTCATGCTTTGCAGCATGGTTGGCTGCGCCAGGGTGGGACGGAGACAGGAAAGAGATCCTAGCAAGGCATGAGCCTCGAGGGGGTGGGAGGAAGCCCGCGAAGCGCTACAGATCAGCAACTAGGGCGGCGGTCTGGTGTTTGCACGAGGAAGAAGGAACAAGGGTGGCGTTTGATGGAGTTGCCCTCCGCGGTCTGAAGATAGCGCCTAACATAGCGAGGGCAGAGATGTCTTTTTGTCATGTTTCCAAAAAAACGAGCAACGTTGCATGTATTGCGTGATGTGGCGCACTCCTATTGGCCAAGTAAGTAAATCCTTGTGAATTTCATAACTAAAAATTGGTAACTCAGTTTAGTACGTGTGATATATGAATTTTGATCAGGAGAACGAGAGGAATCCAATAAAAATGATATTAAAGATTAATTCCTTTCCTAATTGCAAAAGTACAATAAGTTGATGAATAGTGCATTAAAGTTAGGTTAAAAACCCTATTTGTGATTAAAGGTTGAATCTAGTATGCTTAATGGGTTAATTTAAGTATTAAAAACATGTTGAATGATAATTTCATATTCGAACCTGATCTAGAAGTGATATTGCATGATTTAGGGGTTTTACCTCATATGAGAATGATTAATAATTTAGAAACCCTAATTTAGGGTAAAAGAGGATAACATCCTATTTAATTGAAAAATGTGAAAATATGTTGTTAAATAATGGTTCTAAGTTATTTGAAATTAAAAGTTCCTAATTGTGGGTAAATACCCTTAATATAGTGATTAGGATTTTATAATGAATAAAAGGTGGATTTAATGATATATAGATATCATTTGTGATTAGACTATAATGAACTTTGAATTCATGATAATGTGTATAATGATCTTGTCATGGATTAAAAGGATAAAAATAGTAGCTTTAATGTAAAAGAGGCTTAATGAACTTAATTAATGGTTAATGGAACCTTTAATCCAAAGATAGGGTTATATGTTGTTAAGATAACCATAATATTGAAGAATAGATGAGATAATTAGGGTTTATGAGTAATGGTATGTTTAAAATAATAAAAGATGAAGTGAAACCCTAATTTCCAAGGAAACCCTAAAATTGGAATAGAAATCCTAAGGAATATGATGATATTGGATAAATATCAATAAAAGGAAATTGGTATATTTATTTCAGGATTATGTGCATAATTGGTTGCTTGATTGGGATTTCTTTGTTCTGGTTAATTCTATCTCAAATCTACTGAACATGTATGTGGTTACACTTATGAATACTCTGAGTTAGTTTTACGAGCGGTTGTCGAGGTTTTATCAGTTGCTTGAAATTAACTATTGGATGCTTTTATTTCATGTAACTATAGAGTGACTATGACTATCACTATAAATGTATACATATAACTGGCTTAGATCCGGGTCCACCCCTGTGGCTATGCAAAGGTTAAAAAGGATAATCTAGAGCAAGGTCTAGGCTATCATGAGTTAGAAACGGGGCTAAATATGTGTAGTTCCATGAGACTCTTAGCATGCCATGAGTTAAGGAGTGGGCTACCTATGGGTAGTGCCATGTGACTTAACCCTAGAAACTGATTCACCTGTTAGGTGGGATCATGAGGGGTATAATGGGGATACGATATACATGGATTGTGTAGTTATATTTAAAGCGTAAAATTGTTTATTAAACTGTAATTGATTGCAATACATTGTTATGGATAATTGTATGATTAGTGTTTCCCCCACATACCAACTTCGGCTGACTGACATTTTGTTTGTCGGCGTTTTAGGTACAAAGCCAAAAGGACAAACAGTAAATTGTCATATTGAGAAATACATGAATTGAAATACAAGGAGGATTAGTAGAGTAGAAATTCATATGTGGATAGAAGTTTAGATATCCAAATTTTCAAAAGGTATGCAAAAGTTTATTTTCCTACAACTTTCCAGTATAGTCTGTTAAAATTTAATAATTGTTCTTGGTTAAATATCGAACCTTTGATCCATAAATTATGGGTGCGGCTTTGACCTCTGGGTCTCCCTTAATTGGGGGTTACCGGAAGGTGGGGCCGTAACATGTTTTATGCGCTTATTGGTGATATTTGTGGTTAATATCACATGATTCAATTCTTTTAGCCTATTATCCTTGCCCGCATCAAATTCATCTTATTTTACATTGTTTTGTATAGAGTATCATATTTCTCATATTTGATTTGTGTTTTTCTCTCATTTTCATGAAATTCACAATTTTGGACACGTCGATACCATCGACGGTCTGTCGATAGCATCGATAGAGAAACAGTGACATAGCCGGAGAGGAAGCAGATAGTTTGATACCATCGACACTTTGTCGATGGTCTCGAAAGTCCAATAGCGAGCCAAATTTCACTCTGTTGATACCATCGATGGAAACGGTCGATGGTATTCAGAAGGCTTCAGGCGGCGTCTAGAAATTGAAGAAAGCATCGGTACCCTAAGGTGTTGATACCATCGACACCCCGTCGATGGTATCGATGTTGTCGGATCAGAGTTTTTTCCAGCACGACTTCAATCAGACGGTTGCATTCTTTTGGCAGTCGTAAGTGGTAAATATACTTAGGAAAAGATGGACCAAAGTCATGATGCATGTTCTATTGCATTACACAAGTCCCAAAGGAGGAGAGAGCGAAGAACGGAGCTGAGAGATATACCCTGGGATATTTCAGAGACACGAATGGAGCTTTTCACTGCTGGAAGGCTGCAGAACGCTCATCTCATGTCGAGGATCATCCGGTTCTTCTCCATTCAGGGGTTATACCATCTCCATCCATGTTTTCTCCATGTTTTCTCCTTCCTTTATGGTGTTTTGTATTGAGATGAACATGCAGGGCTAATCCCCTTTGTCTCTAGGATCGGGAGTAGCTCGGGCAATCATTGTATGACTCTTCTTACATAGTTTATCATAAATTTTCCCTCAAATCTGTGGTATGATATCATTTTATCCATTGCTATCATTGTTCTTGATCACCATAATGGTAATCTAATACCTTTAATTGCTTTTGACGAAGCATTAATGGTTAAAAAGAGGCGGTAATCACATTAACTAATAAATCCTTTGGAAAAGGTGATGTACGGTTAATGGTGGGAACCCAGAGACATGTTTTTCATGCACCTAGTTTAGGGCATAGGTTACTATTGGCATGGAACCGACCTAGATTAAGGTAGTGAATTGTATTGCAGAAGTGACCAATTATGGCTACAAGCCACTATCCGGAAAGGGAGACGAGTTGTGATAAATGTGAAGGAATTAGTACAATGAGAACCTACGGTGAAACCACAATCCTAGAGATTTCTTTTGAATTGATTAAACCAACCATTTAATCGATTGTTTTGTTTTATTTTATTTTTATTTTCCTTTTTCAAAACAACTTCCAAACTTTTATAATCGGTTTAGCTGATCATGAGTAGTTAGTAGTAGTCTACCGATAATTATGTTTCCCTATGTTTGACTTGGGCCTCACAAGGCCTGTATTACATTGACGCGTACACTTGCTTTATAGGCACGGTAAAGTCGTGTCAGAATAGATGAGTTTATTCATCAAATTTTAGTAGGGAGTGGATCCCCTATCTGTCCCCACTCCTTACAACATGTATCTCAAACAAGTATGTATAGACAAACATATTTTAGCATTCATGCATACAATTAATTCAATATCATAATAGGGTCAACGAGGTAAAGAATCCTTCAAACAAGAGAACAAATTTTCATAATTTAATTAGTCTTTGAAAAGAACACTCAAAGTGGTCACGAGACTTAATCAAGTATGAATTGATTACAATAAATAAGATCTACTCAGGTGAGTAGGTATTATCTTGAATCAAACATTAATTTCCATATTTCAAGAGTGCATGCAAGTTCATCATCATGGTTTCATATTACACATAACTTATACCTGACTTAGGATGAAACATCCCATACATATTTGAGATTTCAAATTAGTGTGCCTAAATTTTAGTATTGAAATCATAAGATTAGATAAGATTTAACAAGATTACTCACAAAGATTCATGTTATATTACATATCATGTCACAAAAGGTGTCTCAAGTGTACAAGAATGATCATAACTAAATTTTGTGTCATTAGGCATCATAATTAACTGGCAAAGAGTCACTCTATTATTTTGGGAATCATTAAATCAAGGTTGAGTATACAAAGGCATTTAATATTCTATAAGAGGATAAGTATTCACTTCAAGGAGATCAATAAAATTCCAAATGGATTTATATCCTAAAATCATTTCAAGATTCCTTGCATTTGTTTGATAAAAAAGGCATATATACATGCCAAATTTGGCCAAGTGGTCTAATTTTTATGATATTTTGATGATTGAGGAATTTTATAGAGTATACAAAGGCATCTACATTCAATCTAGTGGTGTGTGTTGACCCATGCTTTGTTAGCGGGCTGGTTGTCTCTTCTTTTGGATCCTTGGCCCATGTTTTTTCGGGTGATTATGGGCCATCAAATGCTAGAGGAGGTGAATAGGAGGCATGATACATGGTGATATTCTAGCCATTTGATCCAAGTCAATGTTTGACTATGTGGAAGAAAGGGTGGCGAAGAGAGAGGGGGAGAGAAGGAATAACAAGGTGCATAGTGTGATTTAGGCCACTGGAGCCCAGGTCAAAAACTAACCAAGCCCAAAGTTTAACAGTCTAGTTGGTTGTTACTTAGCTTGGGCTAGAGGAGGAGCATGGACTAGGGTTTTCTCTAGAAATATAGGGGAGAGGAGAAAGAGGGAGGAGAAGCTCAAAAAAGGTGGGGAACAGAAGGAGTAGAGATTTGCAAAGATGGAAGGCATTTTCATAGGGAAATAGAGGTCGAATGAAGAAGTTAGGATTCTTGGTCAAAGGTGAGGTTGCTTGCACAAACATAGATGTGAATAACCTCTCTCCCAATCCCATACCTCATACTACAAGTTATGAGGCTACTTGAGAAGATGTGGGGATGGCATATGAGATGTCAAATGAGTATGAGTTAGCCCATAGGGGAAAGGTTCATGGAAGTTGTTTATAGTGGCTATGGAAATTGCATGTAAAGATAAGAGGTGATTTCCTGACCTTCTGATTGGGGCATGAATATAAAGCCATGTGATTGGGTAGCTAGTAGTGATTCAAGCTCTTGCACATGGATTGCTGGTGATGTGCCCTGGTTCAAACACTAGATGAAGATCCATTGGTCCAGAAAAGAGATGGGACTTAGAAAAAGAAGAAATTGGAGATAAAAATTAGTTCTAAATTATTTTTCTTGCAAAAATGATATGTATCACACTAAAAATATGATTAACATGGAATTTTCACCATTTGATTATAAAAGTATCATGTTCTTACATTAAATGGTTCTAGCGTTCAAGTTGATGATGTTAAAGGGGGTCAGTAACTAAAATTATTCAAGGGGTAATTAATGTATTCAACATTATAAAAATGGGTTTAAAGTGAACTTTTATCAAGGATGTAATGATTATTGAGAAATATAAAAAGTAAAACTACTCAAGATATGAAGATATTATCATAGAGTGAAAAGAGAAAGTTATGTGTAAGAAGTTGCACGTGTGGAAGAGAGGGAAATCTCACATCATCCTCTCCTTAAAAGGAAGTGTGTCCTCAAAACTAGACATCCTTGAACAAGTTAGGAAAATGTGCCTCCATATCTGTGTTGAGTTCTCACATGGCATCCTAAATAGTGTGATATTTTTGGAGCACCTTTACTATGTAAATATTCTTGTATCTTAGCTCCATGGTGCAACTATCAAGGATCTTGATAGAACTTCTCAATAGATATGAGTCTCCTTCATCTCAATAGGTTCATGATGAAGGACATGGGTGGGATCTTTGACATCTCTATATATACTGGATACATTAAAAACCTTTTGTGTAACATTGCATTGAGTAGGTAAAGCCATCTTGTAAGAACATTCCTTGATACTATCCAGAATCTAAAAAAAACCACATATCTAAGATTGATCTTCCTTTTGTTCTTTGTAGTTTCCCTTTCGGTCTAATCTACAATAAACATGCTCTCTATCCGAAAAAACAAGTTTGTACTATGAGCATCAACATATGACTTCTTTCTATCATGTTCCCTTTTCAGCCTCTACATGATAAAATTCATATTGTTTGAGTACAAAATAACTCTTTATATTTCGTAATTGTCTATCGTCTGACTTCATCCTAGTAGAGAGGATATTTTCATGGGTTTCAAATAAGGATTCATATGGTGGCATGCTAATGTATAATTGATAATTATTATTATAGGAGACATCTAATAGAGGAATATAGTGGTCCCACGAGTTTGCCTTGTCTATGACACATGATCACAACAAATATTCTACGGTTTGGATCATTATCTTTGTATAACCATCAATGTAAGAGTGATAAGATGTATTTGTTGGGAAATATGGTATAGAGCAGGTAGCGAAATTTAAATTTTTATCAACCATATTCCCCATAATTAGTAGATCACGTCAATATGGTCTATGAGATATACATGTTCTGGGAGCAATTCCAGCAACAATCCTCATCGTTGTAGAAGCACAACTATGAATCCTAGTTTCACTGGGACATGTCTGACTACTACGCCTCCTGGTCTACACCACAGATTGCATCCATGAACGTCGTCTTCTTCAGCAGCTCCTCTTATTACAGACTATTGGTTGACGTTGTCCTCCAAGCAGCAAACAACGGCTTCCCACCTCTATGGTAGTCCATAGGACTTCCTAGAACTCATGTCATCATGTTGGATCAGATAGGAAGGAGTTGTCCCACCTGTCAGTGTACTAGTCACCGAGTTGTTCTCCCATAATGACAACTCTCAATTGTTCTCTCCCGTGGCTATCCCTCCCTAGTTGGGCAGGACTTGTCTGGGCTCTCATGGTTACAACAACCATAGAGGATAGTAGTTGTTAGACGAACTGATTCTCAGTTGTTTGTGTTGTACTTTGGGAAGCCCCCAGTACCCCTCTATTTATAGTAGAGGCCAGGGTCAAGGTTCCCAGTTTCTATCCAATGAGGGATTAATGTGCGGGAGTGGAAAGGAGTGGAAGAACTCAAATTTTCGCAACAATTCTGAAATTTGTACAACCTGTGATTGTCGAAACGGTCATTTGTCTTAGCTAGACAGTCATCTCACATGCGAGACAGTCATCTCATGGTTCCAAGTTGTATACAAATTTAGCAAATCAATTCCCATCAATGTTAGTCATTGATTTCCTTGTGCAACAAGTATTGCTCAATCAAAAAGAATAGGGAAACATCTAGAACCTTCCCCGACCGAACTGGGCCATCTTTCCCATGTGATACGGTCATCTCATTTCACCCAGACGGTCGTTTGGTGACCCACGTCAAGCCTGTTTGGCCAACTCAGTTCGTTCCATTGCCAATTTCAACTCATAACCATGCCTGACACCCAAATGCCCGTCTCAACTCTTCAGATGGTCGTTTGGAACTTCTAGATGACCATCTCAACACTACAGATGAGCATTCGGTAGTTCTATCAGCTTGTTTGTTACCTGAATCAAATGCCTAAACAATTTAGCACTTAATTCAACTATCATTCGAGATTTGAACTCCTCTTCTAGGTCAAGACCTATGTGTGTGACCCTATAGGTCCCATATTACATTGGTAGTGAGTCTCCATAACAACTTATGAATTTACAAGCAAAGAGTGGTGCCTAGTCGCACATCATTTCTACCCAAGTAAATGGAAAAGTTGGGGAACAACTTCAACCTATAATCTATGTATGGTGTTGTAGTGTTTGTATAGTTCCTTTGTCATTAATGTCCAAATTGCATTAGAGGCATGTAGCAGTCATCCTCATTATCATTCAATCTTGTTCTTGAATCAAGTCCAAACTGTTTGAGATATATGTAAACTCAATATCACATATTGACTCACATGTGCATGGCCATGCTTTTCTTAGTCTCGCTTATCAAGAGGCCTAGGACATCATACTCTAATAGGAGGAACAAATCCCATATATATCACTCACAGTCAATCCCCATGTGTCAAAGCCACCCAATCATCACTGTTATAACAACCCATGTTTCAAGATTGCATTTGATGATGTCAAAGTGTACCCAAGGACATGTGTTGAGTGTAGTGATTTCAGGTCTAAGAACCACAACTACCACCATTACTATGAGAGCTGACTATGACTTCCATGATGATGGATTCCATGTGTCAGTCTCACGATGGGTCTGTCTGATACACTATTCTCTAACATGTATCTGTGTGATTGGTTTGATATCGCCATATCATGGCCAATGAGGCTCAATCATCAACCAACTCACACTCTGATCTTATGTGTTATTGTTGTCTATCAACCTTCCATAATAACAGTCGATTAGGGACATATTGAGAATGTAAATATGTACTTTTAACATTTGTATGATCTCATTTCTCAGTTCCTCAAATTGAAGACATACGTCATTGAGTAATATTACTCTCTAGACATTTATTATGTTATTTCATTATTTCATAACTAAATAAATAGAATAAATTGAAAGCTTTCCTTTTATTAATAATCAAATCATTTTTACATGATATGCCATTACAATCATCACATGATTGTCTCTCTAGGCATAAATAACCAACAGACTCCCACTTGCACTTAGAGACAATCACCCACGAATCTTATTTCGGGTGACCTAACATGACCACCATTCTATTTCTCCAAAAGTGCCATTTTAAGGGATTAGCAACATTGCTCTCACTTGGAACTTTGCAAATCTTCACATCTCCATGCTATCTCATATGAGGTGGAACTCCCTTTGTATATGCTTTGAAAACTGATGTGATCTAGGTTCCTTAGCTTGTAAATTAGCTCCATTGTTGTCAAAATATAGCTCAATTGCATCGTTGATTCTAGGAACAAACCCAAGTTATGTGACAAACTTCTTGATCCATACAGCCGCCTTTGTTGCACTCAATGCAGCAATATACCCAGACTTTGTTGTAGAACTGACAACTATCTCTTTCTTGGAACTCTTCCAGCCTACAACTCCTTATTTTAGGCAAAACATGAATCTCGATTGCAATTTGTAATCATTTTGATTAATCTGGAAGCTTGCATCAGTGTAACCTTTTACAACCAACTCTTCCTCTCTGCCATAGACTAAGAACCCATCCTTAGTCCTTCTCAAGTACTTGAAAATGTTCTTTATCGCTATTCAACGAGCATCACCTAGATCTGACTGATATCTGCTCATCACGCTAAAAGCATACAAGATGTTTGGATGGGTACACAACATTGCATACATGATTGATCCAATTACTGAGGCATATGGAATCTCACTCATGTGTTCCCTTTCTTCACAAGAATTAGTATATTGAGCTCTAGAGATGGGGACACCATGCCATTCATGTAGGTTTCTTCTCTTTGAGTTCTCCATGTTGAACAACTTCAACATTTTGTCAATGTATGTGCTCTGACTTAGTCCGAGAAGTCTTCTAGATCTATCTCTATGTAGGATGCTTCTCCCAAGTCTTTCATAGATAATGTATTTCCATGCCATGCCTTTACCTTTTGTAAAGTAGGGATGTCATTCCCCATCAATAGTATGCCTTATATATACCATATGAGGAATGTCACTATCCTCCCACTAACCTTCTTATACACACAAGGTTCATCTTCATTTTGAGAAAAGACAAACCCATTGACTGTCTCATCAAAAGGAAGATTCTAGCTCTGATACGCTTCCTTCAATCCATAGATTGACCTTTGTAGCTTACAAACTGTATTGCCAAACTTTAGATCTATAAACCCCTTAGGGTGTGTCATATACACATCCTCCACAAGATTCCCATTAAGGAATGTGGCTTTCACATCCATTTTTCAAATCTCATAGTCATGATAAGTTGTAATAGAAATCATGATCCCGATGGATTTAACCATGGCCACTGAAGAAAAGGTTTCATCATAGTCAACACCTTGAACTTGTGTGAAACCCTTTGCAACCAATCTTCCCTTATAGGTTTGAACTTTTCCATCCATGTCGGTCTTCTTCTTGAAGACCCACTTGCACCCTATGGGTTTTACCCCTTCAGGTGGATCCACCACAGTCCATACTTTGTTGGTATACATGGATTCCATCTCATATATCATGGCCTCAAGCCATTTCTTAGATTTTGGTCCCTCTATATCATCTTTATAGGTTATTGGCTCGTCATATATGATTGATTCACTACCTTCTTGAGTCACAAGATATCCAAATCTTTCAGGTTCAAGGCACTTCCTATTAGATCTATGAGATTCCTATGTTACTTGAGGAATTTAAGATTCCACAACACTTTTTGAATCTTTAGCTTCCTCTTGTACATCTAACAGTTCAATGTTTTCTTGTTGGTCTTGAATTTCTTTGAGTTCCATTTGTCTCCCACTGATTCCTTTGGAAATAAATTCCTTTTCTAGGAATGCAATATCTCTGGAAACAAACACTTTGTTGTCAAATTGACTATACAAGTAGTATCCCATAGTTTCCTTGGGATATCCAACAATGTAACATTTTTCAAATCTAGGGCCAAGCTTTTCAGAAAACATTTTCTTCACATAAGCTCCAAATTCTCATAAAAGATGGGAAACTTCCCAGTCCATATTTCATATGGTTTCTTTTGAACCGACTAAGATGGTACTTGATTTAGTGTAAACACGGTGGTTTAAAGAGCATACCCTCAGAAGGTAGTTGGAAGCATAGCTAAACTCATCATAGATCGCACCATATCCATTAATGTGTGATTCCTTCTTTCTGATACACCATGTATGCTAAGGTGTTCCATGTGGAGTCCATTGGGATACAATCCCATGGCTCTAAGAAGGTCCTCAAACTCCTAGTTTAAGTATTCTCCACCTCAATCAGAACAAAGTTCCTTAATACTTTTACCAAGTTGGTTTTTTACTTCATTCATAAACTCCTTGAACTTTTCAAGAGCTTCTAACTTATGTTTCATTAAATAAACATAGCCATACCTACTAAAGTCATCAGTGAAGGTAATGAAGTACATGAAACCACCTCTAGTTGTTGTTCTAAAAGGTCCACACACATCTGTATGTATGAATCCTATTAGATCATTAGCCCTCTCATTGTTACCAGTGAAAGGGGTCTTAGCCATCTTGCCCAATAAATAAGATTCACATGTCTCCAATGATTTAAAATCAAAAGAATCTAGATAACCATCCTTATGAAGTCTAGATATGCAATTCCCATTTATGTGCCCTAGATGAGAATGCCAAAGGTATGATTTGTTTGAGTTGTTGAGTTTTAGCCTTTTTGTATTAATGTTATATACATCTGTCTTTATATCTAATAAGTAAAGACCATAAGACATAAGGGCACTGCCACAAAAGATCCCATCTTTTGAAATAGAACATCGACCACTTTAATATGGAACTCAAATGCTTCCTTGTCTAAACAAGATAAAGAAATGATGTTTCTATTTATAGTAGGTACATAATAGAAGTTCTTTAACTCTATTTCAAGCCCTGTGGGATGAGATATATTATATGTTCCAACTGTGTTGGCCGCAACTCTTGTGCCATTAGCAACTCGTTGTTCCACCTCACCCTTCCTCAAAGGCCTACTTCCCTTCAGATCTTGCATATAAGAACATATGTGAGATCTACATCCTCTATCTAATACCCAAGATGATGAAGTAGATAGATTTATCTCAATAACATATATACCTAAAGTGGAGATCACCATCCCCATCTTCTACTTCCTAAAAGCCTTCAAGTATAAAGGATGAGTTCCTCTTGTACTTTTATTTCTCCTTATCTTGAGTGCTTAAGAATTGGACTTAGGCTTGAGCACATAACTATTCTCGGTCTTGCTTTGATTCTTTGACTTAGCCCCATTGATCGCCACCACGGGCTTGTCCCTCTTCACTTTTTCTTCGACATGAATCAACATGGCAAGCCATTCTAACATCTGTATAGCTGAATTACTCACATGCTAACATGCAATAAAATGGCTATATAATTATGGCATAGCCTTTAGAGTCATATCAATAGCCAACTCTTGGCTCAAGGTGAATCTCAGTTCTTTAAGATGATACATATGTCCAATCATGTTGAGCACATGTTCTTCTACTAAGGTTCCCTCTGTCAGTTTTGACTCAAGTAACACTTTTAAGATAGCATTCCTTTCTTGCCAGTCAAGACCAAGTGTTACCTTCCTAAGATGTGTCACCATCTCAAGAACACTCATGCTCACATTGCTCATGCAACTCATAGTTCATCCATCTTAGCATAAGGTATTTTATCTCTAAGGCATCGTTGACATGCTTCTAGTAAGCATCCACTTGCGCCCTAGGTGCATCTTGAGGAGGTATTTTAGGCACTAGTTTTTCAAGGACATATAATTTCCACTCTTCATTGAGAACCCTTCTCAAAGTCCAAAACCAGTCATGGAAATTTCTCCCGTCAAGTTTTTCTTTCTCCAGGACCAATTGCATATCAGATTTGTTCATCATTAATCAAAGACCCTATGTTATATCTTATTACATCATAGGTCCCCCTCTGAGTTGGGATTTCTCTAGAAATCTTACTCATAGAATATGAATTACTCGCTTCTCAAAAAGTATGCTAAATTTGTTGACCCTACTATGATATTGGATTGTTTTATGTATGAACTTATGAATGCTTGGATACTTAAATACTATTTGGATCTATTGTTCCTAAGAATTCTATTTTCATGATTAAATGTACTATGTTGACAAACCTTGAACATAATCTAGAAGTCCATCATATAACCCTTGTGTGTCTGTGTGAATTCTCAAGGTAAGGGCACAAGGCATGTAAAAATAGGATTAGATCATTCACTTTGATCTTGAGGTCTTTCACATTGAAATGGGGTGGCATTCAGGCTTTTATCCTCAAATGCTCCTCATGGACCCATCCTTGGGAGGTTGGTGAGAGGCCAAAATATTGATTTAATGGACAATAAAACCTAAAATATGCTTTGTATAATCTATGCAATGAAACACAAATGAGATATATTTGAAATAGAAATGGGTACATGTCTCTCCTTTCCATTTTGTATGTTGTTATCTATACTAGTTATTATTGATATTGTTGCTTACATTGATGCATGTGTGCAAATTGGATGTGCAAATACATGTGAGAAAACAACAAAAATGTTGTTCTTTCACCTTCCTTGTCATATGTGAAATATTAAAAAAAATTAAGTATCAGTGGAAGAAAATCCAAAATATCTTTTGACTAGCTAATTGTGAAGTTAATACAAGATGTAGTTTCTTTCTATCACTACTTCTCTACCACTTCAATTTCTTAGCAAATATTGGCATGTCATTACTGACATCATCCATATCTTCTCATATTAATTTCCTTAAAATTTCATGATATGAATTTGGTCAAAAGGCTTTCTTTTGATGTAAATTCCATAATTTTGCGTGTAAAGTGTGCATAGTCCCTGTCACGTGCTTCCCATTCATCATGTCTTTTTCCTTTTATGATATCCCTCATAAGAATATTGTCCAATCATTTTGTAATTCATAACCAATATACTAAGCATTATCATTATAGTAAGTATTATAATTCCTAAAGATATCATAGCATGTAACATATCTCTTGTTTTTTTAGATGTTGACAAAAAGTATACTCATTATGAAACAGGTGTTTATTTGTTGATCATACTTAATTGAATTATTCTTTCTTGGTTGTGGTTTCAATGATGTTTCATATATTCATTGAACATGCATGAGATATATATATGATGATTTCATATACTTATTCTCACTTGTGCATGTACACAAAACTAATGATGGTCGTAACATGAATGAGGATGGACAAGATGGGTATTAATATATCCCTTGTAGTATGTCGTCCTTGAGTTCTAACTGGTGGTATTTTCCATGGATTGGGTAAACCATGATATAATTTATAATTTTGAAGCTTTCTAGATGACTAATGAGTGGGTGATTCTCGTCTCCCAATTTTTCTAATTTGTAAGGGTTCTTTATTTGCATCCAAGTTGTCATGATTGAGAAGATTAAAATTTGGATAATACAAAATAATGTCCAATACTAGACTCAACTCTCATATAGTCTATTTATTAGAATTGTTTGTCTCCAATGTCAACAATGTCCTTGGAGTTTGGATGCTTGTCAGTCAAAAAGAGTAGGTGCAATGTGGAAGATAAATCATTATAGTAAAACCACACTCATCAACTAATTGTTTTGAATTATAAAGTACCAATTCTTTAATTGACTAAATAATGAAGCATGAAGGCATTAAAGATCTTCTAAAATATGTGCTTAGATTATAAAGAAAATGAAAACAATTGAATAGTATTTTATGTTCCCCGATATCAAATTTTTAGTGTCAGTAAATATTTTTCTAATATTATCCATCATCTTATATTTCATCCATGTTCAATCAAAAAATAACCTTTACCCTTAAGCCCTGGCATAATCCCAATCATGATATCCAAACCAATGTATTCAAGGTATCAACCCCAAGGCATCAAGCCTACATGTATATATCTCATACCAAAGATATGTCTTGTATTTTCACATACTTATTTGATCTTGTAATGTTGTAGAGAAAGGAGAAATGAAATCATAAATAATTATATGGGAGAGAATGACTCTATTAGAACCCTTTTATCATGAAAGGATTGTCATCTTTAATTAAACCACATGCATCAAGAATCCTTTGAGTTAATTTATGGTCGCTTTATTAATTACCCCCATGATTACATGTCATGTACATTCATATAATTCTTCTTCTTGATTAATAATTACTTTTATTCTCAATTATTAATTAAATTAAGTGTTCATGACTTCATCTGATATAGTACATCTCACAATGCAACCCAAAGTACTCATTAGGGAACAATCCACCACTACTAGCCATGAAATGCTAATTTCACAACATAAGTCTATAATAAGTACAATACCTTAAATGAATGACAAAACTACTTGAGGTTCTAGATTTCACCTTATATGCAATGAAACACAACCCCACTGAATTTCAACTTGAAATGCAAAGGTATATTGGAGTTGCAACAAATACACAATTGTACATGAAAGGTCCATTATTATGCATAACTGAGCCATTATGAGATTATAGGTCTGGATATGTTGAAAAATATATAAAATTGGCTTTAGGAATTGAGCTTAAATAATAGTTAGTCATTTGACAAAAATGAAATCCATGTTTAACTCATCAAAAGCTAAGAGTTATATGGCTAAAGGAAAACATATGACACTATGATGCTTAACATGAAAATAAATTATGTGAAAATGAGTTATTGTAACTTGAAAGGACACCTAGTATGGTTGGAATACAATGATTGAAGATGAGATTACAAATAAAGATGAGAAGCGGTAACTTAGTATTTGAAGCTTTAAGTATGGTGAAAACATGAAGGAATCATGATATAGTGTATCCAATGTATAATGTGTACATAAAAGTTCATAGAGAATATTTATAATAAGAAGGAACATAAGGTATATGATCCATAAAAGAAAAGGAGAACTTAGATAATGAGTATGAATTGATATGATAAAGGTGTATAGTGGTAGATGAAAATAGTGGAGCCTAAGGTTATCTCAAACCAATAGTGATATTTTTACATGAACTTTTTTCTCCCCTCATGCATGCGCTATCTACTTCTTACTTGCACTAGTTCCTCGTTGTTGCCATCAATTACATGATTTTCTACAATTTCATGCTTTTTAGTTTGTCTTGTGTTCACATGAAATGTGGAGACACCCAATTTGATATGAAACCAAGGTCGCACCTTTTTTATTTATCATCCTCTCTCATCCCCTCTAGAAACCATATATGAATCTCTTCCTACCCCAAACTTATGTCAGTCGGGAAGAGGACACTCTCACATTTCCAATGCATAACATTTTACTCGTTTACCATATAGGAGTAGGGAAATATGCTCATTTCAAATTTTCTTGATTAAACCATGAATTATACTTGAGTTTTATCTATGTAGGTCAGCCTTTTTGAGCCCAATACATGGGTGCAGCCCAAAATAGTCAATCCCTCTTAAATTTTCAAGTCATCAGTCATCTAGCTTATTTTTTTTCAATCAATCATGGCCCTCTGATTGCTTGGTCCTGGAATGGGGTTTTAATCATACAACTGATTCATCTTACTCGAGCAAAAAAAAACTGATTCATCTTCATCAACTGCCATACATAACTTATATTTGGGCAAGGAGGGGGAGTTTGATGTCCCTTTTTACACCTCTTTTTAGCATTTTGAACATCCCAAGCTTCCTATTTCTATCCTCTCTCCCATTAAAACTCTTTCCCTTTCTTTTTCACTCCCTCTACCACCCTATTTGTCTTCTTCATCCTCCTAAAACCCTTTCTACCACTGATGGCCTCCACCTAGACAATCTATCTTCATACTTTAAAAAACTTCATTTTCTTTCCCTTTGGCTTCTCCTAACCACAGTGAGGTCGAGAGATATGGAGTCGAGCCAAACCCCACCCATTAGCACCCCTAACCATGTGATGTAGGAAGCCGAAAGCAAGTAGTTCCACCATAGGCTCTAGTAGGCACGAAGGGACACAGCCACACCCACAAGATGGGTGTAGTACAGAGCTGGGATTTATCAATGTTGGGACAAGTAATTCCAGGGCCCGACAATAGTAGGATCCCAACTGTGGTCTATCTAGGTTACCTAGCCACCCCACCTAGGTGGAGGGCACCAACGACCACTGGATTGACAACAAATAGATGTTAATCAAGACTTGAACTTTGATTCTATTAATCACCTAATTACTTCCCACTCAAAGATCACTGAACTTTATGTTGTCTTGTGTCATATTTTACTGAGATCTTATGCCTTCTTTTAATGTGTAACTCATATAACATAAAGAGTCACCTTTGTGTACACATATTTCCCAAAATGTGATGTTTGAGTACTTAAATGATTGGAATTTAAGAACTATGTCAAGATCCAACTACAAAGACCCTACAAATATATATTATTTGTACTTGCAAAACAAGTTGTACCATGTATGTATGTATTTGTTTGTACACGTGTGTTTTAGTACAAATTGATAAACATGATGTAAGGACAAGTGATGATCCTCCAAAACCTACCCAAACCCCTATCCTATAATCACATGAAGACTTTAGCTAATACTAGCACCAAGATCTACTAGTCCTTTATCAAAAGTCCAATCTCCAATTTTATTAGGGAGAGTCAATGCACTAAGATCATCAAGTTTCTTTGGCAACTTGTTCTATATGATAAACTAATTATTTTGGAAAGCATTACCATTTCAACCTGATAAGGCCTCCTTTTCTTTATAAGAGTATATTTTAGTAACTTGACATAAGAAGGCATTTTAGTAATAACTTTAGCTAATGGAAGATTGATATAAAGCTTGTTCAGAATAGCTAAAAACATGGTGAATTTGATTCCTTCTTGTTAGAAAACATTTGAGGGAAAGGGGCATTAGTCTTGCTAAAAGAGTCACCTTGTTAAGAATTTCTAGGAGACTTTTTCGATTTTCAACTGTCTCTTCTACATTCATATCAACAACCTCATCAGATTTCCAATAACAAACCCAAACTTTAGTAAATAATACTTTAACCCATTTACCTTATAATCTTTTATTTTGAAATCCTCCTTTTAGATTGGTGTGATAACCTTCAAACATAAGAGTCTCAAACAAAAATATAAAGATCTGAGGCCTTAATACACGAATAGGGGATATTCTTTAGTTTTGGGGTTAGTTGTGCAAAGTTATTAAATTAAGGGATTTAGATCCAAAATTATCTTTCTAGATTTTTCCCGTGGGTAGGTTTGGTTAAGTGATAGTTGCACACAAAGTTTGGTTCATAAATAACAAAGGAGTGCATTAATATGAAGATAATAAACTTTCCCGCAAAATATGTATTTTACCTAAAGATAAATTTGACTCCAAAATTGGATTCTTTGGGTCCTTATTTCCTTACCCACCAAATTTCAATTTATTTGGAGGTTATTTACAATCCAGTTTAAAAGAAAAAGAAAATAAAATGATATATGCCTCACTTTATTCAATTTTGATTTGGAAAAAAATTATTTCACGTCACCTTGGTTGAGGAACGCGATACACATCCATTGTCAGATCACGATCTGATGGCACATGGTCTATCATCAACCTTGCGCATGAAAAATGAAATAGGATTTGGTTTTTGTGCATGATAAAATTGTGATTTCTCCCTGTGTAACACATCAATCTCGAAATTTCTTTGCCAATGTCTTCCTTTTTCAATTTCACATAGATCTATGTATTACTTGAGAACTTTCATCAAGTATTTAGGATTTGCCCAATTCTCATCTCAAGACTTCTTGAACCTCACCCTCACATAATCCCTAGGGGTGAACCCAATATACATTTGACCCCTCCTAGTGTTTCTCATCATCATGAACGATCATTCTCTTGAGTCAATTTCTCCCTTGGGTGTGTGTTTTCCTGCCGCCAAGATTTCCTTCCTCTCCTGCACTTGGAGCACCCTACGGGTGTTTCTCCTTGCCCTCGTTTGATTACTTTGAAGGTATGAATCCTTGAACTTTCCTATTTCCTTGCGGAATGTTGCTTGAACAAAAGGAGGTATCTATTGATTTGCCCCAAATTAGGCCGGTGCAACTGCTTCTTGCTCACAGCCATGGCTTGGCCGAACGAGGGAGAACGAGTCTGAGATGTAGCTTTTCTCTTTCACCAGCCACACCATCACTAATGAAGTTGTATTCCTGGGGTATTATGGTATTCTCTCCACTTGTTTTTGTTTCTCAACCTTGAGGAGTAAGCGCCAAGGCCAAGCCACATGGTCGGGTGTGGATGGGCCAACTCAATGAGTTGACCTAGCTTGACTGGGTCTTATCTGATGACGAGGGTTTATGGCTTTTTCTTGTTGGTTTGAACTTTAAAAATTCATACCATTCTCTCGATTTATCCAAAAATTCCACAAAAAAATATTTTGGAATTATGAAACTTTTTTCCACATTTTGGTATAGTTTTCATTTCTTAATTAAAAAGTTGTAAGGTTTGGATGTTTAGGGTTTTAAACATGCATAATACCACATTAATTATTGAAGAGAGTTTTAAAAGGACAAAGTCAAGAAATTGTAGTAAAATCCATGATCGGTAACATTGGACCCTATCTCTAAGATACAATCATGTGTCAATCTAGGTTTTTGATGAAGATTTGAGTTTTTAGGGTTTTCTTTCACTTATGATCTTAATAGTAAATAAAGATAGCATCATGAATAATAATGTTGTTATTTTCATTCAAGATATCATTAAGAAACCCCAAATCAATGATGGGTCTATAACAAGACTCGAGCTAGGGTTTTTCCACTAGATTTGGATTTCTAGGGTTTCACTTGAATATCATTTAATCAAACCCTAATTGGTGGACCTAATCCTATATGTAGGTTGAGTTGACTTTATACTTGAAGGGTTAGGACTCGATCTCTAATTTAATACTCAATTCATGGTATGTATGTCTAGTCTATCTAAATTGGACATAATATACTGACTAAATACCTTTTCCCCATATAAGGCATTGACTACATTGTAGAAAATCCTATCATCTTATGAAATTACTCTTCCTTCTTGATATTTTCCTAATTAATTAATGTTGATACCGCATTGATGGTCTTCTGACCTAATCTTACCAATGATTTGGGTCCTTTGACCCCATTTGATGTAAACTTGACATTATTATACTTTGCATGAAAATAATTATACTTCATTCTTGCCTGCCCTATTTGCATGTGTGGATGACTAGTCATAACTAGAAGTAGTGACACCATATAGGTACTGGGTATTATTCCCCTTCCACTTATAGGAAATGGGTTATATTCCCCAGCCAGGAACTGGGTCTTCTATCTCTGCCACATATGATATTAGGAACTTGGTTTTATTCCCCTGCAATGCACTGGTTTTATTCCCCTGCAATATACTATATTTGTTTGGAATTAAGGCTTTAGTCCTTGTACCCTTTGGTATGAAATACATATGGGTTCCTACCCTAATTTTTAGTATATGCTCGTCGGTTTTTATTTATCATCATACAACTATTTATCCTTGTGATTATGTCGATGTGAGTATGGCAAGAAACATTTTATAAATCATATCCTTGTTAATAAATTGCCTCATCTTTTAGACATGTTAAATCTTTATTGAAAACTCTTCTCTTTAGGATATCTCATTTTTTACATCTCTTTATTTCAAATCTTCTCCCACTTTAATTAATTCCCAATTATTTTACTCTGGGCATACTCAACATTTGCTAAAGTACTTCCTTTTGATTTAGAGAGGAGAGGAATTTTCTCAAGACCTAGTATAAGGATGAGTTTTGAGATGGGAAGGTTTCTCACCACAATAAGACCCTGATAATTAGATTCATAATTTAGACTTTTGCCTTACATGACCCCAATGTTAAGTTGACTTCTGATGAGGAAATTTTGTAATAAATTAGATTTAATTCGTGCTACAACACAACTTGTAATGAACTGAACGCTAGGCATATTCTTCATCTAGCCCCTTTCCTATCTTTTCTATCATTTTTATCCTTGATGTTGAAGTTGTGGAATTATTAGTGGTTTGGGGTGAATTTGATCACCATTTATGTCTATGTATGGGTTCATGCACAACTACCTCAGTGAATGTTTTTAATAAGGGCCTAAATGTAAACTTACCACTTATGTGAGATAATGATAATATAGATTCATTATAGAACATTCCTTAACCTTATGGCGCAAGGAAAAGAAAAAGGAATGAATAATAATGCTTTAAACATTTAATATAACATTGAATTATTTAATATGAGAAATAGTGCTAATAATGGATAATGGGCTAGAATTCATAAAAGGAAGATTAATTAGATAAAAGTAACTTCAAATTCATTTTATTTGGGTTTGATTTTGCATGGAGTCCAAGTTTCACAATTTTGGGATAATAATAACTATATCTATTTTATTTAGAAAAGAAAAGGTAAGTTTTCTCCAAAATAAGAAATAAATCATTAAATGACTCCAAAAGTGGCAACTAATCTTAGATTCGTAATCTACACATTAAAATTAACCTTTGGGTAAATTTTCATATGATTTGGATAATCCTTAATATTCAAGTGAAAGTTTTTTTTGCTCACTTAAGCGTGTTGCCCCTTTTTATTTCTTTTCCAAAGAATAAGGGATGGGCCCAATGCCACATCCAAGTACAGTCCAGCAGTTGGAAGCCTAGAAGGCGTCAACTGAGAAAATAGGTTCAAAAGGAAAAAAAATAATAGGACTATATAGAAGAGAACAACAAAGCTATAAGCTATACAAGGAAATGATATTTGTATATATGTACTTCCAACATTTAGACGAATCAGGCCTCCACTCTTAAAAAACCACCCCATTCATGTAGCTCTAGATGTGATATAGAATCAAAAGACAAGCTCCTTTATAGACTTTATTACTCTAGTTAACCAGATCATCCAGCTTTCATGGGCATTTTGAAATATACTTATTCAACACAGCATGCTTCCATAGAGTAGTAGCAAAATCACATTCAAAGAGTAAATGATCCATATCTTTAGTATTCTTCCTACACAGGAAGAAAAAGGAGACCAGAATAACCCCTCTGCTTCTAAGGAAATCCATCATGGGTAGACAGTCAGAGAATAACTTCCACGCATGAATTTTAAATCTCATGGGATGTGATTGCTTTGAAACCCAATTGGCCCATGTGACAGCAATACCTTTGTCCCTGCAGAGCTCCCAAGCCTTATGCAGGTTAACATTCCTCTCTCCATTAAGCAAAACAACATCCTCCTTAATACTGGTAGCATAGTTATTACTAAGAAAAGACTTGAGACTGGAACATCTTCTGTTCTCAGGGATGTCCCACTGCCCTTTACTAATGATGGTTTCCAAATGAGCCATTCTACTTTTCCCCAACTTAAGAAAGGAACTTCCCTCACATACATCCTCCAAATATAAGTGGTTTCTCAACCAAGGATCATTCCATATGTGGATTTTACCCCCCATACCCAGCACAAAATCCACTTTGTTGAAGATAAACTCTCTAATGGATAGAAGCTTATTCCAGAACCAGGAGTGATTAGGGGATTGAATCGCATTCCAGACAGAAGACCTTTTTAAATATTTTCCATGAATCCATCTCATCCAAAGAGATTCCTTCCTATCAATAATACTCCAGAGATTAACAACCAGTCCAGCTTTGCAAATTTCCATAGCTTTTCTTATATTAATACCTCCTTCTTTTTTTGGATTACAGATATACTCCCAATGTTTTAGATGAATATGAGAGCCTTCATCACCATCACCCCAAATAAAACTTCTATACATTATGTCCACCTCATTACTGATACTACAAGGCAAAGGAAAGATGCTTGCCCAGAATTAGATAATAGAAGAGAGGGTAGATATTCAAGAAAAATTTAGGAGAGAGAAAGTATGTAAAAGCCCAAAATATTAAATAATGTGATAAAAAACTCCAAGGGAGGAAATTAATGTCCAATTCATGTTCCATATGCTTAAGGTTTCTTGAGGGTGAAGTTTCACCAAAATTGGGTAATTCTAGAAGTCTCTAATGCATTAAGAAAGAGAAAATATGAATTACTTTAAATGAATTAAATAAAATATTTAGAGTTTTGAAAATTGAAAAATAATGTGTATTGGGATTCTAAATCTTCATATTAGGTTGGGTGTCAAATTTCAATTAATTTGGAGCTTGTTTGCACCCTCAAATGAGGAGAGAGAAAAAGAAAAAAAATTTAGAAAGAACTTTATTCCAAAATGACTCGGAAATGCATTTAATGTCACATGTGACAGATAGGATGTGTGCACCTCTCCTAGCCATTGGATCATTCATCATACGGCTTGCAGGTTATCATCAACCTCACGCCAAAAAGGAAACATGCACCACATATATGGGTTTTTAGTTTTGTGGTTTCTCTCTATGTGGTCGATCTTTTCTCGATATTTTTGTTCCAGTAGATTCTTCTTGTGATTCCACATCTAATGAATGCTTACTCAGAATCTATGATCAAGTATTTCAGAAACACCCAAAACTCATTTATGATGGTTATCACGGCCACATTGCTTTTGACTTGATACCCAACCAAACCTATAAATACCTCTATCATGGTCTTCCTCGATAGATTTGTGAAGCTCCTCTCATCTCAATTACTTCCTTGCTCATGTATTTTTCTACTGATGGTCAGATTTCAGCTTCGGCCTTGTTTCTCTTCTCCTAGGGCCTCAACAAACCCAGCACACCAATTGATCCCAGAAGTGAGATTGTGTGACCTTCTTCTTGCTTCATGTGACTTCGTTTCAATGAGATAACATGATCCATGGTTTTTCCTAATTTGACCTTAGCTAGCCTACTATTCATGCAGCAATGGCGAGGATGGGAGGTTTGGGATGAATCTCCCTTGCATAATCCCAATCTTACCCCTCTATTTTCTTCCTTTTCTTCGTTTTTCTGCTAAGGCCATTTTCCTAATTTGGCCTATGGTTCCTTTTGTTTAGCATGGGTCTTGTTGGTGCTGAATGGGTGACTTGACTGCACCTAATTGGTCCAAGTCAATCTGAACCAACCCCTCTCTCTCCCTCTCTCATAGATTTTATTGCTTATTTGGAAATTTTGTAATTTCCTAATTGGTTGGTTTTGTAAAAATCATATCTTTTACTTTGCCTGTCCAAAAATTATAAATAAATATGTTTTAGAATAGGAAAAATGAGATATATATAATAAAAATGTTTCCAAAGTTCAATTTCCATGTCATTTGAAGGATGATTTTTTAGGAATGAAATATATACATAAAAGTCACAAAAAATATAACTTAATCATATAAACTCCAAATTTGACAAATAAATATGTTTTCTTGATTAGAAGAACATAAGGATTTGTTTGGTCTAGGTTTTGTAACCAAAATCTAATTTTTTCCAAAAAGGTATGAAATTAGGGTTTCTTTACACATTATGCTTTATAAAACCCTAATACATATTAATAACTTGTAATTAGGCAAAGGTGATCTTGGAATCTGCTAAGTTGCTGAAAAGTGTTAGCTAGGACTCTGAGTTGAGATATGTGCATCTTACCCCTTAAGTTGGGCATATTTGTTATCCAACCCTAATTTCCCATTGAGGCATTGACTAAAACCTTTATTTCTGTTATTGGTCTTTTTGGAACAATCTACATTACTTGCTTGGGTTTTGAACTCCACCTACAATATTTCTATTATTTCAGCTTGCCATAATATTTTTAGAATGATGATTTGTTTTGACTTGTTAGCTAATGTAGTGGTACTTATGTACAACCACCCATAGTTTGGGCATGTGTTATTTCACCTTCATATTACCTTGGCCTTAATATTCCCCTCTTTGCTCATGTTTTAGTTCCTTTTACCTTTACTTAGATAAAGTAGCTAGCTAGCAAATAATGTAGCCAATTAGCCTATGTTGGACATGCATGCACCGAACATAGATGGATAACCTCTCTTCATACTCCCTCTCTACCAAACTGAGGCCCAGTGAGTTGTTTTGATTGATATATAACCTTATGACGTATACATTGTCACCACTGCCTTATCCTTTACTCTGGGCCCAGTTTGGCTCCAATCAATTACTTTCACTATCTAATTCTCTATGTACACCCTTTGGATGTTTAATTCCTAATTTAATTGGGTTTATATCTCATGTGCAGGCCAGTTGGGAGCATATGGGCCCTATCTTCTCGGCCCTATATCCATTTTAGCCCTTGGATTGGGCCCGGTCAAAGCAAGTCCAAGGATCCCCCTCGTCTCCTTCTCGCGGGTTCAGCCTTTGTGGTTTCTTGCTTTGGTTTGATAGTTGTGGACCCCATGCTCCTGTACAACCGTCTACCCTAACACTCCTGCCCGCAGTTCCCTCCTGCTGCTGAACCATGATTGTGATTCACAAGATCACAACCCTCTCTCTCCTCCCATAAATCATGACCCACCACCCCATGATCACGACCGCGATCTTCTGCTTCACAACCTTCCTGTGACACCGAGGATCGAGATCACGATCTTTGTCGCGATCGTGGCTTTGTTTTGATCGTGGTGTGTCTTCCTTGACCTGTTTTCCCCAACACCGCTACCATCATCTCCGCCGACAACAGCTACCCCGCATCTCCATTTTCTGCTGCTCGCCTCACCACCATGACCCTGACCACCAACAGCAGCAGTCCATGGTCTCCTCCATGCAACTACCATGACTAGAGCTATGTCCTCCCCTCTCCTCCATGGTGGCCCCTGCAACATCTCTTCATCGTCGAGCCTCGACCTGATGTCATCCAAGTTCACAACCATTTCCCCCACAGATGACGCCCTCTGCCCACACTGCGACCATCACTACAAAAATTGCGACCGTGGTGTATATAACCGTGACCGTGGTGTACACAACCATGACCGCGATGTGCCTCCTCCTTCCACGTCGCCTTGCTCATGATCGCTGTCATCCACCAGCTCCAGTCTGAGTTCTGCGATCATCTTCGATCACCAACCACCAACAGCAGCAGTGACCACCTCTGCTCTAGGACCGCGACCTGCTCTACCTTGTTCACTTGTGCCTGCGGTCAGCCAAGATCGCTATCGTGACTAGGTCATGTGCCTGAAGATCGCAACATGCTACTCCTCTTGATCGCGGGCGCAATCTTAATCATGACCTCAACGCACCTGCTACCGCGTGCCCTAATATATAAAACCTCTACCTGCTGGCAAGGTTTGCATAATCACGACCAAAAGAGGGCAGAAAAGAAAGACCACGACCTGAACACGGAAGAGATCGGGATCGTGAAAAAGATCGCAACCTATAGAACAACTAATCGCGACTGTGATCTGGGTTCCTGTAAACCGAATTAACCCAAAAGGGACATGTGTAAAGCACATGTCGTGTGCCCAGTTGTGCCTATAAATAGAACAGCACCCCCACTCTCGGGGGATCCAGTCTGGAGGCCAAAGGGTTGCTGGATCGAATCCAGACATCAGAAGGCTGCTGGACTCGAGCCAGAGCCCCGTGGGAGTGTCTCAAGGTTTGAGAGGACCAAGGCACTCAGTCTACATGCTCCAGCAGCCACGAGCCTCCACTCTCTCTCTCCTCTATCTCCATCTCAGATCTATTCTCTCCAAGGGTGGAAACCAAGGAGAGAGTAGATATGTGCTACGTTCACCCTCACCATCAAGGAGAGAGAAGATTTGCATCACCACCCTCCTCCACTGTTAGTCTACGATCTCCATAGGTGAAAGCTGAGGAGAGAGAAGATCAGTCTACACCAACATCCTCTCACATCCACCGGGCTGCTATTTGGAGCAGATCTAGAGAGATAGAGAACCAAGGAGTCCAGAAGGATGAAGAGGAGGACTAAGGAACGAGATCTGGCATGCACGGGAACCGAGGAGCAAGAGTCACTTTCCCTCTATGGGCTATATCTCTTTATTCTTCTCTTTCATTCTACTACATTCCTTTGTTTCTTGTACAATGATGTTCATCCATCTTTGTTCGGTGCTAACCATACTTGTCTGTGGCTAGTTAGCTCCTTCTTGGATATGTAGCCCGATATGGGCATGTATATGTACTTTTTCCTTAAGCAAGTAGATTCATTTCAGATCTAGTATGTTGTATGTTCTATTTTCTTTTTCTCTATTATGATTGCTAGTATGGTTGATCTCTTACTCGCTCGAACTGCTATTTCTACCTATATCGAGAGATTTGTTGTAGGAATAGCTAAGAGATGATAGTTTGGATCCAAACACAAGAGGAGGATGATCCAAGGTTTTCTGTTCCTAACATCTCGGAATATCCTCAGACCTGAAAGGGAACTTAGCATATTCTGAGGTGTTGATATGTCATTCCTCGAGAGAGGATCGATGACATATCGCTGATGGTTTTAGTCACGCGTCGCGAGAGCGAGTGGGACGACCCACATGACATATGATGCTTCCTTGGGTGTTCGAGGGTTGTCTACGCCCGAGAATGAGTGCATAGACTGTCCCGTTTGTGGTTACATGGCCAGGAACTCTCTTTCTCTGATTAGTAGAAACATGAGCTCTGTTTTGTTTTATTTTCTTTTGTTTTGTTTTCATTGTTTTGTTTTAAATCGTGATAACCTGTTAGACTAGTTCTAGCACTTACTTTTATCGAGTATCTCTTTTGGCTTATCTGACTATAGAACACAAATTTGTGGCATCCTAAACATCACCACCTCCCTGTGTTCGACCCTGTATATCTACTTCGACCCCATAATAAAAGTTGCGGGGGCCTAGAAGGTTTCGGGTTATAAATTTAAGAGTTTGATTCCTTCTGAATCCGCCTTCATATTCTAGACGTGCAATTCAGGCCGATCAACTTTCCAACTACCCCAAGCTTAAAACTTGCTTGTCCTTAAGCAAGACTGTCCTCAATGAATAAAAAGATAACATCCAAATTAAGCTTGGCAATAAATGCTAAAGTTAAGAAAAATAGTTTAAAGCATCAATACTCTTGATCCATATCATTTTAGAACAAACCCCCACCAAATCAACCACAGTCCTGCTAAAGCAAGATCAAAGAGTGTCCAGGCAAGATTAAGTGAATTCACTACAGCATGTCGATACTCATGAGGTTTGAATCATGATTAATTAAACATGAAAGAGTTTTCACATAGGTGATCATGCAGTTGATGAGAAATGAGCCATCACCATGAATCCAAGCATACCAATCTGTAACAATGCTCTTCTCACTTATTCTTGTCCTTAGAAACAAAGCGAAAGACTCTAATGACTTCTGAGAATCTCAATCTACGTCAGATTGGTCCATGTAGCGAGCAACAGTCCCTACAGTCTGAACCAGTTGGTCCAAAGCAGTGAGACGAACTCCTCGTACTGTGCTCGAACCAACCCTGCTACTGAGATGTTCTCATAGGTCACTTAGGGGTTCCTAATGACTCTCTAATGAGCTTTTGGAATGATACTACCAGACACGACATACCCGCATTCATGAGCGCAGTCATACACCGGCTGGGCACCATCCTCGACTCTCCTAAAAGAGAAAGCAACACTCATTTATTGTTCACACTTAGGCTTTTATCATATGCATTCCATTTGTAGGCTTGGGTGAGAACTATATAGATGTTTTTGGGATTTTGTGGGCGGCCAACCCTCTTTTGCACATTTTTCTATTTTTCATCTTTTTGACTCAATCTAGTGTGAGAAGGCATGTAGTCCATCAAGTAAAACACTTCATCATGATCATAGCTCAGAACTCATCATTGATCCATTGATACCTGTGTGAGAAGTTGCAATTATGATTCAAGAATCCTTAGAATAGAGACAAACTTGTGAATCCACAGCTAGGATTCTTTTATTGTGTTTTAGCTCATTCCAACGGTCCTTTACCATGGATTTGCCATTCACAACATAGATCAAGGGAATTTATCTTTAAGCTATGAAAAAGGGACATAACCTTGGATTTATTACCAAACTCAAGGAAAGAGTCAAAGAGCAAGTCAAGCAAAAGGTCAAGCAATTTTTAAGATATAAATTATGCATCTAGGCATAAAGTCAAGCATTTATCTATTAGATTTGCGCCATATAGCCATAATTGCAAAGCTAAAAAGGTGAAAATTTTTGAAAATTTTAAAACTAAATGTAGGAAATAAACATGCATGCTAGAAGGATGGAGAGAAAGAAGGGCAAATCCCACCACCCCAAGCTTAAAATTTTGCTCGTCCTCGAGCAAGACTTAAACTTGAAATAGTGAGGCAGGAATGCATGATTTTAACGGCATGAAGTTCTAAAGATGATGCATGGGTGCAAGGATATAAAATAGTTAGAGGAAAGAAATTAACTAACAAGAACATGGAAAGCAAAATTTATTGTAATAAAAGGGCGGGAGGGTGGGTAAGAGAAAAGGGGGTGGTTGCCCCCATGATACCGACATTGGGATCCCAAATCCTAAGTTTTGGGACCAGTGTCACTTGTTTCTTTCCGATGGGTTCCACCACATAATATGAGTAGAATAGGCAGATGTGTTGGCCCTGTCGAGTCTGAAGAAGAAAAGTAAAATCTGGCGACTCGGTGAAGTCATCTTTGTGCTGGAAGTGGCTTGAACTGCACTGGGATGAATTCTTTAGCATATCATCCTCAGGGTACCTTTCATTATATGAATTTGAACAGGAAGGCCCTCAGATGTTGACATAGGATGAGATGGATGAGAGAGGTTGGATGTCTTTTGGAGGACTCATATCTTATCTCTCCATCTCTACATTTGAGGTTGGATGCTCAACTGAACTACTATATTCAGTCTGAGTCATCCAATCATCTTCTGAACATGAAGTGTCCTTATAAGAGTATGATTGATGTTCTTCCACCCCAAGCTTGTCGTCTTCTGTGGGGTCTGGGGTTTCTTCATGCTCAGCAGCCATGTTGTAGTGAACTATCCATCTACCTCCCTTGAGTTCCGCCAAGCCTTGAGGAGGGATGGTGGTGATTGTAAGTTTGTGTTATTCCCGCTCATTATCGTTGGTATACTCATCTCTCCATGTCGATAAATAGTCGTCTTCGAACAAGTTGTTCCAAACCATGGTTAGCGTATTGCTCAAAGCAAAGTGACAAATCTCAATATGAGAGACGTCACTCTGGTCTGGTTCAATATCTGACTTTGTTTCCTCAAACCAACCTTCTAGCTGTGAGGTTGATTGGCTTTTCGAGTCTTCATCATCATCATCATAGGCCCATTCGTGTCTATGATTCATATCTTCCATTGGTTCATCCGCTGGATCATCTAGATAGAATGAAGGGTTTCCCGGAGTGGGTTGGTCTTCACAGAAAAATCCCGGTGAATCTAGTTGATGGTCTGAATAGGATGGTAATGCATACTCCACTTCAGACCCAATGGAATGGTCTTGATGACTAACGACTTCGTTATCTTGTGATGGCAGTTGTAATTGGATTGTAACCAAATAGATTAGCTCTTGGAGCCTCCTGCCTTATTCAACATCTTTATCATGAAGTTGTTGTACTTGTGCAACAATTCTTTCTAGACCCGTCGATTCTTCCATGCACATATAAGGGGAATCCGCTATATCAAACTGATGCGTCAGGATGAATCCTTGTTCGACAGTTTGAAGCATACTACTACTGCGGTTTGCAATCTCTGTTACCAATTGGAGTTGACGCTCCTGCTTATCTAATAGTTCCTGGAGCGGATCGACGTGTCCTTGGAGATGAGGGGCTAAGGAGGCAAGCACGTGAATACTTTCCCCAACCAACTCCACTGCCTTAATCAGTTCTCGATCCCATGATAGCACAGGGGTCGATGGTTGACTGGCAGTCTCCTTTGTTGAAATTTCAACATATGACGACGGTGGAGGTGAGTATAACTCGACTAGCTGTAGAGAACGACCTTCAATAATTTGCCAGCAGTTGTAACTGTGGAAAAACTCAGGAGGACAGGTGGACAAGATGACTTGTCTTACGGAAGCGAGATCCATGGCTGAAAAAGGTATAAGAAAAAGAAAAGGTATTTAGTATATATGAACAAGTATGTTTAAAATAAAAGAAAAACTATGCATATATATACAGTCTTATAATGATAGAACAACAATCTACTAGGCGTGTAAATGTGGAAAACCACATCCCCTGCAGCGGCGCCAAAAAGTTGATTGGCCTGAATCGCGCGTCCAGAATACGAACGCGGATTCAGAAGGAATCGAACTCTTAAATTTATAACCCGAAACCTTCTAGGCCCCCACAAATTTTATTATGGGGTCGAAGTAGATATACGGGGTCGAACACAGGGACGTGGTGACATTTAGGACACCATATATTTTTGTTCTATAGTCAGATAAACCAAAAGCGATAGTCGATAAAAGTAAGTGCTAGAACTAGTCTAACAGGTTGTCACGATTTAAAACAAAACAAAGAAAATAAAACAAAACAGAGCTCGTGGTTCTACTAATCAGAGAAAGAGAGATCCTAGCCATGTAACCACAAACGGGACAGTCGATGCACTCGTTCTCGGGCGTAGACAACCCTCGAACACCCAAGCAAGCATCTAGTACGCATAATGGCATCTGTCTTGTGGGTCGTCCCACTCTCTCTTGCGATGCGTGACTAACCATCAGTGATATGTCATCGATCCTCTCTTGAGGAATGACATATCAACACCTCAGAATATGCTAAGTTCCCTTTCGTGTATTAGGATATTCCGGGATGTTAGGAACAGAAAACCTTGGATCGTCCTCCTCTCGGGTTCGAATCCAAACTATCATCTCTTAGCTATTCCTACAATGGATCTCTCGATACAGGCAGAAATAGCAGTTCAAGCGAGTAAGAGATCAACCATACTAGCAATCATAACTTAGAAAGAGAAAATAGAACATACAACATACTAGATCTGAAATGAATCTACTTGCTTAGGGAAAAAGTATATATACATGCCCAGATCAGGCTACATAGCCAAGAAGGAGCTAACTAGCCATAGACAAGCATCGTTAGCACCGAACAAAGATGGATGAACATCGTTGTACAAGAAACAAAGGAATGCAGTAGAATGAAAGAGAAGAAGAAAGAGATATAGCCCATAGAGGAAAGCTGACTCTCGCTCCTCAGTCCCCGTGTAGGTCGAATCTCATTCCTTGGTCCTCCTCTTCATCCTTCTGGACTCCTTGGTTCTCTCTCTGGTATCAGAGAGGAGAACCAGGGACCGAGGAGCGAGAGTCACCTTTCCTCGAAGGGCTATATCTCTTTCTTTTTCTCTTTCATTCTACTGCATTCTTTTGTTTCTTGTACAACGATGTTCATCCATCTTTGTTCGGTGCTAACCATGCTTGTTTGTGGCTAGTTAGCTCCTTCTTGGCTATGTAGCCCGATCTGGGCATGTATATGTACTTTTGCCTTAAGCAAGTAGATTCATTTTAGATCTAGTATGTTGTATGTTCTATTTTCTCTTTCTAAGTTATGATTGCTAGTATGGTTGATCTCTTACTCACTTGAACTGCTATTTCTTCCTGTATCGAGAGATCTGTTGTAGGAATAGGTAAGAGATGATAGTTTGGATTTGAACCCGAGAGGAGGACAATCCAAGGTTTTCTATTCCTAACATCCCAGAATATCCTAAGACCCGAAAGGGAACTTAGCATATTCCGAGGTGTTGATATGTCATTCCTCGAGAGAGGATCGATGACATATCGCTGATGGTTTTAGTCACGCATCGCGAGAGCGAGTGGGATGACCCACATGATAGATGCCACTGTGTGTATTAGATGCTTGCTTGGGTGTTCGAGGGTTGTCTATGCCTGAGAACGAGTGCATAGACTGTCCCATTTGTGGTTACATGGCCAGGAACTCTCTTTCTCTGATTAGTAGAACCACGAGCTCTGTTTTGTTTTATTTTCTTTTGTTTTGTTTTCTTTGTTTTGTTTTAAATCGTGACAACCTGTTATACTAGTTCTAGCACTTACTTTTATCGACTATCGCTTTTGGCTTATCTGACTATAGAACAAAAATATGTGGCGTCCTAAACGTCACCATGTCCCTGTGTTCGACCCCATATATCTACTTTGACCCCGTAATAAAAGTTGTGGGGGCCTAGAAGGTTTCGGGTTATAAATTTAAGAGTTTGATTCCTTTTGAATCCGCCTTTGTATTCCGAACACGCGATTCAGGCTGATCAGTAATGGATTTTGACTTTTAGGTTGTTGAGGATTTTGAGAATTGTTGTTTTAGTAGGAAAAATTAAGATGGTCACACCAGCCCAGATTGTAGGTGTTGGAGTATTGGTTTTAAGGTTGCTTATTTCTATAGTTTTCTATCACATTGCATTTCTTCATAGTTTCCTCAGAAGGAATAAAAGAAGGGTAGCTTGAAGAGGATGCCTCTCTAGATCTTCATTTGCATCACAAATAAGATTGACAGATTGAGTCGGTTAAGTGTTCAACCTCTCAAAGTTTTGTTTGAGAGCATCTAGCTTGGCTACAATTAAATCAATGACATCAACAACATGTATGTTGAATTGCTTCACATAAGAAATACAAGATGAGGATGGTTGGTTCTACCTCTCAGTACTCCATTAGAAATGGTTAATTTCCATGTCTTCAATGATTGCATAGGCTTTCATGTAGGCCATTTTTGTCAAAGCCCCATTGGATGCCACATCTATAGACAACGTAGCGTAGTCATACAACTCATTATAGAAGGTTTGGAGAAGTAGCCAGTTGCAAAGACCATTGTGAGGAAAGAAATGTTGGAGGTATTTGAATCCCTACCATGTGTCATAGAGGGTCTATCCATCTCTTTGAGAGAATTTTATATGTTGACTTCTTAGCTGAGCAGTCATTCTTGGCAGAACATATTTTGCGAGGAAAGATTTCAACAGCTCCTTCCAACTATTTATGGAATTCCTTGGAAATGATGAGAGCCACGCCTTGGCTCTATCCCTCAAGAAGAATGAAAATATAAGTGGGGAAATACCATCAAGAGTAACACCATTGATCTTGAATGTGTTCAAATACTACAAAAAATCATCTATTAGAAGATGAGGATCTTAAAAGGGATCCCCTCCTAAATGATTCTGCTGAATCATTTGCATGACCGTTGGTCTATTTGAAAAATTATTCGCCTGGATATGTGGGCTAATGATAGTCCCACTAGTTTTAATGGCATTAGGAACAATGGATTCCTTAAGAGGACAATTGTCTTCCATGATTGTTTTTTTGTGATCATGTGAATATGGTAGTTTAGACGAAGGAATGATGGTTGTGAGTCCTCCAAGTTCAAAGAGTTTCCACTCCTCCTTAGTCTTCTATGGCTGCTAAAGATGCGTCCAATCTCTGGATCTAGAAAGATGGAAGGTTCAAAACCCCTCTTAGAACGCCGCATGAAACCTACTATAGTAAGAATTAAGTGAGAATCATAAGCAAGAAGTATCACAAGATTAATAGCGACAAACGATGATCCAATATTGAATGATAATCAACACTTCTTACTCTAAGTAGAAGTATCGTACCTCCCTGACAATGATGCCAAAAACTTGTTGGTATATTAACTAACGAGTTTTAATATTTGATTGTATTAATTTGTCTCTCCCATGCAAGTATACATGATTGATTGTGGTCAAGGTTGAACCACATGCAGCTAGACTAATTGGGTGCAAGAGTGTTAAACTTCAACAATCTAGATTGTTTACTTAAGTTGGATTGATTAGATCAAGCTAGTTCAAAGGAAAAGAATATAATAAGTAACACAAGCCTTTTGGATTACCTAAACCAGATTTAATGAATCTTGAAAATGGAATTTCAATTCCATATCATAAATTGATGAAACAACAAAATCTAACATACTATTTAACCGTAAAAGGAGTCTTATTCCTCATACACCTCTTGATGAACTGAGACAGTTCTAACTCAACATAGAACTCATGTGCATATGTTTCATTTTGAACTACAAACCTTGATTCCTCAACACACTCCCAGCCACTTTTGTGGTCAAGGAGTTGTTTCAAGATCTCATCTCCACACTTCTAAATACATCTTCCCATATCATATAAGAAGCATTAAACAAGAAAACTAGATGACAAGTCAAGAAAGCAAGTAATTTAAGCACCGATGCAATCTTAAAATGATGAAAAATTAGCATTAAGGTAGAATTTTGAGTTCACATAAGCTATGACATGGGAGTTACTCTCCCATTCCCAACAAAAGAGTTCTACTCACAGGTGATAAAGCACAGATACAAGTGACAAATTTTGGAGTAGAATATGATTAGAGATAGGAAATTCAAGACCCCAGAGTTTGCTTTTCAGTTTAAAATGCTTTCTTATCTTAATTACATGATTAAAACCTTAATAAAACTATAATGTGTTCTTTGACATCATGTGACAAGAAGAAGTTTCAATTTTGGTCCAATTTGGACAATGTTTGAGCAAGTTATGCAATTTTGTGCTTGTTTGGGGATTTTCTACAATTTACCCATATCTAATGTTTTTCTTGCAAATTGTCACATGACTTTTTTTTCACATGTTTTATATAATTCTTGAGTTATTTGTGCCTTTTTTAGCCTTGATGCACCTTGGTTTTATGGTGACATCTTTCTAGGGTTGAGTTTGGGTTTTGCCCTCATGGATGGGCTACCTTAGAGGTCAAAACTCGATAGTTCTCCTATATTTTTGATAATTGATGACTCTAATTGGGTTTTGGGATCTGATGGTGGTCCCTAGAGATGTGATGGTTGATGGTTTCCCCTCTTGAGTCTCATTGGATCAGCGGTTCACCTAGAGAGGTGCATAAATGATGGTTTTTATCCTTGTGACCTAGGGTTCCAAAATTTATGGTCATCATGCTTGGTAACTCAATGGAAACCTTGGTAAGTCATGATCCGATGGCAATACAGACTCCCACAATTCATGGAGCTTCTTCTTTGCATGTATGTGATGCTTTAGGCCATGGACACATGGTAAGCATGGTAGGACACCTTAACCTTCTGCCCTCCCTCACCCATAGCCTTATATACCTCTCACCTTCCACCCAAAATATCCCTTTAAGCTCTCCCTCTTCCTTCTTTCTATTTGGATCTCGTCCCCCTTTCTTGGTAGAGAATAAGGAGCCTAAGGTACAAGAAGGTGGTCTCTATAGCTTGCAAGTGCATCTATGGTTCAGATCTACCCTAGTAAAGGTCATTTGGTCTCCCTCCTTTCCTTCATTTTCTTTTCTTTCCTACCTTCTCCTTTCTCCTTCTTGGTCGTTCCCATGGTGTTCCATTGTGGATCTTGTGCTTGAGCTTGAAGAACACCTCTTTCTTGCTTCCTTGACCATGGGTTTTGCTTCCTTGTTGGAGAAGAAGCTAGCTTGTCCATGTGGAGTGCTCAAAATTGGTTTTTATCCCCCTTCCTTCTAGCTACCTTTCTATTTGTAGCTTCTTTCTCAACCTAAAGGTGAGTTATATAAGTTTATTTGCATTTATTTCTTACGACTAGATTGCATGTGTTAGATCTTGCTTAAAAATGATGTTCTAAGCATAAAGATGCTACCTTTGCCTAGGGTTTTAGTTGAAGTGACGACTCTTGAGTATGTTATCTTCTTGGATGGACCTTAAACCATGTACACGAACATTCCATGGTATATGAAGCTCTATACCTTGCTTGCATGGCAAAAATGATGGTTTTTACTCACAAATGATTGTCATAACTTAGGGTTTCTGAGCTAATTTTCCTTCTTATTTTGCAAATGGATGGTTTTGTTCTTGGTGATGTTTTGCTTGTCTTTCTTGCACCCACCAATGGTATTAACCTAGCTTCTATTTTTCACTCTCTTGTTCTCAAGAAATGATGGTTTTAGTGCCAATTTAAGTGGTGAACTTGATGGTTTTCTTCCCCCTCAAACCCAATGGTTTTACTTGGAGTTTGAAGCTTGTTTCACCACATGTTGACCAAAGTCAATGGTCATTCTGGTTCAAAACTCAATGGTCCCGTTGGTTGATCAACCAATGTCCTCACTGGGTCAATGGTTCAACAACCAATGGCCTCACTGGGTTGATGGTTCATCAACCAATGGTCTCATTGGCTCGATGGTTCATCAACCAATGGTTATCTTGACTCGATGGTTCGTCAACCAATGGTTTCCCTGACTTGATGGTTCATCAACCAATGGTTTCCCTGACTCGATTATTCATCAACCAATGGTTTCCTTGACTCGATGGTTCATCAACCAATGGTTGGACTAGGTTGATGGTTCAACAACCAATGGTTACCATGCTTTTAAAGTCGATGGCCTTTCTAGATTACAACTTGATGGTTTTATTAGACATGGTTCAAGTTTTTACTTGTATTTCATCCAATGGTTTTTCTTATCCAACATACATGGTTTTAGGTGAAATTCATGGTTTTATGGATTGGTTTTGTTGATGAAGAATCGATGTTTCTATGCACATAACTTTCTACTCTTATGTTTTCCCTCGTATTAATGAAAACTAGTAGTCACCATAATGAGCTGATGTGTAACACTAATCCAGCTTATCTTGTTACACCTAACCCTAATCCAAATAGGTGATTATGGTTAGTCATACTTAGCTTCCCTGTGTGATGTGTATGATGATGGAATATTCTCCCAAGGTTGTTGTAACCCTAACATGTTACCATATGAACATCATAAGCTTCTTAATCCAATGTTATGCTAAACTTATGTGCCACACATGGTGATGGTTTGTTGAGCCTTGTTACAAGGTACAGAAAAAAATGATGTTCTTACTGGGAATAGTGTGATGGTCTGATGACCTTTGGGCATGTCTTTAACCCTAATGGAGGTGTGGTCCTCTTCATAATGTGAGAAGGATTTGTATCCTATAATAGTATGATGGCATGTATAGTCTCATGAATGGAAATGAAATAGTACCATGTAGTATTGTGTTCAAGAATTATATCTCATACATTTTATATCTTCTAGAGATTTTATACATATATGCTTATTAGAAATGATCCAGGATTGTATTTCCACTTGTTTGATGTAGCCTTAATTCACCTAGTTGACATAATTAATCAAGGTAAACCCTAATCATGTAGTACCCTAAGTCGTAGAACCATTAAGTGTTAGAATTTGCTGGATGGGGAAATGAGTTTTCCTAAGGGAAACTTAGAGTTCATATTGTTGAGTATGAGGGGTTCAGGGAGTGTACATCCTTGACATCCCAATCCCAAGGTTATGGAGGATGGCTGTAGTTATTCCTTATTTTGAGAAATTGAGTATGTGATGTGATTGAGGATAGATGCAATTGTAACTCAGATGATAAGGTTTTGAATACCCTAGTTTCAAGCGTTGTGACCTTTATACCAAGGATGGGCTGGTGTTAGTAGCTTGACTATATGTCACTACAAGTAGCTTGACTTTTATGTCAATGCTTTTCACTCATACTGGCTGAGGGTGGGAGATCTTAGGACGCTAACTCTCCTAGATCTTATACAGAACTAAATGGCATGTCATTATGGTTAATTGGAGTCTAAGTGGTATACCTCAAACTCCCCAGGGCTTAATAAAAGATGTAATCCAGTTGTGTTGTACGGACCCTAACCTGGGTTTTGGGATAACCCTATTTGTTTTGCTAAATTAAGATGCTTTTTTTTAATTAAGCCAGGGGTCGCTATTATTCATCCCACACCCCTCTGGTGGGCTAAAATCAGCAAAAAGAATACAACTCCCGCTCTTATAACTCGGGTATCTTCCCAAAAAAACAAAAACCCCACTGGAAACAACTTGAACAAAACTGGAACATCAAAGCTTCTCCTCTAACAGCCTAGGTCAATCCATGAAGGCCTTTAGAGAAATATAAGGAACCAGCTTCTTTTCTAACAGAACCATACCTCTAATCTTACTGGGAATCATATTGATATCCGTAGTAACCATAATGTCATCATTGTTCCTGCATCCCCATCTCCCTATCTCTCTGGGAATAGAGTTGATCACTCTATGAACAACCGAACCAGTGATGTGTGTCTTCATGAGTTCCTCTCTCAGCTCTTTTACCCAAGATCTCAGTCTCCATGGCTCGTCAGCGTGCTTCCAAAGAATATTAAAGATCTGCTTGCTATCTATCTCTATGCTCGATATCTGTAGCATCTGATCCCTTGCCAGCTTAAGCCCTATGATGCAGGCCTGAATATAAGCAAGGGTAAAGTCCATCGTCTTCAACCAAACATGGAATATCATACAAACATTCGCGTGATGGTTGCGTATAATGCCTGCCGCCCATCTCCTCTCAGTACCATTGCAGCATCGTCCTCTCCCTATCGATACATTTAGCTTCAAGTTATATATGTCCGGAGTGGACCACCTCAGAAGCTGTATCTCCTTCAGTCTCATCTTCGGTTCTACAAAACCAGCCGATATCATCTTGCCATACAGCTGTGTCCCTCTGATGACGGCAAACGCCTTCTTTTTAAGCAATTGGTTGATAGTAGCAACCAATCGTTTCCATTCTGTCAGCTCCGATCTTCTAGTGTCATTAAAACGTGCCGCGCACCTGATACGCCATATGCATAAAGGAATCATCAATGTGATGTGCCCTGCTAGCCATTCATCCAACCTGGTTGAATATCCCTTGTTGCACGCGTCCAACAGACTTGTGATGTCTCCCGGCGCCTCCATGTCTGTTAGGTCCTCATATCTAGACCAGAAGACCCTCGCCATCTGACCCTGGAAGAGGAGGTGGTTAACATCTTCTGAAAGAGGCTCCTCACAGCAACTACACCTAGATACAATCGGAATACAACATAGATCGCGGATGTTATCATCGGTTGGGATAGCTCCCCTCGCCATCTTCCATATAATGGCACTGGCCTTGGGAATATCTAGGCCCCATATCTTATCGAGTCCTGGTGGCCCTTCCATATGGAAATTAGCTAAAAGCCTCTTAGCTGATCTCAGCGTGAACCGACCTCTCAGGTCAAGCTTCCAAACCACCTTATCCTCCTCCTCATAGATCCATCCATCCGTCTCTTATATGAGTTCAACTCCTCTTTCACTAACCAGCTGCTTAATAGAGTCCCAATCCCACCCCTCATCATCGATCCAAAGATCCTTGACCATTAAAGGGAGTCTTCTATCACTAGCATAGATAGCATGGTCCGTGATCCTCTCTTCACACCACCAAGCATCCCAAAAAGGAATATCACCTCTCCCGATCGTCCACCTGCAAAGGGGAAAAACCTTAGGAAACATATCCCACACCTTCTTCCAATATGGAGACGGAGTATTGTTGAGCCTGAGGTTGCTGCGATAGTAAGCTGATCTGCCCACGGCCGGGTTAGAGTACTTGTCTCTACAAAACGTCGCCCATAGCATCTCTCCAGTGATGAGCTCCCAACATGCCTTCGCTATAAATGCCCCGTCTATCGTCTTCAGAGACGTAAGGCCCAGACCTCCGCTACCCATCGGCGTTGCAACCCTCTGCCACCCGATCCATGCCCTCCTATGATGGTTATCTCTATCCGCCCAAAGGAAATTGGATAGTCTTCTCTCAATGCAATGAGCGATGCCTGCTGGTAACCCCACCGCTGCGGCCGCGTACACGGTGATGGAGGAAAGAACATTGGGTATCAGCAGTCGCCGACCCGCAAAGGAAAGCACCCTCGATCTCCATGAAGCTACCTTAGCATTGACCTTCTGTAATAGGAAATTGTAATCAGATAGTTTGTATCTGCCTTTACATATGGGAATCCCAAGATAGGAGAAAGAGTCAGCAGCCATACTGAACCCAAAGGCATGGGCAATTGTATCGGCCTCTGTCAGGTTGGATCCCCCTATGATCGCCATTGATTTGTATCTGTTAACTTTCTGACCAGTCCCGTGCTCATATTGCCAAAATGTCTTCTTCACCTCCTCAATCGGTGTCGGGTCTGTATTTGCAAGAACTACAATGTCATCCGCATACATAAGAGTAAGTGGAGCCACACCACATCCTCTGGTTATGAATCGCGCAATCCGACCTTCATCTGCTAGCCTGTTAAATCTTCTGCACAGCATTTCTTCGAATCAAATGAACAAAAACGGTGAGATGGCACTGCCTTGTTTAAGACCTCTTCTAACCGAGAAGAAACCAGCTGTATTGTCACCAACGGAAACTGTGGCCCACGTGTGTTCAAAAAATCTCATACAGAGATCAACGGACTCTGGAATGAAACCAAACGCAGAAAGGCATCTTCTCATGACCTGCCAATCAATTCTGTCGTAGGCCTTGGCCATATCAACTTTTAGGATGGCATTGGGTATACCTTACCCCTGATTAATATCGTGAGCAAGCTCCTTAATCAGCCGCACATGGTGAGTAATGTCCGTCCCTCTCACAAAAGCTCCTTGATTCTTAGATATCAGCCTCTTCATAGTGGTCGTCATCCTATTGCTTAAGACCCCGGCGAGAATCCTTAGAGCTAGCGTTTCAATCGAAATGGGTCTGAAATCAGCATTCAAAAGCTTGGGGGCGTTCTTCTTGGGTATAAGCAGGATTCTGCAGAAAAACAACGATCGATGACATGTCTCTCCTTTGTAGAAGGATAGTGCCATATTGACGAAATCTCTTTCTATGATGTGCCACGCAGCTGTATAGAACGCGTGGTTAAAGCCGTCTGGACCCGGTGCCACCGAGGAGTCCATCTCCTTAATGGTATGCCAAATTTCATCAGTAGAGGGGGGGGCATCAACGAAGCACATTCATCCAGAGTAACAACCTCCGGAATCTCCTGTATGAGACCTGCAAGGGCCTCTCCATTCAAAAGAGCCTCCTCGTTGTAAAAACGCTGAAAGTGATGCGCCGCCTTATCTGCCATCTCCTGTGGATCCGTCACAGTAGTTCCATCATAAAATATTAGAGTATCTATCTTCTTAAGCCTTCTTCTGTTCTTGACGACGGCAAGGTAGAAGGGGGTGTTTCTTTCCCCATCCTGTAGCCAATCTATTCTGGCCTTCTCTTTCCATAGAGCTTCCTCCATATTTAGCAACATCTCTAGTTCTTCTTCCGCCTCCCTTAGATTCCTCTCATTGATCGGGATTGGGTTTTCATCAAAAGCCACCTGCGTAGTATGGACAATATCCTCCAGGTCTTTAATCCGTTGAGTGGTGTTTCCGAACGTAGCTTTACTCCAGTCCTGCAAAACTCTTCTCAACTTCTTTAGTTTGTGGAAAAAAACAAAAGAGGTATCTAATCCTTTGAGGTGTTTTTTAATCATGTGACACGTTTATGTTTCAAGTTTGGCTCTATTTGAATTTTGTTTGAGCAATGATTGCTTGTTTTGGACCAAAGTGCAATTTACCCAAGATGATAGTTTATATTGTAATATGTCACATGATGAGTGTGCCCAAAGTGCTTGATCATCATAAGAGAGATAATGATGCTAAGGATCGCCATGTGGAAAGCCTAAGTTCCAAGTTGAGCTTGAATGGTTGATGCTTGTGCTTTATGTGCTAGTTTTGGTGTAAATTGAAAATTACCCATATTTGGGGGTTAACATGCAATTTACCATATCTAGAGTTTTCCTTCTCTTGTTTGACATAATATATAGGAGATAGAGATGGGCACCTTTCTTGGATCTTGGTTGTGTTGTAGCATCCTTGGTGATGTTTAAAACACATGAGTGAGATGTGTTTTTCTCTTAGATGTGTTATCTCATATCAGAGGACCTTAGAGAGGATGCCTATCAGTTTGTGGGTGTGTGTAGTTATGCCCTATTTGTTTGTGAAGTTTATAGGGTTTTGGCATATTGTACATGACCTTGGTAGGAGACCAAGAGGGTTAGATCTAGCCTAAACCTTATCACCAAGTCTTGCATGTTGTTGCATGTGGCCCTTTTTTGTGGACAAGTGTCACCTAAGCTCCTAAGGTGCTGACACCTCTCCTTTGATCTCTCTTTATTCCCTCAAGTATATAAACCCCTCATTCACACAATTAAACCCTTTCATACATTCTTGTTCATGTCCTCTTGGTGGACGAGCTTGGGAGCTTATGGAGCTAGAGGAAGTCCCCATGGAGCTTGGGAGGTCGAGTTCCTTGCTCATGGTGATTCCTTATTTAACTTCCATCTTGGTGAGTTAGGTTTCTTTGATGGCCATTAATTTGATCTCTCTTCTTCATCTTCTCCTTCCTCTCTCATCCATGGATCATACCTTGAATGAAGGATGATTAGGATGTGTTACTCTCCTTATTTCCTTTCTTCTTGAGCTATCATTACCATGGCATCTTCTTCTTCTGGTTTCTTGAGGTGATGATGAGCTCGAGTTGGGACTCTTGATGGACTATCCTCCACCTTGAGAACATGTGCTTTGGAGATTTTATCATTGAGCTTTAACCCTTGAAGAAGACCTTCTTGAGGAGAGTTATATAACTCTTAGCCTTCTTTGTTATTTTCACCCTTTCATATGCTTATGTTGTTCTTGATGTCTAAATCATTTATCTCATGTATGGTCATAGTTAGTAATGGATTTGAGGACTAATTTGTTGAGGGAATTTTGTTGGGATTGCTATCCATACCTTGCGCCTTCTTGCCATGACAATAGATGGACTAGTAGTCGATCTTCCTAAGGTTGAAGATGACAAGTTGACACACACATGCACTATGTTGTGGGTGGTCGTCATGACTAGTGGTGCATAAATCAACACATCATATGACAAGTCGTCATGACTTGGGGATGTCTAAATTGATATCTTGGCTAGACCAGCATGCCTTGATGAAGTTAACCCCATGCCCTAGAGGTGCTTAAACCAATATGTTGCCTAAACCGATATGCTTTGAGGATGTTAGCCCGTCATGACCATGAGGGTACCTTGTGGGATGATATTCTTTAAGTGCCAAACCGTGATGACCTTGGTTGAGTGAGTGGCCGACACACTTTCATGTAGGGTTGTCGGATACACCTTGAGGAAGTGAACCATGATGCCTTGCTGGAACCCTAACCCTAACAGTCTGTCACACCTTCAAGTAGTGCAGCTCGTCACACCTTCAAGTGAGGTTGTCCGTCACACTTTCAAGAAGGGCTAAACCGATACACACTATGAGTTGTAAACTGATAAACCTCTTATGAGGTTATCCCAACACCTTGAAGTGTTAAACTGATATACCTCTTGTGTGGTTGATCTGACACCTCAAGTGTAGCTAACCCATCACACCTTATGTGTAGTAAATGCGACATGCTTGAACAAGATGGTCTAAACTGATACCCTTGGATGAGCTTGCCCGACACACCATAATGTGGTCAAGCCGACACATTTGTACAAGGAGAAATTGATATCACATGATGAGGATTGAAGGGTATTCTCAGATAACCAATGATGTACACTTATGAGCAATGCATAATATAGAAGAGAGTTGTTTTGGATAATGTATGATCAATCTTAATTGCTTCTCCTAAACCTAGTGCACCATAATATTATATTACTTTGAGTGGTCCATTCTTAACTAAAGAGCTTAGTCCTAAACTCTCCAACAATGTGGGAAGTAATGGATGTAGGGTTCAATGGTTGAATATCCATATGATAACCTTAATCATGGAAGAATGTGACCCATATGCTCATCTTAATGAAAGATTATAATCCATGACAAGTGTATACTATATATCCTTTTCATATAATCTTAACTTGTGAAGTGAGGTTAATGATACAATTATGTGTGTACATATGATGGTGGTAATAAGCCCTGTTGGAATAAAATGTGACAACATTTGTGTAGAAATCATAAAAACAAGTCTAATGATCCAATAAGTGCCTTGAGGATAGTTTGAAGTGAAGCCCTCTAGTTATGTAATCTAAGGTTTGAATTCCCTTAGGATGCAATGTGGTTAAAGATTTGTAAAGAGTAATAATGTATGGGTCACAAAATTATGAAACATTATGAATGGTGCATGATCAGCATGTTTACATAATGCACAGTTGTAATAAATATATACATGTATGCTATGGTGATACCTAGTGTTGATGACACAATAATCTATGCATATATAACTAATGTTGTTCAACCTAAATTAGTTTCTAGAAGGTGGGAATTGGTTTTATTAGTGTTTGGTAAGGCAACCATGAGGTAAAATCCTAATCAGCTACACATAAAGAGTATTGACCCCAATTCTAAGAGCAGGTCATATTATTGAATGTGTGTGAATAGAAAGCATGATATTTTACTCTCTCTCTCTCTCTATCTTAATCACATGAATGTAACTTGGTAAGTTAATGGGGTGTTATAATTAATGAATACTATGAAGATGGTGAAATAATATCAAGCATTGGCTATAACCCCAATAAGGGAACATGAGAAGTATGAATTTGTGAATGTGCATACTTGGTTATATTCTCTACATATACTTTAACTTATGGGAGGTATTGAATGTTTGAGATTTGAAATAGAATGATGCCTGAGAATCCTATGTGGAATAATCATGAAGCCTAACCATAAATTAGGGAACTTATGATATATTTCTAGATTTACTTAAAGAGGTTTGATTTGTTGAAACATATTCTCTCTCTATTGATATGATATTAGCTTTGTTATAGAGATGAAGGTAATAACCAATGATTTCTATGGCAAGTACATGTGATGTGTCATAAGTGATGATTGGCATAAGTAATGCTTATATGCCCATTGAAACATGATGAGATAAAAATGAATCGCAAGTGTAATGTGATGGGTCTTATGACCTGGAAAGGGCATAATGCCTAGTTGAGGTGATATCCTATGGTACTGGAATGAGGGATTGTTATCCCATGGTGATGTAACATTGGTGATAGCCTTGAGAGGCTTTGTAACAGTGGTGATGGTATAGTGAATGGCAATAATACATGCATTATGTATTGATAGCGTGACAAGCCCACACCTTATATTTTTACATCTGTGGAAAATGTGTTATGCCCTTATTTTATAGAGTTTATTCATGGTTTGTACATTGTAACTTGATTTATGTTAAAAGACACTTTAATTGGTCTAATTAATCAAGTGGAAGCTAATCATGTAACTTGACCTATGCCATAGATCCATTCAGTGTCAGCATTTGTTGGATGGTGAAACGAGTAACCCCTATGGCTAACTCGAAGTGCATACTGTTGAGTATGCTGGGACAACTTGGTACCCTCATATCAAGCAATTGAGGATGAATTTGGCCATGTGTGAGCCTTAGATCATGCCTCATGTTATGTGAAACTGGATTGGCAGTGGGCCATACCCTGGAAGAGTGTGGATGTGGGCTGTAGCTCAGTTTCACTAGCGTCGTGACCTGTACCCAGGCGGGCTAGATTTTCATAGCTAGACTATATGTCATTGGAAGTAGCTAACTTGTGATGTCACTGCAGGTTCACTCGTGTAGTGACCATGAGGTGGTGAGGTTGTGGATTCTAGCTCTTCCACTAGACTTTGTATGGAACTTATTTTGACTTAGTAGTGGTTGGTTGGATTTGGGTGGTATGACTCAAATCCTTAGGGCATAATAAACTCGTAAATAGACGTGTAGCATAATTGTTTAGGATCAAATACGAGAGCATTGATTTAAGCCTTGACTTGCTTTTATATTTTTTAGTTTATAATAGTTATACATGCTCTTCATATTCCTTTTTAATTATATAGTTGTTCTACTACTCAGTGGCAAGTGCATGTTGCTGCTCCATTTACTTAATCCATGAGATATATGTCATTTAGTTAATATTGTTCAACCTTCTCAATATGTTATTCTATATATTTTGTTATCTGTGATAATAATAGAGTTGACGGAGAGTTACATCTCTCACTGGGACTTTTGACTCACCCTGTTGGTTAAAAATCTTTTAGGTGGACGTGCATGCCAAGCTAAAGATTGGATAGCTAAGGATACACACACAAACACACACACACACACACACACACACACATATATATATATATATATGTATATATATATATGAAGAGGAACTGCACCTAGTGTATCATGGTATATGAATAGTGTTTAGTAATAGAATTCTATATGTCATCCCTATACACTCAGGTCCTTGGGGGTGTTCTCGAAGTGTTTTGATGATATGATGATCGACATGTGGCTTTTGGCTTGTGTGGATTTGGTGGTATGTACACACATGTGGAATTGTTATCTTATGTAACCAGATGATTGGAAAACAATGAATTAGCACTCTGAATATATGTTATGAAATGCAAGTGTTGATTATTGTGTAATAAATCTGAGCTCATGGTGTTTGTTGCAAATCAGTTTTAATTTCCTATGATTTTTGGTAATTTGTTGTTAATGGTTGGTCGTGGTTTAAGTTTTAAGTAATATCACTTTGTGTGGAAAAGGGTGTCACATTTGGTTGGTATCAGATCTCTAGGTTCACTAATTCTACAGGGATACTAGGATTAGGATGGTGTCTAAGATAAGAAAATTATATAAAATATGGAGCATACTGCCTAATCTCAGTACTTGAATGCCCTGGCTAGGTATTCAAATGTTGAAGAAAAGGAAAGTATGGAATTGTTATATTGATTTCTCTTTGATCACTCTGATCAAGTAGTCATTTTGGAACAATCTAAAGAGCATAACAATCAAGAATCATGATGTTAATACCTCCATCATACTATAAAAAGAGATAAGAACCATACCATAACCCACTAAAATGTGAATGTTTGGTTACTAAAAGAGAAAAATACAGTTCCATGAAACCTAAATCTATGTGTGAATATGATAAGGAAAATTCTTGAAGCTATAAATTCAAGGAATGTATGAAGAAAAATATAGATGAACTTGTGCTAATAAAGTAAGTCAAGGTGTAAAATTCACATAAGATGGAGAGAATTCCTGAAACATGGATGAAGTGAGAAGATAAATAAGAGTGAATGGTAAATAAATAAGATAGAACCTGAGTTAATCTCAGACCAACCCATGAGTATAACAAAGTATAAAGTGTAATTCTCATGATATGTGAAAGAGAACAAGGAAGACGATCCCTACACAATAAAGAATATGTAAGGAATAATGATCCTTTTCATGATGAAAAGATGAAAAATGTGGTAAAATAAGAAAATATTCATGAACATGAAGAGAAATAATTAAGGAAAGAGTAATGACATGTAATCATCCTTATAGTTCCTATGTTGAAGGCAAGGAAACCAAGGTGAAAAGAAGTTAAAAAGATACACAAACAGTTGGAAACCTGTGTAATAACCAAAGAAGTTGATAATCCCTTCACCTTGATAAGCAAACCCTGGGTATGATGTGGTGATAAGAGAAGTATATTCCCTTGTGTTTTTCCTTTCAAGGATGTGGCAGTTAGGTGAGTCTTATGTCACTTGATGTGCATGGGTTAGAAGTGATCCTTAGATGGATACTTTGAAAAGTATTAGTTGATCTTGGATTTTTTTTTCAAGATAGGGATATATGTGATAGGAGATGTCTTGAGATGAAAGTAAGATCCTTTTGATATGTTTGGGTTTGGCAGTAGTAGTAGAGGGTGGATGTGAAGATGATGTGATGTGTTTTTGGTACATGTGATGGATACCAAGGTGAGGAATCCCAGTATCCAAGAAGTACCAGTTGTGTGTGGACCCAATGATATGCCTCTTGATAAGATGATTAAGTGTTTAACTACCTAGAAAGATATATTTTGGGATCAATATGATTACAAGTGCTCAACCTATGATATGGATATCACATGGTAAGGGTTTATGCTCCGCATAAACTTAACATCGACAAGGATACATATGTTAAAGGGACATTTACAAGATCTACTTGGGTAAAGTTCATCAAGCTAAGTGTAATCCCTTAGAGTACTCCTATTAGGCTTGCAAGTAAGAAAGGTTCCCAAGAAGATTGTGCTTTGTCTATAGATGGATAAGAAGGGTTTCCACTCCCTATCTAGATCAGTTGAGGTGACATATAACATCTTGAGTTACATCTGAGATAGTTTTCCTTCGATAAGTGGTCTCTTCTTATGACAGGAGAATGTACATCTGAGAGTGAGTATGTTGGCAGGATAGTTGGTATAAGTAAGACTAGTGATGAGTCAGCAGATCAGAGTAGCATAGTAGAAGCATGATAGGTTTTGTAGTTCCTAGTGGATGACATAATGTATCCCTAGTATTTCTTTGGAAGAGACATGCTGAGGTTTGAGGAAGGTATGGAAAACTACCAAAATCAAGAATCTTACCATACGATGTTATAAGTTGAGGAGGAGATACATAAGAAAGAGTTGACACCTGAGTTGGAAAATTATGTATAGTTCTTCTATGGCTAAGAAAGTATCACCTGACATAGGATTGACTCTGCAACCCATGATGGAAAGGATATGTAGAGCATTTGTCCAGTGCATCAGATCATGTGTTGACCTTGAATGCAAGAATAGTATGTTGTTCAAGTCTTGTGACATCACCCGGACATCAAGGAGATATGTGGAAGTTTGAAGGTGTGATGTATGAGTAGTACCCATCTCCTTTTACCTGGGATTTTGGGGGTGAAATCCTTGTTAGGGGTTTGTTACTTGTAAGGACCCTGACCTAAGTTTTGGGCTAACCAAATTTGTTTTGCATAAGCAAGATGATTAGAACTTTAATCTAGTCCTTTGAGGTTTTTTCATCATGTGATGCATTTATGTTTCAAGTTTGGCTCTATTTGAATGTTGTTTGAGCAATGATTGCTTGTTTTGGACCAAAGTGCAATTTACCCAAGATGAGGGGTTATATTGCAATATATCACATGATGAGTGTGCCCTTAGTGCTTTAGAATCATAATAGAGAGAATGATGCTAAGGGGAACCTTGTGGAAAGCCTATGTTCCAAGTTGAGCTTGTATGGTTGATACATGTGCTTTATGTGCTAGTTTTGGTGTAAATTGAAAATTACCCACAGTTGGGGTTTAACATGCAATTTACTATCTCTAGAGTGCTCCTTCTCTTGTTTGGCATCATCTAGAGGAGAGATAGATAGATGGGCTACTTGATTGGATCTTAGCTGTGTGGTAGCATCTTTGGTGATGTTTAGAACACATGAGTAAGATGTATTTTGCTCTTAGATGTGTTATCTTGGGTCAGAGGGCCTTAGGGAGGCTTCCTATTGGTTTATGGGTGTGTGGGGATATGCCCTATCGGTTTTTGAAGTGTATAGGGTTTTGGCATATTGGGAATGACCTTGGTAGGAGACCAAGAGGGTGAGATCTAGCCTAGACCTTATCACTATGTCTTGCATATTGTTTCATGTGGCCCTTTTTCGTGGACAAGTGTAGACTAAGATCATAAGGTGATGGCACCTCTCCTTTGATATCTTTTTCTTCCATCAAGTATATAACCCCTCCTTCTTCATACAAGTAAACCCTTTCGTCCATTCTTGTTCCTATCCTCTTGGTGGACGAGCTTGGGAGCTTATGGAGCTAGAGGAAGTCCCCATGGAGCTTGGGAAGTCGAGTTCCTTGCTCATGGTGATTCCTTGTTCAACTTCCATCTTGGTGAGTTATGTTTCTTTGATGGCCATTTCTTTGAGATCTCTTCTGCATCTTCTTCTTCCTCTCTCGGACATGGATCATACCTTGAATGAAGGATGATTACGATGTGGTACTCTCCTTCTTTCCTTTCTTCTTGAGCTATCATAACCATGGTATCTTCTTCTTCTTCTTTCTTGAGGTGATGATGAGGTTGAGTTGGGACTCTTGATAGACTATCCTCCACGTTGAGAATGTGTGCTTTGGAGCTTTAATCATTGAGCTTGAACCCTTGAAGAATACCTTCTTGAGGCGGGTTATATAACTCTTAGCCTTCTTTGTTATTTTCACTCTTTCATGTGCTTATGTTGTTCTTCATCTCTAGATCGTTTATCTCATGTATGGTAGTAGTTAGTAATGGATTTGAGGAATGTTTTGATGAGGAAATCTTCTTAGGATTGCAATACATACCTTGAACCTTCTTGCCATGAAAAGAGATGGACTAGTGGCCAATCTTCCTAAGGTTGAAGACGACAAGTTGACAGACACATGCACTATGTTTTGGGTGGTTGTCATGACTTGTCGTGCATAAACTGACACATCATATGAGAAGTTGTCATGACTTGGGGATGCCTAAACGAATATGTTGGATAGATCGACATGCGTTGATGAGGTTAACCTGTCATGCCCTGAAGGTTCTTAGACCGATATGATGGCTAAATCGATATGCTTTGAGGATGTTAGCCCGTCATGACCATGAGGGTACCTAGTGGGCTGGTATGCTTTGAGTGCTAAACCGTGATGACCTTGGTTGAGTGAGAGGCTGACACACTTTCATGTAGGGATGCCTGATACATCTTGAGGAAGTGAGTTGTGATGCTTTACTGGAACCCTAACCCTAACAGCCTGCCACACCTTCAAGTAGTGCAACCCATCACACCTTCAAGTGAGGTTGTCTGTCACACTTTCAAGAAGGGCTAAATCGATACACACTATGAGCACTAAACTGATAGATGCCTTGTGAGGTTAACCCAACACCATGAAGTGCTAAACCGATATACCTCTTGTGTGGTTGATCCAAAACCTCAAGTGTAGCTAACCCATCACACCTTATGTGTATTAAACTCGACATGCTTGAACAAGATGGTCTAAGTCGATACCCTTGGATGAGCTTGCCTGACACACCATAATGTGGTCAAGCCGACACATGTGGATAAGGAGAAATCAATATCACATGATGAGGGTTTGAGGGTATTATCAGATAACCAATGATGTATACTTATGAGCAATGCATAATATAGAAGAGAGTTGTTTTGGATAATGTATGATCAATATTAGTTGCTTCTCCTAAACCTAGTGCACCATAAGATGATGTTATTATGAGTGGTCCATCCTTAACTAAATATCTTAGCCCTAAACTCTCCAACAATGTGGGAAGTAATGGATGCATGGTTCAATGGTTGAATATCCATATGATAACCTTAATCATGTAAGAATGTAACCCATCTTCTCATCTTAATTAAAGATTATAATCCATGATAAGTGTCTACTATATTTCCTTTTCATATAATCTTAACTTGTGAAGTGAGGTTAATAATAAAATTATGTGTATATATATGATGGTGGTAATAACCCTTGTTGGAATAAAAGGTGACAACATTTGTGTAGAAATAATATAAACAAGTCTAATGATCTATTAAGTGCCTTGAGGATAGTTTGAAGTGAAACCCTCTAGTTATGTAATCTAAGGTTTGACTTTCATTAGTATGACATGTGGTTAATGATTTGTAAAGAGTAATAACATATGGGTCACAAATATTGAAACATTATGAGTGTTGCATGATCAACATGTTTACTTAATGCAAGGTTGTAATACATATATACATGTATGCTATGTGATACCTAGTGCTAATGACACAATAATCCATGCATATCTAACTAATGTTTTTCAACCTAAATCAGTTTCAATACAGTGGGAATTGGTGTGATTAGGGTTTGGTGATGCAACCATGAGGTAAAATCCAAATTGGCTACACATAAAGAGTATTGACCCTAATTTTAAGGGCAGGTCATATTATTGAATGTGTGTGAATAGAAAGCATGATATTGTACTCTCTCTCTCTCTCTTAATTACATGGTCGTAACCTATTAAGTTAATGGGGTGTTATAATTAACGAATACTATGAAGATGGTTAAATCATATCAAGCATTTTCTATAACCTCGATAAGGGAACATGGGAAGTATGAATATCTAAATGTGCATACTTTTTTTATATTGTCTAAATATACTCCAACTTATGGGAGGTAGTGAATGTTAGAGATTTGAAATAAAATGATGCATGAGAACCCTATGTGGTATAAGCATGAAGCCTAACCATAAATTAGGGAACTTATGATATATTGCTTGATTTACTTAAAGAGGTTTGATGTGTTGAAACATATTCTCTCCCTGTTTATATAATATTAGCTTTTTTACAGAGATGAAGGTAATAACCAATGATTTCTATGGCAAGTACATGTGATGTGACATAATGATGATTGGCATAAGTAATGCTTATATTCCCATTGAAACATGATGAGATAATAATGAATCACAAGTGTGATGTGATGGGTCTTAGGACCTGGAAAGGGCTTAATGCCTAGTTGAGGTGATAACCTCTGGTACTGAAATGAGGGATTGATATCCCATGGTGATGTGACATTGGTGATAGCCTTGACAGGTTGTGTAACTGTGGTGATGGTAATGTGAATGGCAATGATACATGGCATTATGTGGTGATAGCGTGGCAAGTGTTGGTATGTATGCCCATAGAGCAAGTCATATGATGATTGTAATGGGATACTTTGTAATTGATTTGAATAATAATAATAAAGGCAATTTCCAATCTATATGTTTAAACTGTTTCTGAGATGATGGTGTAACATGATAGATGTCTAAAGATTGTTTTACTCAATGACGTATGCTTTTGGGTTGAGGACCTAAACGATGAGATCATACGGATGCTAAGAGTATTCTTTCTTGTTTAGTCCCTAGTCGGTTGTTATTGTGTAAATAACCATAGACATCAATAACACTAAAGACTAGATTGTGTGTTGGTTGATGACAGAATCTCATTAGTCATGATATGGTGATATCAAACCAAGCACATAGGTACTTGTTAGAGAACAAGGTACCGGACAGACCCACCGTGAGAGTGACACATGGAACCATGACTTGGTAGTCACAGTCAGCTCTCACAGTGATGGTGGTGAGTGTGATTCTTAGACCTGAAATCACTACACTCAACACATGTCGTTGGGTACACTTTGACATCATCAAACGCAATCCTGAAACATGGGTTGTTATAAAGGTGATGATTGGGTGGCTTTGATACATGGGGCTTTTGAGGGGTGAGTGATAGATATGGGATTTGTCCCTCCTGAGGGAGTTTGATATCCTTGGCCACTTGATGAGTAGGATTGAGAAAGGCATGCGCATGCACGTGTGAATCAATATGTGATATTGATGTCATACACATCTCACTCGGTCTACTCTGAGATCAAGGAAATGAATGAACATTGACAGGATGACTGTTCCATGCCTTGAGTTCATTCTGGATATCAGTGACAAAGGAATTATACATTCACTGTAACACCATTCACGGATTGTAGGATGAAAGTTTTTCTCCAACTTTCTACTTTCACTTGGGTAGCAATGATGTGTGACTAGACACCGCTCTTTGCTTGTGAAGTCATAAATGTTATGGAATTTCACTGCCAACGTGAAATGGACCTGCAGGGTCACACACATAGGATTTAACCTGGAAGAGGAGTTTTGTCCACAAGCAATGTTTAGATTGATTACTAAAGGAGTTTAGTAGTTCAATTAAACACTCAATTAATCGATAGCTCAATATCATAATGTTCAAGGTGTTGGACGCATTGATTGGAGTATCGGATTGATTGAAATCGCATATGACTGATTCTGCACAATCTGCACTCCCAACCGATCGGTTCATGTGATGAACCGGTCGGCTGAGGTTGTTGAACCGGTCGGTTCAATTGTTGAACTGATCGGCTCATGCACAGAGTGAAACGACCGGTTCAAGTGTTGAACCGATCGGTTCAACTGGTGCAATCGAGCAACTTGGGAAAGTAGGATTGGTGAGAATTTTCCTTTCGTTTCAATTGCCCAATTTGATTGGGAATAATATTGGTATTCGATACCAATTGGGAAAGAAACAAGGAAAGTCAATCGGGAACCAACCTGGAACCCCAACCGACCGGTTCATGAGTGAACCGATCGGTTCAGTGGTGAACCGATCGGTTCAGGTCCCCAACCGACCGGTTCACTTGTGAACCGATCGGTTCAGGTTGCGAGATGGTTGCTTTTTGTGGAAAATCCCGAACCCTTCTACTCCTGCTTTAGTCCCGTATTGCCGGGCACAGAGAACCCTATCCCATGACCCGCCTATATATATAGGGGTATTGGGGGCTTCTCAGAGTACAACTCAGTGCATGTTGATTGCTCTGCAAAGTTGTCGTTCTCTCTGGTTTTGGTAACCGAGAGAGAGCCCGAGCAAGTGCTTCCCGCAAAGGGAGGTGCAACAAGGGAAGGACAACTGCAGTTAAAATTGACAGCAGGAGAGTGTGTTGGCGACTAGTACGTCAACAGGAGGGTGCGACTCCTTCCACTTCCTTGTGGGACAAGGAGAGTGGAGTTCCGGGTGGTCCGTGTGGACTACTTCAGAGGCGGGAGGTCACTGCCGCTTAGGAGGACAACTGTCATCCGACAGTCCGGTAGGAGGAGGAGTCTTCAGTCCCGGTGCAACCAGGAGCTGCACAGACACCGTCCAAGACCGGAGGTGAAGACCGCGCAAGGCGCGTGGTATTGTCTCCGAGCAAGCCTCGGGCCAAGGTATGATTCACAAACCTTATTTCCTATCATATACATGTCGACGCGATTCCTTTTGTTCTGGGTTTGGGGAAAAACAAATTTGTTTCCGCTGCTTCTCTGCCTCCTCTATAACCCAACAGTGGTATCAGAGCCACGTCGACCTCTCTATATTTTAGGATTATCGATGTGATCGATTTTGGTTTGTCGCCTTTATTTATTGCATGCGATGCGAATAATATCGACTTTATACATGTCCAATCCACAAATCCCTAATATACATATATGATATGTAATATTAATGCACTCGATACGCGTCGCCCTTAAACGAGTTTTTTGGTGGATGTGTAGCATTATTATGGCCTATAAACCCCTATATATGTGTGTGGTTGTTTGTGTGGTTTCTTGCATCTCGGTCTGCGCACCGATTCCCTTTCTCATATTCCTGATGTAACTCGAAATAATTCGAGAATTCTTTCCTACCTTTGCTCCCCCCCCGAATGTAACTCGGGGTTTCACAATTCAATTGTAAATAGGATAGATTTTATTTCATGTTATGTCAAAGAACGGCGGACAACCTGAAGACGATCGGTTCAAGGAGTGAACCGATCGGTTGGTGATCCAGACAGCCGGTTCGAGGAATGAGATGAGTAGGTGGAGACCTGAGGAGATGCACGATGACCGGTGAACCGATTGGCTGGAGGCGCCAGTCGATCAGCTGGTGGCACCCGAGCAACCAACCTGATGGCGAGCCGATCAGTCATGGAGATGAGCTGATCAAACCCAGAAAGGCAGGCACAGATTTCATCTTGTACAGGTTGCATGTGATGTAGACCTAGATGATCGTGATTCCTCTTGGCTCGAGGAATCACAAATAGGATGGCCATAATCATTGCTTTTTATCGTGTATGCATGTTTTCTGTGGGATATAGCATGTATATGATACGTACTATATATTGTGGTGATTGGATATGTATATGTATATAAAACCAAATCCCTCATTAAAATATTAAGTCTTGTATGCCTTCCATTAGCGACACACATGGCAAACTTGATCAACCAAGCATAGGTTACGCCAAAGCGTGGTGCGCCGTCTATCTTGTGGAAGTGTGAAGGGTAGACATGTAGCATCTGCCAAAGTAGGGTGCATGTTTACCGTGTCGGCTTTTGGGTTAGACTTAACTGGTGATTCTTAGAGCGTCTAAGCCCAGAGGCAAGGAATGTTCATGGCAAGGTGTTGTGCATGTTCATTCATCAAGAGTTGCATATGATGCAATTGGCAAGAGTTTCCTACCTGGAAGATCTGAGTTGTGGGTGACAGCCAAAGCTGGTCCATGGCTCAGAGGATTTCAGGATCTTGACCCACTTGAAGATTGTACGCTGCAATCTTCCGAATTGATGGTGAGGGCTATCAATTTGAGTCAAATAAGTGGGAGCGGTAATTAATTAAAGGCCTAATTAACTATCGTTAAATTTTATTCAAATCAAATCAAAAGGGTTTTGACAATGCAAATTTTCTCTTGTAGAATGGCAAAAGAATCATCTTTTAAAATGGGCAAATTAATTGAGAATAAATTCCATAACTGGTTGAGGACTGTGAGAAGTGTTCTGCACAATCCAGATATACCAGGAGCCTTAGAATCCACTCTATGTACGCTTAATGCGTTGGTGAAGAGGAAAGTAGGTAAGGGAGAGAAGTGTTCTCTCGCCAAACCAATTTCTTCTACATGGAGAGGATGGAAGGAACAATGGAAGAAGAAGTCGGAGATAGAGATCTCTACTTCTGGTGTATCCGTGATAGAGATTAACTTTACTACTTCTTCATCATGGGTACTTGATACTGGATGCGGATCTCACATTTGTTCAAATGTGAAGGATCTTAAGAGAAGTAGGCCTTTGGGGAAAGGCGAGGTTGAACTACGTGTTGCTAATGGGGCAAGAGTTGCCGCCAGTGCCGTAGGAACCTATGAGTTAACTCTACCTAGTGGGCTAATAATAGAGTTGAAAAACTGCTATTATGTACCTGCCATAAATAGGAATATCATTTCCGTCTCTTGTTTGGACAAAGATGGATTTGAATTTCTTATTAAGAATGGAAAGTGTTCCATTTCTAAAGATGGGATCTTTTATGGCAGTGCCCCTATGTCTTATGGTCTATACTTGATAGACTTGGAGACAAGTGTATACAACGTAAACACCAAAAGGCAAAAACTCAACGACTCAAACAAAACATATCTCTGGCATTGTCGTCTAGGGCACATAAATGAGAAGCGCATTTCTAGACTCCATAAAGATGGTTATCTAGACTCTTTTGATTATGAATCAATAGAGACATGTGAATCTTGTTTGTTGGGCAAGATGACCAAGACTCCCTTTTCAGGTAAAGGTGAGAAAGCTAGTGATCTATTAGGACTCATACATACTGATGTATGTGGGCCTTTTAGAACTAATGCCAGAGGTGGGTATCAGTACTTCATTACCTTTACTGATGACTTCAGTAGGTATGGATATGTGTACCTGATGAAACATAAGTCAGAAACCCTTGAAAGGTTCAAGGATTTCATGAATGAAGTACAGAACCAGCTTGGTAAAAGTATTAAGGCACTTCGTTCCGATCGAGGTGGAGAAAACTTGAGCCAGGAGTTTGAGGACCTTCTGCGAGCCCGTGGTATTGTATCACAATGGACTCCGCCTGGAACACCACAGCATAATGGTGTGTCTGAAAGAAGGAATCGCACATTGTTAGATATGGTGCGATCAATGATGAGTTTTGCTGATCTTCCAATTTCTTTCTGGGGTTATGCTCTTGAAACCGCCGCGTTTACACTTAACTGTGTGCCATCTAAATTGGTTCAAAAGACACCATATGAGATATGGACTGGGAAGCGTCCCAATTTGTCTTTTATGAAGATTTGGGGTTGTGGAGCTTACGTCAAGAAAATGTTTCCTGATAAGCTTGGACCCAAATCTGATAAATGTTATTTTGTTGGATATCCCAAGGAAACCAAGGGATATTATTTATACCACCCAACTGACAACAAAGTGTTTGTTGCCAGGGAAGCTGTATTCCTAGAAAAGGAATTTATTTCCAAAGGAAACAGTGGGAGGAATATAGAGCTTGAAGAGGTTCAAGCCCAACAAGAAAACATTGAACCGGTAGATGTACGAGAGGAAAATGGAGATTCACAAGGTGTCGTGGAATCTCATTCTCTTCAAGTAACACAAGGACCTCGTAGATCTAGTAGGACTCGCCTTGAGCCTGAGAGGTTTGGATACCTTGTGACTCAGGAAGGTGGAGAGTTGATCATAGATGATGATCCAACTACCTACGTAGAGGCTATGGAGGGACCAGATTCTGAGAAATGGCTTGAAGCCATGAGATCCGAGATGGAATCCATGTACTCCAACAAAGTATGGACTTTGGTGGAGCCACCCAAAGGGGTAAAACCCATAGGGTGCAAGTGGGTCTTCAAGAAAAAGACCGACATGGATGGCAATGTGCAAACTTATAAAGGCAGATTAGTTGCAAAGGGTTTTCGACAAATTCAAGGTGTTGACTATGATGAAACCTTTTCTCCAGTTGCCATGATTAAGTCCATCAGGATCATGCTTGCTATTGCAGCCTATTATGACTATGAGATTTAGCAGATGGATGTTAAAACCGCATTCCTTAATGGGAATATTCATGAGGATGTGTATATGACACAACCTGAAGGTTTTATAGATCCAAAGAATGCCAATAAAGTATGTAAACTGCAAAGGTCAATCTATGGATTGAAGCAAGCATCTCGGAGTTGGAATCTTCGATTTTATGAAGAAGTCAAAGTGTTTGGCTTTATTCAAAATGAAGATGAACCTTGTGTGTACAAGAAGGTTAGTGGGAGCTCGACCACATTCCTCATATTGTATGTGGATGACATACTCTTGATGGGGAATGATGTCTTAGCCTTAGAGAAGGTAAAGACTTGGCTTGGGAAAACTTTCTCAATGAAGGACTTAGGAGAAGCATCCTACATTTTAAGAATTAAGATCTATAGAGATAGATCTAGAAGGCTTCTCGGACTAAGTCAGAGCACGTACATTAACAAGGTGCTGAAGCGGTTCAGCATGGAGAACTCAAAGAGAGGCAACGTCCCTATGCTACATGGAGTTACCGTCTCTAGAGCTCAATGTCCCCAATCTTGTGAAGAGAGGGAGCGTATGAATGGGATCCCATATGCATCAGCCATTGGATCCATCATGTACGCTATGTTGTGCACACGCCCAGATGTCTCGTATGCTCTCAGCATGATGAGCAGGTACCAGTCAGATCCCGGGGATGCTCACTGGACAGCCGTAAAGAACATCCTCAAGTACTTGCGAAGGACTAAGGATCAGTTTCTTGTGTACGACGGCGAGGAAGAGCTGGTTGTAAAGGGTTACACCGATGCAAGCTTCCAAACCGATAAAGATGATTACAGATCGCAGTCAGGATTTGTGTTTTGCCTTAATAATGGAGCTGTGAGCTGGAAGAGTTCCAAGCAAGAAACAGTTGCCGATTCTACTACAGAGGCCGAGTATATTGCTGCTTCGCATGCAGCAAAGGAGGCTGTGTGGATCAGGAAGTTCATTTCTGAACTTGGTGTAGTTCCCAGTAGCTGTGATGCAATTGAGCTTTATTGTGATAATAATGGAGCTATTGCACAAGCTAAGGAGCCCAGATCACATCAGCGGTCCAAGCACATACTGCGGCGTTTCCATCTCATACGAGAGATCGTACAGCGAGGAGATGTGAAGATTTGCAAAGTACCAACTGAAGACAACATAGCTGATCCACTGACTAAGGCCCTTTCTCAGCAGAAGCATGATGGTCATGTTAGGTCACAAGGACTGCGTTTCCTTGGTGACTGGCTCTCAGTGCAAGTGGGAGTCTGTTGGTATGTATGCCCATAGAGCAAGTCATATGATGATTGTAATGGGATACTTTGTAATTGATTTGAATAATAATAATAAAGGCAATTTCCAATCTATATGTTTAAACTGTTTCTGAGATGATGGTGTAACATGATAGATGTCTAAAGATTGTTTTACTCAATGACGTATGCTTTTGGGTTGAGGACCTAAACGATGAGATCATACGGATGCTAAGAGTATTCTTTCTTGTTTAGTCCCTAGTCGGTTGTTATTGTGGAAATAACCATAGACATCAATAACACTAAAGACTAGATTGTGTGTTGGTTGATGACAGAATCTCATTAGTCATGATATGGTGATATCAAACCAAGCACATAGGTACTTGTTAGAGAACAAGGTACCGGACAGACCCACCGTGAGAGTGACACATGGAACCATGACTTGGTAGTCACAGTCAGCTCTCACAGTGATGGTGGTGAGTGTGATTCTTAGACCTGAAATCACTACACTCAACACATGTCGTTGGGTACACTTTGACATCATCAAACGCAATCCTGAAACATGGGTTGTTATAAAGGTGATGATTGGGTGGCTTTGACACATGGGGCTTTTGAGGGGTGAGTGATAGATATGGGATTTGTCCCTCCTGAGGGAGTTTGATATCCTTGGCCACTTGATGAGTAGTATTGAGAAAGGCATGCGCATGCACGTGTGAATCAATATGTGATATTGATGTCATACACATCTCACTCAGTCTACTCTGAGATCAAGGAAATGAATGAACATTGACAGGATGACTGTTCCATGCCTCGAGTTCATTCTGGATATCAGTGACAAAGGAATTATACATTCACTGTAACACCATTCACGGATTGTAGGATGAAAGTTGTTCTCCAACTTTCTACTTTCACTTGGGTAGCAATGATGTGTGACTAGACACCGCTCTTTGCTTGTGAAGTCATAAATGTTATGGACTTTCACTGCCAACGTGAAATGGACCTGCAGGGTCACACACATAGGATTTAACCTGGAAGAGGAGTTTTGTCCATAAGCAATGTTTAGATTGATTACTAAAGGAGTTTAGTAGTTCAATTAAACACTCAATTAATCGATAGCTCAATATCATAATGTTCAAGGTGTTGGACGCATTGATTGGAGTATCGGATTGATTGAAATTGCATATGACTGATTCTGCACAATCTGCACTCCCAACCGATCGGTTCATGTGATGAACCGGTCGGCTGAGGTTGCTGAACCGGTCGGTTCAATTGTTGAACCGATCGGCTCATGCACAGAGTGAAACGACCGGTTCAAATGTTGAACCGATCGGTTCAACTGGTGCAATCGAGCAACTTGGGAAAGTAGGATTGGTGAGAATTTTCCTTTCGTTTCAATTGCCCAATTTGATTGGGAATAATATTGGTATTCGATACCAATTGGGAAAGAAACAAGGAAAGTCAATCGGGAACCAACCTGGAACCCCAACCGACCGGTTCATGAGTGAACCGATCGGTTCAAGGGTCCCAAACGATCGGTTCAGTGGTGAACCGATCGGTTCAGGTCCCCAACCGACCGGTTCACTTGTGAACCGATCGGTTCAGGTTGCGAGATGGTTGCTTTTTGTGGAAAATCCCGAACCCTTCTACTCCTGCTTTAGTCCCGTATTGCCGGGCACAGAGAACCCTGTCCCATGACCCGCCTATATATATAGGGGTATTGGGGGCTTCTCAGAGTACAACTCAGTGCATGTTGATTGCTCTGCAAAGTTGTCGTTCTCTCTGGTTTTGGTAACCGAGAGAGAGCCCGAGCAAGTGCTTCCCGCAAAGGGAGGTGCAGCAAGGGAAGGACAACTGCAGTTACAATTGACAGCAGGAGAGTGTGTTGGCGACTAGTACGTCAACAGGAGGGTGCGACTCCTTCCACTTCCTTGTGGGACAAGGAGAGTGGAGTTCCGGGTGGTCCGTGTGGACTACTTCAGAGGCGGGAGGTCACTGCCGCTTAGGAGGACAACTGTCATCCGACAGTCCGGTAGGAGGAGGAGTCTTCAATCCCGGTGCGACCAGGAGCTGCACAGACACCGTCCAAGACCGGAGGTGAAGACCGCGGAAGGCGCGTGGTATTGTCGCCGAGCAAGCCTCGGGACAAGGTATGATTCACAAACCTTATTTCCTATCATATAGATGTCGACGCGATTCCTTTTGTTCCGGGTTTGGGGAAAAAAAATTTTGTTTCCGCTGCTTCTCTGCCTCCTCTATAACCCAACAGCAAGCCCACACCTTATATGTTAAAATATGTGGAAAATGTGTTATGCCCTAATTTTATAGTGTTTGTTTATGGTTTTTACATTGTAACTTGATTTATGTTAAAAGACACTTTAATCGGTCTAATTAATCAAGTGGAATCTAATCATGTAGCTTGCCATTTTTCATAGATCCATTTAGTGTCAGAATTTGCTGGATGGTGAAATGAGTAACTCCTACGGTAAACTCAGAGCGCATATTGTTGAGTATGTGGGTACAACTTGGTACCCTAATTCAAGAAATTGAGGATGACTTTGGCCATATGTGAGCCTAAGATCATGCCTCAGGTTATGTGACACATGATTGGTTGCGGGCCATACCCTAGAAGAGTGTAGTTGTGGGTCGTAGCTTAGTTTCACTAGCGTCATGACATGTACCAAGGCAGGCTAGGTTTGCACAGCTGGACTATATGTAGCTGGAAGCAGTTGACTTGTGATGTCATTGTAGTTTCACTCATGTACTGACCACGAGGTGGTGAGGTCATGGATTTCAGCTCTTCCACTAGACCTTGTATGGCACCGATTTTGACTTAGTAGTGGTCGATTGGATTTGGGTGGTACAACTCAAATCCTCAGGGCATAATAAACTCGTAAACAATCGTGTAGCATAATTGTTTATGATCAAATATGAGAACATTGTTTGAAGCCTTGTCTTGCTTTTATACTATTTAGTTTATAACAATTATACATGATCTTCATATTCCTTTTTAATTATTTATTTGTTCTACTACTCAGTGGCAAGTGCATATTGCTACTCTATTTACTTTATCCATGAGATATATGTCATTTAGTTAATATTGTTCAATCTTCTCAGTATGTTAGTCTATATATTTTGTTATCTGTGATAATAATAGAGTTGACAGAGAGTTATATCTCCCGTAGGGACTTTTGTCTCACCACGTTGGTTAAAAATCTTTTAGATGGACCTGCATCCCAAACTAAAGATCAGATAACTGAGGAGTATATATATATATATATATATGAAGAGGAACTACACCTGGTGGATCATGGTGTATGAATAGTGTTTAGTAATAGTGTCCTATGTGTCATCCCTATACACTCAGGTCATTGGGGGTGCTCTCAAAGTGTTTTGATGATATGATGATCGACATGTGGCTTTTGGCTTGTGTGCCTTTGGTGGTATGTACATACATGTGGAATTGTTATCTTATGCAACCATATGATTGGAAAACAATGATGTAGCACTCTAAATATATGTTATGAAATGCAAGTTTTGATTCTTGTGTAATAAATCTCATCTCATGGTGCTTGTTGCAAATCGGTTTTAATTTCCTATGATTTTCAATAATCTGCTGTCAATTGTTGGTCGCGGTTTATGTTTTGAGTAATCTCACTTCGTGTGGCAAAGGGTGTCACATATGTAGTATATTTGTTAGGGTTATATACATTGCTTCACATTGGATGATAACCCTTGTTTGCTCTTTTTTTATATAGATGTTGTATAGTGCAATATAAAAGATAGCCATTCTTTTGGTCGATCCAAAAAGTGTGTTACTGTATCACCAAAACTTTAGGTACAAAATATTTTGTGCCCCCATTACAACCCTGGATGAGCACATCCAAACAACCAGAGAAACAAACTAAACACAAGCTACACAGTAGCCATCTATCTAGATAAAAGAAAAGGACAGACCCACAATACTAACTTAAGAGATAACAGAGAAACTGAACTGACTCTCCAAATAGCACATGCCAACACTGGCATTAGGCTCATCCTCTAAAATTGTGGCAACATGGGTAGTCGAAAACATCACTTCAGCAACCTTGGAACCTCAGGAGCAATATAGTAGAGACCTCCACTGCTCTCATCCAGGTCTTCGCGTTTCTGGCAAGTAAAGGAAACCACCAAGAGGACCTGGCTATTTCTTTATGCAAGAACCAGAGACCAAGCATCAAATGCTAATGTTTGCACAGCAGCACCCCACAAGCACCCAAGGGGGTGAACCTCCTATCAATCCATCTTCTCAAAGAAGACTCCAGAGAACAACTAAACAGACTGGAACAAAGCTCCATTCAACCATCATATTGCTCCTTCACACATGGTAGTATAATCATCCTTTGAGATTAGTGGTCAGAAGAATTACAAAGCTTGAATGCAGGCTCCAAACAGAATTGAATAGAGTCTTGGTGAATTGGAAGAGCAGATAGAGACATAAACATGGAATCGCAGAACCTTCTATTTACACAGAAACATCACGACAAGAGACCCGAAGGCCCTGGTATTGGACGACAGCTAGAAGCAAGAAACAGGAGGTTAGCATCTAGCCTTTTGGATGATACTGGCCAGCAGCTCCAACTCCAACTAACTGACAGAAAAAACACCTAGAAATTGTAGAAGAGGGAAAGCATCAACCAACACCATCCTCAAGGATTGAATGTGAACATGTCCTCTTAGAACTAAGCTACCAACAGCCACATAGCAGCACTGAGCATCTCAAGCCTAGCAGGAAGGGAACAAGGAACCAAGAAGGTTGCATCAACATCCTTCAATCAGCTACACCTGGTCCAGCAACACGCAGCAGAAGGGGGATACAAGGAAAGATAGAGACAATCTGACGCCCTTAGAATCCAATCCCATGAAGACCATCTGTTTGCACAAAGCCCCTCCACAAACACCTAGAGAGCGTCTGAACACTGGTTCCAGAGAAGCATGCACAACGTGGGAGAGAATCTTCCCTCCATCACCACACCACCCACGAGCAGCAAATCCATAGGTAGAGCAGGAAACAGATACCAAGACCCCAACCAGCATCACCCTCAGCCGGAGCAGAGGGCAAGGAGACAACACCCCAAACGCGAGCGGTGCCTCCATCTGCCAGACCTCCACCCGAGGTAGAGCTTCGGGGCAAGACCGGAGCATGTCTGTTTTGGAAACCGGCTCGTGTGAAGAAGAAGCCCAGAGCAGAACCCCACAGAGCAGCAACTAGGGAGACAGAATCGACCCCAGAGGCGATGTAGGGCGAGCCCAATCGAGTAGGTGAACACCCCGAGCAACTGATACTCAGGTAGCCTGCCATTGAGAACGAGGAAAACACCTCTATCCATCCGCCGCAACCACATATTGAGGTCCTCTATCCATCCGCCGCGACACAGAACGAGGTTGATATACCCAAAGGTAAAATCGCCACCGGAGCATAGCCACCTAGAAGGCTATCAGGCGAACTGGCGCGAGCCCTAGTTGGCCCACCCACCGCCGTAGCTGCCGAGGCAGACCTAAGTTGTTGTCGAAGGGGCTTCATCAACCTGGTACGACCAGGTCATACTCAGGAGATGAGGAGGAAATGCGCAGGAGACAGGGGTCGGCGCGAAGCAATCAGTGAGTGGGAACACTCTTTCCATCTGCCACTCTTGGACAAGCTGGAAGTCGACAAAATCAACAACGTGAAGCTCAGACCTCACCAAGCTCCACACGACTCTCCGCGAATCCCAACCCAAACTGTCGAGAAGAAAAGATAGCCATTCTTATGTTGTTAGATACTTATACTGATAGATATTTTCATGTTGACAGATATTCCATATTGCTAGACTTGCTTATGATGTTAGCTATGCTTATACTTATAGACTTGCTTATGTAGTTATATATGTTTATAAAGTTGATCATTCTTATGTTGATAGTTTCACTTATACTATTAGCTCTATTTATGATTTAAATTTGCTTATTTTGTTAGACATGCTAATATTGTTAGCTATGCTCATAATGCTAGTCAGATTTATGATGATAGTTATGCCCATGATGTTAATTACATCTGATCTCGTGAGAATAATGTTAACCTTTAAATGATATAAATAAGACCCTGATTAGAAGTGTTCTTAGAGAGGTTTTGTATTTGACATTTCGAATCTGCTATATAATATGTTCTATCTATTTCATCTGCTTAATTTTCTTAACTTGTTTAATTACATTACTTGTCGTAATCAATAAGTATTGTTGGGAGTTATATCTCTCGCTAGGACATGGGTCTCACTTTGTGAGTCCCTAAATATTTTTAAGTGATGGAACAACAAAAGCAAACCTATGATAGTGACGAGGAGCTGTGGCAATGGACCTTAGAGAAGGTTGTCTAGATGTCTAGTGTATCCTAGAGTTGTCCCAATACTTTTAGGTTCGGGAGGGAAAATTTGTATACGATGTTTCATTTGACTCAAGCTTTTGGTAGTATGTTGATGCTTGTATATATGAATAATTATCTTCTATATTATGTATATATTGTGGTTGAGGCCACAGAATAATTGTAAAGGATATCTGGCATGATATATGAAGACAAGCAAGATGTTGGGCTTTTATGTGAATGATCTTGAGTATGTTGGTGAAATAAATCAGTTATAATTATCCCATTTTTTGGCTATGTGGTTAATTAATGATCAATCGTGTTTTTTGAGTTTTGAGTAATCTTGGTTAGCGTGACAGGTCCTCACAAGAAAGAGCAAAGAAATCTATGGAAGAAGAAGAATAAGGTAAGAACTCGGTAAGAAGACAATTTTTTATCCTTACTATTGCTTCTACTCTCGCAACCTTCTCTCCTGAGGCGTTGGAATCGAGAATGGATACCTTTGTTGCAGTCAACGAAGAGAAATGGAGTAAAGACGAGGTTCTCTTTTGAGTAACCGTCTAGTCTTCTCCAAAATCACCCCTTTCTTCTATGCTCTTCTCTCTGATCGAGAAATTCTTCAAATGATGAGTAATTGTCGTCTTATAAGTGTCCTTTCATATTTATAAATGAGGAATGATTTTCTCTCAAAACTATGTTGAAATCGTCGATGACAAGGTCTGTCGATCTCAATAGCTGAAGGAATAATTGTCCTACAGGAAGGATGCACGACGTGTCAATTGATTGACATGCCATATTGCTGCAAGTTGAGGAAATCTAGACAAGTTTGGCTTCCTTTAGCATGGCGTGTGCATCTTCAAACATGTTGTGTTGACGTGTTACTACAACTCTTGGATTGAAGCAACATGCCGTGCTCATAAATAACATGTCATGCTCATAATGACACACTGTGTTCGTGTTGGACAGGGACTCTCATGGATTCTTTGAATGGGGGAACAGTGTGTATCATATGACTCACATGACGTGTTTTTTTCAAAAACTTAAGTTTTGTCTTCAAATTTGTGTAATTTTTGGGGAATTCAAATATAGTAAGAGTGTAGTTAAATTAACCCAATTTCTTCATCAACATGATGTACGAATGATCACAAACACTGATCACAAACACGGAACGTGTAAAAACAATTATAAAATGAGAAATCTAGTATGATTAGAGACAATTTGAGATGGAAAGTGGATTGAAAATATATGTAAGAATGAACAAAAAGTATGTATAAATTTTGCACATCAATGACACAATGCGCTTGCCAAGGACAACACGTCACCATCTGTGACATATTTTTCAGCAATATGGTCAATGCGCCAATGCAGAGGACATATTGCTCTCTATGGGAGTAATGTGTCCTCTGCTAGGATGCATAGGCCCCACTGCGGTACTGTTATAACCCCAATTTTCGGGTTCAATTGGTGAGAAATACAATTTCTCATATTAAAGATAATTGAACAAATAATGATATGATTTGTTTTGAGTAAATGGATTCCTTTCACAATAGCCTTGATTGGTTGCTTTGTGGGTTGTATTGGCTATTGGGCCCAATAACAAGAAAATTCAATAAGTGAATGAATAATTGAAAATTTGAGAAAAGAAATATGTAGAAACCTCTAGAAGGAAAATCCAAAGAGGATTTCGTGCCTCTTGTGTTCCTTGGGTACCAAGGAGTCCAAGGTTGCAAAAAGAAAGCAATAAGAGAAGAAAAGATTAATTAAGTATTTCTTTATTAAGAAAGAAATTGAAAACAATGGTAAAATGTGGAAAATGAGTGGAAAGAGGTATAAATGAGTTTTCTTGGTGATAATTCGTATCCATGAGGGTTCTAATGATAAAAGGAATACCCATGAGAAAAATAAAAGGGAAATAAAGAGAAATTCTCAAAAAGAAATAATTTAATGAGAAATAAACAAGATAATGTGAAATAATGCATATAGATGCATCTAGAAGGATAATAAGTATCCTTAAGAAGTAATTTCGAAATAATGGAGTATATTGGGATCCAAGGAGTCCCAATAAAGAGGAAAGAAAGAGAAAATACTAAAAAGGCAAAATAAGAGGATAATATAATGCATTATTAATGAATTATGGGATATTGTTACAAAGAATGTAATTTCTATTAAAGGAAATAGAAATTTCGTGGCTAATGGATTAAAAACTAAGAATAAAGACAATAATGAGAGGGATTTTCGAATTTCTCATATTCAAGCAATAGGAAATACCAAAGGAGAGAGAGAGAGAAGAATTGCTTCTCTTTGAAGGAAAATGATTTCTAATAGAAAAAGGACTTCGTTTCCTTAAGGAAAGTCCTCACAGGGCTTCGTTGGCTTCACCTATATAAGGGGTGAGACTTGGGGGCAAATCCAGAGAGATCTCACGTCTCCCACCCTCTTCCATATCTTCCTCTTACTTCCTTACATTATAAACCCTAATCAAGGAAAAATAGTACAACCAAAGCGCAACGAGGAGCCATGGAGGGTTCGTGATGGAAGCTTAATACCCCACGTTGCTGAAGGGAAAGAGAGCCTTCGTCCCCAGGCCCTAGACGAGGTGCAGCCGCGGCCGAACGACCTGCAGGGCAGCCGCACGTCGCCGGTCTGAGGGGCGTGAAGGCGGCCCTGTTGGCTGAGATCGGGCGGCGCCCCAGGTGCGGGGAGGTCCGGCGGAGGTCCGGGACCCTTTTCCGGAGACCGACGAGGTCCAAGAGAGGGAGGAGAAGGGCGCAGCTGCAGCTAGGGTTGCTGCGGTGCAAGCAGCAGCTGGATCGTGAGGAAGAAGAAAGGTGGAGGCCTGATTGGACAGAATTGCCCTCCGCGGGCCAAAAGAACCGAGTTTTAAGTCGAGGGCAAAACCATAATTCGGTTATAATTCTCAAACGATCCGCGTTGCATGAGCTGGATGACGTGGCGCCATCCGATTGGTCAAGTAAGTGTTTTAATGCAAAACTCATAGATAAATAACTGTAGCTCGGATTAAAACAAGTTATATATGAATTTTGATCAGGAGAACACAAGGAATTCAAGAAAAATAGTTTCATAGCCTGAATCTTATCATAGTTCGAAATATAGTGTAGATTATCATCTTTAATGAATTAAAGATTAAGGAACCCTTTTTTATATGATTAATGTGTTTAATAGGGTTTAATGGATCTTTAGAGTTGATATTAACATGTTAAATGTAAAAAGGAACAATGAGATCAAAAAGGAAGAACTTTGCACATGATTAGTCTAATTTAGAGTTTATATGCTTGAAATTGGAAAAGTACATAAAGTTATCATCTTTAATGATTCAATTAAGGAAAAACCCTTAGATTTGATGATAGATGGATAATTCAATCTGATATTAACCTGTGGTTAATAAAAGTGAAAATAGGATTTAAAAAGATGATCTTTTTTAATAGTTGGTTTAATTTAGGGTTCTATGTACATGAATATGCCTTAATGGGATTAGAAACCCTAATTTATGTTGATATGAATTCTAATGGTTTTAATTGTACAAATCGAAGAATAAAATGGAGATATGATGATTCGAAGATAAATTGAGTACCAAAGATCTTTAATGTGAATTATTTGGATAATTAGTGTTTCCTAGTGTATAAAGGTGGAAATAGTAATAAATAAGGTTCATATATGTGAGTGAACTATAATGAAATATGATTTGTCAATTTGAAAGAAATTGAAGATGATAATTAGCCTTAATGTTTTGGATATGACCTAAAAGGATAAAGATAATAGTTTTAGTGTAAAAGAAACATGATAGACTTAATTGACATTCAATGGTGCCTATGATGCAGAAATTAGGGTTTGTGAACTAAAAGAGCATTAAAAGTGATAAATGCATAATGAAGGCTAAAAACCTAATAAAACCCTAAAGTTGGCCTAGAAATTATAAGGTGGAATCCAAGTTGATCTTGTGGATGTTTGAATAAAACAATGACACTTGGATGTTATGCATTATTTTCAGGATATTGTTGATTGCTTGTTAATTGTGTTGAATGTTAATGCATGGACATCAAGTTACTATGGATCAGGTATGTGGTTACTTATGGTTAACCGCTTATGTTTCCCGATGTTTCCCGAATGTTTAATCGCATTGAATGCAACAAAATAGTTTGGATGTTTATTTCTTTCATGCAAAGTATAAAGTGACTATGACTATCACTTAATGTATAGGCCTTCTAGCTCAATCCTTGATTCCCTCTGTGTCGTATTGGCTGACCTGATAAAAGACTACCTAGAGGGTAGGTACATCAGGTCATGAATGACTTTGACTGCCTAGAGGGTAGGGTCATGAATGACTTTGACTGCCTAGAGGGTAGGGTCATGAATGACTTTGCCTGCCTAGAGGGCAGGTCCATCAAGTCACCTTAATAGAGGTACCATGTAAGTCCTTACAGGGACAACACAGAGTTGTGGATAGGTATAGATTGAGTAGTTTGGCTTAAAACGTAATCTTGGTTGTCAAATGATTAATTGAATGATTACATGGTTATCATAGTTGCATGATTATTTGTTTCCCCCACATACCAGCTTCGGCTGACCGACGTTTTGTTTGTCGGCGTTTTAGGTACAATGAAAAGAACAAACAATAAAGTGGCACATGTGATACTAAAAGAGAATCAAAGAACAAGGAGGAACTAGTTAGAACAGTTCAGCTGAGGTTAGAAGTTTAGTTTGTTCCAAACTTTTCAAAGGTATGTAAAGAAAAATTTTATTACCATTTTCAGTATAGTCTGTTAGAATTTAATAATTGTTTATGATTATATGTCGATCCTTTGATCCGGGATTAATGGGTGCGGCTCAACCTCTTGGTCTCCCTTAATTGGGGGTTATCGGGAGGTGGGGTCGTAACAGGTACAATGTGTCCCGGCTGAAGACGTATTGTCCTCTTAGAGCAATGTGTCACTCGTTGGGACACATTGCCCTCGGTGGGATCAATGCGTATCCAACTCGAACACATTCCCTATCAAACATACCATTTTGCGAATTAAAATCCAAACCATACTATGTTGGTAATTAGAACCTAATCTCAAACCCTTCCTCAATTGATTGTCCCACCCACATGCAACAACAAACGCTACAAGCGTGCAGGAAGGAGGAGGCTATGGCCAACGGTCCGATTTTAACTACTAATATCTGTCATAATAAGACAGTAAATTGTTTTTTCAGTGTTCTACAAAATTTAAATACTATGGCTCCACCTGGTGCTTTCGTCAAGATCCATCATTGAGCGGCACACGAGCACACAGCTGATATCCTTGCATTATGTATTCCGAATGCATGCATTTCTCCCATCAGATAACACCCCATGCAACCTGTCCCCTTATTTGACTCCTTTATATGGCGTTGCAAACCAACACACGGCCAAAATTAAGATGACACAACAAAACCGGTTTGTGCGGATATGGTATATAGATCGAATCTAGCTGTGCATCGAACAACATTTAGTCAAACAGCAGATAGGTTCATGGTTGGTTGTAGGAGACGGACACGTTAGATTTCTTACGTCTGCTCTGCTATGCAAATGTGTGCAATCATTTGATTGATGGTGATCCACCCGTGAGACCAATGACCGCATTTAAATGCAATCTGGACCACGACAGGATGTTTATGATGTTAATTGGGTCTTTATTATCATGTAGTGGCAATCCGGACCACTGCAGGATCTTATGAAGTTAATGTGGCCTTTTATAATATCATGCAGGTTGCTCTGATAAGATTGCAGAATCGTGGGTGGATCGAGTTGTTCGTCGGTTGTCATTGTTAGGTAGTATCGTAGATCATGCACATGGGTGGTGATAGGTGCAGTTAGGGCCTTCTCAAGGTGACGTTATTGATAGTCGACAAATTCTTATTGTTCAGCAATTCAGATAGGAATCTACGATATTACTTTACGAAATTTATATCACACAAAGGTGTTCTTTGTATTATATCAGGAAGGAGTACATATGTTTGTGCCTGTATTATGAAAACAAAAGGTAGGTGTTACAGAACGGCAACCGGTCCATGATGGGGTCCAACAAAAAACTATACAGTAATAAGCAAGCATGCGAGCCTTAGAAAACATTTATTTCCCTAGACCCAACAACCACGACTCATGATACCTTTGGTCCTTAGTCGATATAAAGTCTATCATCTAAATAGATGATGTTTCATAAATGACTAAAATATATATATAACACAACCATCATCATATTTATTTTAAATTTGCAAACTGGTGACAACAGTAACACAAGGAATCCACCATTAAAATATTTCGGACGATGCCTCATAAAGTAAATATTCATGAAATTTTCAGATCCATATACTAAGGCCCATATAGTAGAACTTTGATGAGGAACTTAGGGGCCGTTGGATGTCGCAGTTCAAACTATCGGTAGCTAAAATGAAAAGAATTCCTGTATTTTGTTATAATAGAGTGGGTGCAAAAGTTCAAAACTGCCCATAACTAGTCTCTAGAGCTACCAGAATTTCATTGGTCAAAGAATCCGTTTCATCGACCCTCCTAGAATTATCATCAGTTTAGGAATAATTTTCATGGTCACATAAAATACATACATGTTGGTCTAGAAATTCCATATGTCATAATGTCTATTGGTTTGAGTACACATAAGTCCCATAAGTTGATAACTCAGAAACACCATTGGTTGTCAAGGTGTAACTCAAACAAACTTTCTGAAGCACAATAGTTCTATAAGGGCTTTAAGATCATTATATATCCACTCCCAGTATGTAGGAATAACATTTATATTGATTTCCTCATCATATGAAACCAAGACACCATAAAGATAACATTTTTACTAACATGTCACATATATTTCATATTTTCACAAAAACATGGTGGAGATGAGATTAATATATGGGATCACTCATAGGATATTATGAAGAATAAGAGATTTTGTATGTCCCCTTTCACTTTATTCTCCAAGGTCCTTCAGTGGGTTGACTCATCATCGGGACGCCTTCATCTTCGTCATAATAGAAAAGTAAACTATCCTATTTTTATATGATTATAGAAAAACCTTGAGTTACATTCGATGAGAGAAAGGGTAGGAAATAATTAACTTTACATGGGAAGATACACACTCAAATGAAAGATACACACTCAAATGAATCTACATAGATGCATCATGGGGATAAGAGTTATACTCACATTCATTGTAAAAAAAAACCAAATGATGTTACATATGGAATAGAAAGAGTACTTTAGAAGATACACAAAGTGGATCATCACTTGGTAGAATTCAAAAATATAGAAAATAAAATATATGAATGTGAATGTATTGTGTTACACTTTGCAAAGATATGAACTAACTATTTTGGAGTAACATATACATTTTCTTGGTTAGAAACATTATATAATCAAGTAATAAAGCAAGAACAAAGCCTTTTTTGGAAATAAAATATTTTAATCGCATTTCCATTTTTCCATATAACATCATCAGTAGGACTTTGACCAGTTTGCAAAAGGAAATGCATGCAAGGGAAAGATCTAACCTATTTCTAGTTCATGAGGGACCTCAAGGATATAAACCAATAGCTAACCATGTTTCATGTTGTGACCATGCTTGATTGAGACTAGTAGGTACATCGAGCCTTGTGTCCTTACCCTGAGAATACATGTAGGTGCAAGAAGGGTTGTTTCAGGACATATATGATTATTTTTGTAGTTTTGTCAAAATACTAAGATCAAAGTAAAAATAGTAACCATAGGGAACATATATTTCAAACAAGTATATACATCCAAGTACCTGTAGGGTTCATATATACAATCAACCATAACATAGTCAGGTCAAAGAGGTGAAAATTTCCTTGAAAAAAGAGAATTGGTTTTGATAAAAGTAATTAGATCTTTGAAAAGATTCACTCAAAGTGGTAACGATATATAAGTAAGTACGATTTTACTAAAACTAGAAAGAGATAGTCATATGAGTATTTTCATGAAGGTTATATGTTTTCCCTATTCTATGTATTACATCACATCAAAAATTGATTTCAATATCTAAAAAGTGCATGTGGTTTCATATTTCACAAGATTCTCGACCTAAGGTGAAACATCCCAAATGTATTGAAGATTTTGAATTAGAATTTTTTTACTTTAATAGGGAAATAGTTGTATTTGATAATATTTAAATGAAATAATTACGAAGATCCATGTTCCATTACATATCATGTCATAAAGGTTTCATAAGTGTACAAGATTTATTAATAGTTTATTTATGTTAGTAGGCAATCAAAAGTTACTCATTTAAAGTCAGAATATGGTTTTAAACATCATTGGATCAATATTGATTATATTATGGAATTTGATATTTCAAAAGTATACATTTTTGCATTTTATGGGGATAAATGAAATTCCAAAGAGTTTAAGATCATAAAACCATTTTCATTAGATTTCTTACAATTATATGATTTCAAAATGTATATTTACATTCTATATTTGGCCAAAGTGTTTATTTCTATGATTTATTGAAGTTTGTGACATTTTTTAGGGTTTTCACTACGATATGGAGGAAATTACCAAAAATGTGGAAAAAAGTGGGTAGTTGATGCTGGTCCACCATGGGATGCACTTAATTCAGTGGTGCATGTCAATCAGTGTGTCTCAGCGGGCAACCATCTCGGGTCCACTCATTCTTTTGTCCATGTTGGTGTCGATGATTCTGGGCCAACGATCGCAATAGGGGGTGCATAAGAGGTTGGCGACATGATGAGCTTCTGGTGCTCCACCCAGTTCAAGGTTTGACCACAAGGAAGATTGGGTGGTGAAGAGAGAGAGAGAGAGAGAGAAAGGAGAAGCAAAGCACATGGTACAATCTGGGCCACCAGTCCTAGGATCAAACATTAACCAATCCCATGATCCCATGGCTTGGCTAGTCATCACCTAGCTCAAACTGGAGGAGTAGAGGCCACTAAGGTTTTTCTCTCACATTTTGGAGGAGTGCAAAATGAGCGAGGAGAGGCTCGTACAAGGTGGGAAAAAGAAGGAATATACCTTCACAAAGGCAGATAGCCATTTTATAGGGCAACAGGAGGTCAAATGGGAAAGTTAGGGTTCTTGGTTGAAGATGTATTGGCTTTTGCCCTTAGAGGTTTCCAAAACCCCACTAATGAGCCCCTATCTTGTACCATGAGGTACGAGGATACTTGGGAAGCTTTGGGGAATGTGTATGAGATGTGAATGCATATGATGTGTCAAATGAGTATGAGGTGTCCCATAGGCGTGACATACATGAAATTCATTCGACATGGACACAACAATTGTCTACGAAGCTAGGAGATGATCTCCTATTCATTTATTTAGGGAATGCATTTGTGGCTCCATTATTGGGTGGTTGGATGTGCTCCCATCTTGCACACTTGTTGTTGATAATCTGGGATAGCCAATGGATGATGATCCAACGGTCCACAAAAGGGTGGAGATTTGGAGAAAGAAGAAAAAGAATAAAACAAGGGGGGAAGGGATTTTAACATGTTTTTTCATCATAAAATCATATATGTCAATGTATGATTTTGATTAATATGAAATTTTTATTGTCGACTTTAGCAAAATCTCATATAATTATAGATACAGTTTGTGTTCAAGTTGGTTATACTGAAGAGGAAAATTATTCAAATGATTCAATAGATAATTAATGCATTCAACACTATATAAATAGGTTCAAAATGACATTTTATCAAGAATGAAATGATTATTGACATTAAGAAAACTAAAATTATTCAATATACGAAGAGAGAGATAATAAAGTGAAAATTTGAGCAAATTTTGAGTAAGAAGGCACATTCATGTAAGAGAGGGAAATATTACTTCATCAAAGCATCCACTTGAAGAAGAAGTAGGCACTAGGGTGATGTAAAGGAGGCTTTGGTATTTGAGAAAAAAAATGTGAAAACACAAGGAATATAGGTCCAAACACATATAAGTTGGTGATTTGGAGAATAAAAGGAGGAATGATGTCTTAAAAAGATGCCCAAACATATAAAAAAATAGTTGTAAACACAAATGATGTACGCACAAACACAAGAAAAGTAGGTGTCGAGATGATGAGAAATAATAAAGAGGCCCAAAGCCAAAAGGAAAACAGTTTAGAATAGTAGAAAAGATGGCACTTAAAAGTTAGGAGTAGGGAAAGAGGCAAAATCATATGAAAAATTGGTACAAATTGAAGAAACGTACCTTCTTTAGGTGGTTAATGTGTAAGAGGCAGTGAATGTGGTCATTATTGGGCCTCTTCATATTGTATCACGTTCTCTTCAAATGGTGCCATCTTCTATCCAAATTGTGATCTTTTGTTTGTTATTTTGGGGAGACTTTAAGACCTAGAATTTCTCTTCCTCATTTCATACATACAACTTTTGGTTGTTTCTCTCAGAATGATGTGAGAAATTGTCATATATCACATTTGTTATTTTAGGGTCATGTTATCATTTTGCATTTCATTAGAGTAGTAATGTAGTTGTCCAAGAACATTCTACATCTTGAGGAACATTTTATTGTATTTTTCTTTTATAATCTTTTCTATTCTCTTCTTCATAAATCGTTCCTTTTCCAATAGTTCATTCTTAGAATGCAAAATCTAGAGTTGGATGTTTAGCTCTTCATTGGTACGTTTTGTGAGTCCATTACTTTCTAAGCCTAGGTGCACCACCTCTGTTATGGAGTGGTTATTGGTTCTTAATTTGAAATTCAGTTCATATATCTTGTTGGCAGTGTATCTGGTGCTAGGTTTTGTTTTCAAATTTAGGAGGACACTATGTTCTTGTAAAACCATTTTTTGATTAGAATGGCTTCATTTGGGTAGTATGCCACAATGAAGAGCACCCTCTTCAGTAACCAAGGTTGAGGAAATGCATCAAATAAAAGCATTGATATCATAACCATAATTTTCATTCATATGGAGTTTCAAGATCCATCATTTATTAATGTTTAGCCTTTCATGTATATACCTTCCTCTTTTTGACCTTTCAATAGCTCAAAACCTTTATCAGTTGTTTGTGAACCACAACGACCCAGACATAATCATTTATATTCTCCAAATAACCAGCATAAGGATATAGGGAGTTCATCAAATAGTTTATTCAACTAGGGTATAAGAAATGGCCAATTACTATCACCAAAGAATCTTCACTCGATTACTTCACAATTCATATGTATTTGTTGGATAAAGAGCATAGAACTTCTTAACAACTAGTGGTAGTCTTGGGTCCTCACTAAGGAGATACGCATGAGTAATGTATGGTTTTTTCCCTACCTTGGTAGTTATACCCCCATTTGCATAAAAGCCCATATATAATGAGGTACAAAGATATACATAGTAGGAACAATCAAAATAAAAAAAAAGTGAATTTATAATGAAATGAGGTACTACGAAAGAAAAAAAAACAAAGAGGTGCATGGCACACAATTAGGTGCACAGAGCACAATAGTCAGGCAAACAAGGTAAGATATGGTGATGGATTCATGGCAAAAGGATGAATAAAATCTCTAAAAGGAGGCACATTGGGAGGAGAATAATGTGCGAGTTTTGATGTTGATAGAGAAAATAAAGAACATGCATGGTATAGAGAAGAAGGTACCAAAGAAAATAAGGAAGGTGAGTTATATTTGACATGTTTTCACCGGATTCGTCAACCAGTAGAGGTTCTTCCTCAGTGGGCCATGGTGAATTATTGAAGCTTTAATCACAATCAGTTTGGAGGAATGTCAAGCTTCTCTCTACTATAAGGTTTATTGACATGTTTTGAATGCTACAACAACTCATGGTGGACGCCTAGGTCGACAAATCAACCACCACTCTAAGATGGTGGTGACCAACTATTGGTGTTGACCCGTCTGTTGTGGTGATGAAGGTTTACGCTGATCCCAAGTAGGGCCATCCCAGTTGACCCACCTTATGGCCTCTTCGTACTTGTCCCACAAGATCCCATAGTCTTCTGCTTTGTTGTCCTCTTCCTTGATGTTGGATTTTATCCAGTCAAATGGTAAGGACAAATGGCAAATAGGGTGAGCAACAACGTCCATATTTTATTTTGCACATGTGGGCTCTTGAGGGCGTTCATCCATGGGCTCTTCAGGGTGTAAAGATGGAGAATGTGAATGGGAAGTCTTGCAAGAATAAACAATTTTAGTCCAGTTGATTTTTTTCCTTCTTGGAGCATGACATTTATGCTATGAAATAGTTAATAGAAAATTTAAATACAAGTTTGCACCCATAATCCTAATGACAAACAAACAATGAAAATAGTTAGTAGAAAAGTTAAATGCAATATCATAATGTAACATCTTCAACAATAAGCATGTGGTCCGTTGTACAACATTAAATTTTTTAATATCTAAAAAATATTATGGAATCATTAGAGATGAAAACAAAATGTGCCTAAAATGATATTACAAATTATCTTATAACAGGGTTGACATCAATAGATACTAATAATACATCACATTAACAAGTTCACAATAATTCTAAAAAGTATAGTGTGAATAAAGATACATCGTAAGGTATGCCCTAAGTTGTTGTACATATTCATCCATTGCATTGACCACCAAATCCTATAGTTGCATCATTGGTGCAATGACTCATGGTGGGTAAGTGTTTTGATTCATAAAGAAGTTGTGTGGAATCTGCAGGTTATGGAACTATTTATGGTTTCCTACTTGGTTAGGAAACTATTGCACATATGGCGGCTGAAAAGCTCATGCGTTTCCCAAAATGAACCGATTATGTCTAATGAAAATTGTAGTGAGGTTCTTTCATTGGGTTTTGACCTAGTCTGTAGATACATAATGCATTCTTGTCATGTTTTCAATGTCATGAAGCATCTCCCTCCATGACTCTTGAACATATACTCCATTGGCTGATCTTCCCATGTCATGTTGGTTTCTCATTGCATCAAGTAGAACCTCATCAGCCTCCCTAGACCATAGACCATATGGCCTCCTATCTTCTCCATTCATATTACTAATTTTCTATGTGATACATTCAATCATAAGGGGGGATTGTATATATATGTGGATACAATATGGTATTTCAACCATTAAGACATAATGTGCAAACAACATATAACACAACTTCCATATTGTTGCCTTGTACAAACATGCACATATGATACGATAATTCAAATAGGTTGAAATACTATGGTCGTTGTTCACTAATTAAATTTTAACCATGTATATCTACAAACACAATTGACCTATGATGTCATCAGAGGTGAAGGAATCTCAAAAAGGAGATTTGTATCCTCCAACTTATTCACTTTGACATAAAGTTGATCGTATTGATTTTGATACAATTTGTAATCATATTCAACATCATGATGGATTTAAACAAAATCCTTCATGTTCATATCCTGGCCTCATATTGTCTTGCATTTGTCATTCACTAACTTAATCTCAGCCTACAAAGACTACACTATTGGGGGAAGATCATTTTCTTAGTGAAAGCATTTGCACCGATCTTTAACATGTAATGTATTTATTTTGTGTTTCTAACAAGGAACCCATAATATACATGTTACTGAATTTGTATATTTGGGGATACATTAGAGAACATGTATTTCCAAGAAAATATAACACATTTCCCTAGGTCTTTCAATGAGCATGCTAAAGTCATACAACTCTGAATTCTCAGTGTTTATATGCAATGCGGAAACACTACAACACATACATAACTGAACTTATGAATTATCCATTGATATCTGATAGAGTAAACTTCATTAATAATGTAGTAATGCATTTGTCAACCTCCATAAGTAAAACTTTATACAATAAATAACTAAATCCAATTAAAATGTTCAAATCATTCACAAATGATGTTATTATCACATTACTACCATGAAAAATTATATCCTTCCTCATATGTTCAGGAACCACTATCTGTTGGGAGGTGCAATCTCTTGCAAAGATAGTCTTGTCTCCTCCTCAGGGTACTTATTTATGTTATTAGCCTATTATTTTCTGATCTTGCAGAGCATACAAAATTGTAGGAAGTAGACCATTTCTAGCATTCATTTCGTGCAAATGCAAGTTTGTGTTATCATTGCATTCCTAATTGTAGATAAAGTGTTGACATTATATTGAACTCATTGTGCAAGCAACATCATACGACATATACTTTGAACTAGACCCCTCTCACATGTAAAATATGGCATGTGGGGGATGTTATATTTGAATCGACCATTAGTTGCATCTGTGACATCCACGTATACTCACACAGTGTAGGGAAGTCTACTCTTGACATGAGGGCATTCCATTGTCCACTACAAGAAAACCTTAGTATACCAAAAATCATCTGACACTTCACTTGAACATCATATCATTATATTATCAAACATTATATTAGGAAACCCGATCTAGTTTAGCATCTAAAAATTTTGACATTAATAGTTACCAATACTATAGAATATTAGTCAATCTACAAATATATTTCACAATGTATCACAAATAAGACTACTAATTCCCACATGTAGTGCATCACCTACCCAGACATCGTATTGGGTAGTTTGGTTGAGGGAGTTCAACCCTGCTTCATTGTTTCGGCCTACAACACTAGAATTGTCTCCCTCATTGATGTCCATCATAACTTCACCATCCTATTAGTGATGTATGAATTTTGTGTAGGATACATCATGCAACTATTATATGGCATTATGTATGGATGGGATATGTCACGTCTATTTTGAGATAAGAAAACCTCCTCTTGAACACATTGAATGCTTTCTCAAAAACATTTCTTAGTTATGCATGTTGGAGGTTGAACAAATTATTCTTATTGTTGTGTGCTTGTCTATTTCCACCTATGAAATCACCCAAGTGATAATGTATGTTGCAAAATGGGGCAATAAATTGAGTTGTGTTAGTGTATCTTGCATCCACTAGGTAATACTTACTAGGAGGCACTTTAAAAACCCTATAACTATTGTTGACTGGAGGACCTCATATCTTCTATGGAACCCTCCCACCATGTCAAAATATACATGAACTCCATGTTGAAGTTTACGACACCCTTGACATTCATTGAGACAAACCCTTTCATGTTATGATAACGATTCCACTTTTCCCTATCAAACATCACATAAATGTGTGTCCCATCAAGTTCCCCAACAAAATCCTAAAACAATATAGTACCAAATTTCATTAACAAATGACGATATTGTAAGTAAAATTATGAAATCATGTTATTTGGTACCTTGAAGTATGGTTTGAACAATGGGTTTAGCTATGATCTGATTGTGTGTCATTGTGGATGTGGTAGGCTTAAAGATATACTAATGACACAACTCACAAATTGCACTCAATGCCTCATTAATTTTTTTATTGTATCATTAGAATGAATGCATTCTCCTGCTAAAGAAAGATTGGTATGGCCATGTCCAACCATCTATAGGAAGTAGCAAATAGTATCGCCTATTGATACACCCCTAGTACTTCTTAATAAGACTTGAGTCTCAAACTTATGAACAAGGGCTAGCAAAGTCTGAGGTTGCATTCTATAAAGGTCATATGCCCTCATTCTATGTCCTATGATGATTTAATAAACATTTTGGTGACCACTTCTAATACTGATGGACCTAGGTATTGGAGTACTTCACTCTTCATTAAATTCATTGTTGTTATACATGATGGATTATGAGATTGGTTCAACAAGTATATTTTCTGGTCCTAAAGCAATATCTAGCATGGTTACAAGTAAGTATGGTGTTTCTTATGACTGTTACCATCCACAATGCCTACAATTAAAGAGACAAGAATGTGCTCACAAAGGTGTACATGCAAATGAAACATAGGAAGTGCTCCAAATTTAAAATATAAAAACAAAGCTTAATAGTCAATATTACGTGCCATAAACTTAAATAGGAGGGGAAAATAGTAGTCAATATTACATCCCATTAAATTTAGTGGGAGGGGGAAAATAGTAGTCAATGTTACATGCCAGAGAATTAAATGATAGGAAAATAAATAATATTGCATGGGAGGTATGCTACTATGAAGGTAGGATAATCAAGACTTCCATAGTTTCCTAGAAAGGTGCATGTCCTCTAATATGGTCTGATGTGTCGCCACCTTGACTATTGTTCCATCCGAAATATGTGCATTATGTAGATATAGGATAAGGAGGCACACCAATGCATGCATCATCACTAAATGTTTAATACTATAAGGAGTCACGCCAATGCCTAGCCAAAACCTAGGGTTTGTCATAAGTAATGTTTCCTCTAAGTCTTCTCATCTCTAATTTCATCCACTTGTCTTCCTCTTTCTTAATGAACCCTAAAATATACTTCTCTCCTCATCTAAAGTTAGGGTTTTTGAGAAGAAGTAGGATTAAGGCATCCTTTGAAAAATTAATATATATATGTAATGTAGAAATAGTGATAAAGCAAAGAAAAAAGTCTCATGGGTTTTTCTTTACAAGGTTAAACCCTAGGTGGATTTAGGGTTGGTTTAGGAAAACCCTTAGTGGGTCATGGGAATCATAAAACTCTAAGGTGCAGGAGTTGTCACTAGCTCGAACCCTAAATCCTAACTTGGGAAATTGGAGTAGTGTGGGTGAAATAGAAACCCTACCCATATGAACCCTAAGTATGGTAAAAGGAATAAAAAATGCAAATGAGTTTAGATGACCCAGCCTCCCATGCATGTACATGGAAAATGGCATTCATGATTCATGCGAAGAGTTTAAAAAAAAAAAAAGGAAACTAATGGTTATATAAGAATGAAAATATGAAACCCACAATTGAACTTTTAGGGTTGATGTCCCAACATGGGGTGAGTCAACCTAAGAATGGGAAAAGGACATATAGGGGAGGCAAATACCTAAACTCATGGGGTCAGGTTATGGGTAGAGAGCCTAACCTCCTCCTATGAGTCATGAAGGCACTCTAGGTTAGAACCTAGGGTGAGTTCAAAAATTAGTTTAAGAATTTAAATAGCCTCGTATGCCACCTAAAAAAGTATACAAAGCAAGAAAGCACATATTTTGAGTATAATGCTTGAATGCAAGTATGCCATCAAGCCCCAAATAGGGAAGACTGACATGGAACCAAGCTCTAGATAGGGAATGTTGCCCATGTCCAATGTGGAGATGACCATGACCAATTTTTAGATAGGGAAGGTCATAAAGAGGTCAAGCCCTAGATAGGGAAGGCTGACATGACACCAAGCCCAATATAGGGAAGGTTACCCAAGTCCACTATGGATATGACTATGACCAAACCCCATAGGGAAGGTCACAAAGAGGTCAAACCCTAGAAGGGAAGGATGACATGGAACCAAGCCCTAGAAAGGAAAGGTTACACGATCCCAATGCAGGGACATAAAGTAAATAATGTGTATCCTAAGAGATGAAGTAAATTCGGGTTAAAGAATTACATAAGAAAATAATGTGCTAAAAATTGTTAAGGTTGTGATATCTCAATAAACCCTAGGTAGGGTAGAGCCATAAGTCAATACTAAGGTTTGGTAGGGAGTATTAGGTACATAAGACGTATGAGGTTAGAAGGTGATCATGCCCTAAGTGCATAAGACCATGGGGGTTAGTAGATAGCCATCTATGTTTTCCTAAGGCCCATGCGGTCAGGAGATTGGCCACCTTCATGAGTTCATGAGGCCCAAGGGGTAAATGTGAGAGGCACTCCATAAGTGTATAAGGCCCACAAGGTCAAGAGAAGATCACTACGAAGGTACCCGTACCCCTAGAGACCTTAAGTAAATGATTGAGGCTAATGAAACATGAGGTGTAAATATAAAGAATACAAGAAGTCGTGTAATAATGTTGGGATAAAATATAAAAGGGAATTGTGAACAAACTCAAGAGTCATAAAGGCACTATCCCTTGAGTTCATGGAATATAAGAATATAAGGGAATTTAAATTTATTCATGAGTTGGAATTTTTGTTAAGGATAATTCAACCAAAATGCAAAATTTTAAGATAATGTGTGGATACATGATCTCTTCTCTTAGAATGGAATGAACTTTGTATTTGGACTGTAGTCGAATGTTGATGTCATCCTATTATGAGTGAGAGAGATTGGGTAGACACATGTTATGCATAAAATTGACATATGAGAATGACTACCCTAAGTTGAGTTTAATGACATAATGTAGGGATTTTGATGTTCTACCTCACCCTTAAATGAAAATAAATGAATACTGGTTTGGAAACCTGGTGAAGAGGTAATCACCAAGTGAATTGAAATCACAAGTGAAAACGTAATCACCAAGTGATAATGTCATGTAATGGTTGAGGTTGTGGATATACCCTGGAATTGAATTTGGATTCCCACCTTAGCAATATGAGATATTGACATGTCAATCATGGTTGTTAAAGATGATCCAGATAAAGATATCCAAGGAGGGTTGCTAACCATAATGTTTGAAGAAAAGTTGATTTCTCATTCACCTTAACCTTATTAGGTTTGATTTGTTTGGACAAAATTTATGTTAAAGGAGGGGTGAATATAAAATCCTAAAATGTTGGTAAATTTGAATCCTATAAATATAAAAGCTCAACTTGATAAGAAAATTCTCTAATTTTAATTGGTAGAATAATAAAATTATCCTTTTTTTGGCATGGGTTCAACCCATTACCCAAGTGAGGCCCTTAAGACTATTTTCTTTGCAAATAGGTCCTTGTGGCACAAGTTTAAAAATAAGAGATTTCATTCATAAATAAGTGATAATGACTTTGTGAATTTTTAGATAACTCAAACATGGGATAATGGGCAAGTTTCTAAGATTCTAAGATACTTGATGGTTTAGATAATTAATGGAGTAATTATCTAACCATGACTTGTACCAAATTTTAGAGGCAGCAAATAAGGATATTTTAGTTTGACTTTTGGAATACTTGAAGATAATAATAAGACTAAGAGAATTATAGAATCCAATCAAAAAAGGACTTCCCATATGATGTGGGAAATTTTTCAAGGATATACTTAAAGGGCAAGTTTCACCAATGATAATTATCCCAATAAATCTCAAAAATAAAATATATGTTTCAAAAGGTATTATTGAGTTTCCCTCCAAGTTTCATACCAAAAGGATGATCCTAGTGGTCTAGAAAAATTCCAAAAGAAAGAGGGACTTATGTGTAATAAATACATATGTTTCTGATTTGGAAATCAATTTAATTATATTTGACTTTAGTATCACAACTGGCTCCCCTCTTGATGTGTCACACTTGCCAACACCGTTGGATATGAGATCAATGAGTTCATGGATATCTTCTACCTTGTGTATGTTTAGAAAATGAGGGGCAAGAATAATGCAATCTTCCCTCATCTAGTTTTCTCTATCCCTTCACCTTTTTCCTTGATTCTTCACCCATTGAATTCAGGATAAAGAGACGTATATGGCAAACCATAATACAACCACTAACTCATCAGATTTGAAAAATACCCAAACCCCTATCAAGCTTGGACTTTAGGGAAAGGACGATGCCCCTTATACCCTTGCCTCCCATGCCTATATAAGGAATCAAACATTTCACCCATAACCCTGAGAGCATCCCCCTCCTCTCAATTGCTCTTGAGATTCTTTGTGATTGCCCACCAGCTCCATCACCCCTGCTAAGGACATTGACCATGGACCTACGACTCAGGGCTTGTCCAGTCAATTTTTTGATGAAGAAGCTTCATGGGGTGGCCACGAAGAGTTCCCAACCTCAACACAACTCGAGGGAAACCCAACCTCAGTAACTGCAAGCAGGTCTTTCAACTATGAAGCCTCTCACTGAAAACAGTGATTCTAGTCCATTGCAATGGGTTGCGAGGAGTGGAAGAAGATTATTGGGACCTTAGTAAATCAAATCAACATTAGTTTGTCATTAAACCTTAGTAATTCCCTATTTCTTTTCTTCATTTCTACCTACAAAAACCTCGACCTTGTTTTACATGCCCCAGGTACCCCATGTGGAGTTAAGAGCTCTGCGAGTCTGAATAGGAATGTTGAAGCTAATCATGGTTGTTGATGGAGTTTATTGGTCTTGGAGGCGAGAGTCAACTCTCAAGTTGACTCCCTCCATGGCTTCTTGGAGAAACGCTCAGGAAAACAAAGGGGACGTGAAATTCCCTTGGGATTTTACTCTTGTGCCCACGTGTGTGATCGACCCTAGTCACTGTGAAAGGGCACTAGGGTCTTTTGCCCAGATCTGAAGCCTCGCCTATGTAGAACTAGACGCTAATGCAGCATAAGTCCATTAGCTGGGCCTAACCCCACATGGATAATTGGCTAAATTGATTAGTGTTGACATGGCCTCTCATAATTGGCCTAAATATAATTTTCTTGCTTTAATTATAGTAGTTAATTGGTAATACCTATGGGAGTGAAACTCTATATGAAACTGATCACAAAAAGGAGTAGATCATGAATAAAATACTTTTAGATTCTAATTATGCTTCTGGTTCTAAAAGTACCTTGGATACATGATTAATAAGTGATTAATACATGAAAACCCTATATTTGAATATTAACAATGTTGGATACATTAAATGTTGTCGATTATGTTATAATTTGATATTGTTGAATATTATGGGAATCTAAGATGATGATAATTATAATGATGACTAATTAAGGTTTCTAATGTGAATAATCATACATATGAAGAATTAGAGTTTTGAAACCAAAGATCATAACTTTCTATGTTATTAATAATCATAATATGATTTAGGTGTTCATAATGAAATTACACGTCATGCCTTATAATTAGGGTTTCACCTAATGTCTAAGATGTCTTTGTAACTTTAATGAATCATGGTGTGAAGGAGTTAGGGTTTGTACCCTTATTCCTTATCCAAACCCGAGACAACCCTAAACCTCACGTAAGACGTGTGTTTAGTATGTTGTGAACGTTTGTGGTGATACTTTAGGATATACATACATGTAGATTATGTTGGTTTATTATGTTAAGTGCTTGGATGTTTGGATATATGATTGAAGTAAAGATGCATTGTTTCAACATGGAATTGTGGTACGTGGTTACAATTATGAATACTCACAATATTCACTCCTAATATTTGCGGAGGATTTCTTGAGTATTGATAAAATAAACTGTTGGATGTTTATTTACATTATGTTCAATTATAATGCCACTATGAGTATCACATAAAGTAAGATATCATATTATGAACCCTGGATGACATGCGTCAAGGGGTGATGCACATGAGCCCCAGAAGGGACACTGATTATGCCCAAGATAACATATCAAGTATGGGTTAGAATATGCAATGAAAATGACATTTCTTATTTGTAAGTAATTGATTTATTATATGTTATTATATTACTTGCACATTTTTTTATGCACCCCATGTACACCATATAGCATTATACTAATCCACATTCTGATTGTTGATGTTTTTGGTAGCTAAAATATATGAAGATATTAAAACATGATGAAACATATGAGATTAAATAAAGACATGAAATCAAAGTAAAGGAGGATTACTTAGATTCTTCTTCTTGTATGTATTAAGTTCTCATGTAAAGTTCGTGTAACTCCTTAGAGGAGTATTATTATACACCTTGTAAATAATATTTGAGAAATAATGGAAATTATTTGCTTTTATTTGTTATTTGTTAAATATGGAACCTTGGGTATTTAGGGGATGACTCTCGACTTTAAGGTCCTTTCTTAAATGGGGGACACTAAAAAGTGAGGTCATTACAAGGACCATGTGGGAATGTAGGATATCATTATTAATCTCCATTTTGTTTCAAAAAACTCACACCATCGTCGATATTCTCCTCATTATGTAGAAACATCAATAACTACCCACCTCTACCCCCAATGTGTTGAGGAGAATATAACTACCCACCTCTACCCCCAATATTTAGACACCTATTATACAATCTCCAACCTACTATGTAATGCCTCCATGTTCTTTCACCCTTCTCTAGGTCTTCCTCTTGGACATCCCACTTCTTGTGTTCTCTTCTGTCCACTTTATTATACATCCTTTATCAATTTAATTAAATTTGTTTCTACCAAGAAATTATACATGAACTAGGAAAGGGGAGAAAAGATAAAATGAGGAAGGATCATAGGGTTGCAAAGTAGGGAAATAGACATGATGCATGACTGGAAGGGAAAAAAGGGGTGAAGGGAAGAATCAAGATGAAAAAATTGATTATGTTCTTGTTTCTAAGTTTTATTGTTGATTAATTCATAAAAGAGAAATACAATAATTATCAGAAGTACTTGTGATAAATTAGTTGCACTATCATCCAATTAAATAAAATATAACCTAAAATATATAAAAAATTGAGACAAATAAAAGGAAAACAAAATTTGACATGATTATAGGTTATCTAAAGACATTGTAGTAGTTACCATTAAGATGAAGACTCTTATACCAGCTTTTAGATAGCATCAAGAATGGATAAGGATGAATCGCATGTATCTTATTTCTTAAAGATTCCACGGTAAGACACATTGTACTATTAAAAATCATAAATGTATGATCGACATGGTCTATAAACTAACAAACATGTAATTATTTGTCAATGACAAAATACTATGGGTCAAACAGACTAGATACAAAGTGGACATAAACAGAACATTAATAAGTTTTTTTATTAATTCATTTTTCAAATAGGATTTAGATTCAAACAAAATGAAATAAACATGTATTCAATTCTTAATAGAAACTAAATAATAAAAAGCTAAATAGGAAAATCACGTGAAAGGATAGTAAATTTTTGAATCACGTGAAGCTAAATAATAATAAACATGTATTCAAGTCTTAATAGAAACCAAATAAACTTTATCGAATTTAAGGATAGTAAATTTTCAAATCACGTGAAGCATTGTTGGAAAATTATCCTATGTAGAAAGGAGCTAAAAGAACTGGAGATGGCAGCAGGGAGCCGAGGTGGAGGGTGAGTGAGGGGTTGAAACCCTATGGGGAAAGGTGATGGAAGTGGAAGGGGATCTACTACATCGATCTCAACATCTCCATCTGGTCCAGGAGAAATCTATGGAGAAGAGAAACCCTAGGGCATTATCCAAGGCACTACCTCTAAAGGCCAGCATTTGACACAAAGCAATGGTGAGAAGGAAGCATCAACAGAAACTCTCAAGTCACCTTTTTCCAATCTCCCTTTACCTCCTTCTCAATTGTAGGGTAGTGGTACCCCCAAATCTCCTTCTAATTCACCATTACCTTACTGGAATGTGGCTGGCCACAATTGTTGGAGACAATTTGGGTGGAAGTGGGAAACCCTTAAGATTCATGGATTGTGGATTGATTATCCATGATAGCGAGTACCACAGGTCCTCTATTAGATTTCAAGGATGAAACACTTTTGGAATGTTTCTTGGATTTAGCCAAAGTTTGTGTTGAGATGAAGGCTTCTTTGTCTTTCCCTAAAGTTTCACTGGCTGAAATCAATGGGGATCATGCTCTTCTAAAATTTGAGTACATAGACAAGCTGAGTATGAGTGCAGGGTGTAAATTTTTTGGCCATAGAATTGCTTATTGTCTATGTTTGGAGCACAAATCAAGTGATTTCAATGATCTACAATTGTAGTTAGATAAATGATCTCCAGGTTCCCTATTTTATTCAAGATGAGACCTCACCAAACTAGGGAATAAGTCTTAATAGAAACCTTGATCCAATTGTATCTAGTGTTTCTGGGAATGTAGATGCTACTCAGCAATAACAATATATCCGTCAGGTAGTCAAGAGCATTCTACAAGTACGCTTGCTAGCTTTTCTCCAATAAATGATTGACTGTAAGGTGGACCTAATGTAGGCTAGAAAGCTAATGGCACTCTAGCTAATGGCGTGTCTAGGTCGATGGTGGCTTCAATTTTGCCTAATTCCCGATTTCCAATTACCACTATTATTCCTTTGGAACTGGATATGCATTGTTATAGTCTAGTGGTGAATGCAGGGGGTCTGAACCTAGAGTGGGCATTGGATGTATGTGCTTCTAAAGGATTTTATATAGTTACTTGTCTGGTTAGTCATGATATGCATAGTTTTGGTATCCTTTTCAATTACCAACAAAGAAAGAAGGTCATTTATGACCTGGAAGGTGAAGGAAATCATGTTGATTCTATTTATTCTAAAGCTGATCTTTGGGCATTTTAAGATCAGTGGTCATCATAGGCCAAACAAAAAGAAAGAAAAGCAAGATTTCCAAAATTTCTAGAGTGACTTTGATAAGATAATTGATTCAATTTGAAGAGTTGTGGATCTCTTCTAACTTGTTTGTGTGTGTGTGTAAAGGATGCTTTTATGCTTACAGTACAGTTCCTAATCCAAGAGCATATGTCATGCTGGTGTTTGTTCATTTAGTGAATACACTCCCTGCATGGAGTCTTTGCATGTTTTTGTCTGTGTGCCAAATGTTCTTTTCTTGATCAATGTTCCTGTGTGGAACTCAATTTTAGGAGTGATTCTATGCATCTGTGGGGTTATGTATCCTACATATTGTTGTTTTCTTTTGTTCCTTAGTGGATCTATTATCCCTATGGGGAGCTAGGACCTTTGGGTTGTGTCAGTGTATTTAGGGGGCGCATTTTATTTACCTAAAGTTGGTTATTAATAAAAATCACACTTTCTTGACACAAAACAGATGGACTACTAGCTTTTTCTATACTTTCATGAAAGAATAAGATATAGTATATTATAAAAACATTTTCTTATTGAGGGTGAAGGTGAGGAGATGATTGTGCTGTAAGACTGGAAGATTGCAAAAGGCAGAGAAGGATGGGAGGGGGAGGAAATGTTAATTTGAGTGAGAAAAGGAAGGCAATAAATATTCTACACATTCTACATAAATCTTGCACAGAGGCCCAACATCACATATATTTCTACCAGGTATCTTTACATGACTAACCATGGCCTCATCCAAAATTTGTATACAAAATGTATCTTCAATATATTTACAACATCTTCATTGTTCATGGTCATAACCAAAAAATCAAGTCGATATACATCATATACAAATTCTTGTCCCACCTTGAGAGTAAATGGATGAATCTAGGACTCTTAACGTATCCATACCAACCTCTCAACTTCGATGGTCTTCAAATTGAGCCTCCTTTCCTCCACAGGTCTGATTGTGCTACATATAACATAAAAAGGATGAGGAAAACCCCATGAGGTGAGACCCAAGTCCTAGTGATATAGTATAAACTCTAATAAAATTTATTACTTACAAGTAGGTTACATAAATAAATTAGTTAATGTAGATAATATGACGGAATAGAGAATTGAGTGGTGTATATACAATGAACAAGCATAGCCAAAGTTATAGGTACATATAACTACACAAGAAAGCATATAAATCACATATGATACCAGTAAGAAGACCAAAGAAATAGTCATCATCCAATGTAATTTGCTAAAATAACCCTAACATGTATAGTACATGGATGGGTTTTACATTTTATTAAGACATGGATAGTTTGAAGAGTACTAATCAAATTACTAACTGACCACTGTGATGTCGCAATCAGTTCCATATAAGATCTAAGATGACTTGAATCATAAGATTTCTTCCCATTGGTCATACAAATGTCAACCTATAGTCACACAACTTCCCAACCTACTAAGAACCAATCTTGGTCCATCTTGGGTACATAAGACATGGAACCAAAACTAGGGTATAAACCATCAATCTGAGTTATGACTGCATCCGTTCTGTATCACATAAAATTCAAGACACGGCCTCAACCTCTCTCTAAAACCTTAGTTCCAGGATGAAAAAGATGCACCCTCTTTGCACCAACATATACTCAATAGTATTGACTCCGAGCACCTTTTGGATTACTCGTTTCACTATCCAACAAGTTCTGACATTGAGATAGTTCTATGATTACATGGAGCTACATGTTTAAGGTTACATTATATTAATAAGGCTAATTGAGTATTTTTTTACTGCATCATACATGATCCTAAAAAATCCTATAAAATAATTCATGTATTGCAAACTTACAAGATATAAAATGTATGAAACAGTTCCATGTTACTCTATCATACCATATTTATCCATCATATCCATAAAGAGTATTACACCTCAAACTAAGGCGCATAGCAAACGAATTTTTCATTAAGACCAAAAGAGTGATAACTCTTCATAAGTACCTCTTTAGCATCCAACATTATGCAGATAGCTTAACAAGACATAAATAAAGTAGCACCCAAATATTCATCTTAATAAACCCCAATGGATTTGAAAGTTATGCTATTTCTACTAATTAGGCAAAGATAAGCTTAAACCTAGCATGGCTAAGGAACCTTGATAAATAGGATCTCTTCCATCTATCATCAAAACACCATAACAGTAATAAAAAACTGTATATTTTTCATAAGATGACCATTATACATCAAGCATACATATGGGTCGGATTTTCTTTCATTGGGTACCAAAATTCCACAAAAGTGCAATTTTCAAGAGGCTTTGTTCTTTTATAACAAACTTCAGTTCTTGCACGTTCAAAAAACACTTTATTGTACAACATAAAATGTGCAAAATGACTAAGAGAGACTTCAAATTTTGTTTTACCATCTTACTCATATCATCTATACTATTATAAAAAGAGGGAGTTTTTCCATTTATTTACAAACCAACCATTCAAAACATCTTTTTTTTGGTACAAATAGTGTGGGGTGCCTCTTTATTAAAGAAAAAGAAGGTAGTTATAAGGATATAACCACTAGAAAATGCAGAAAGGAAAGCTATACAAGCTATGTAAACTATTCCTATCTATACATATATGTCTATAAGAGACTACTCTCCCTGTTGCAGACAGACCAGAGAAGATCCAGCTCCATGCGAGCATCCTCAAATAGCCTTCTATTCCTCTCCAACCACAACTTATAGATGATATAAATGGCGAGAGTCTTTGGTTCACCTCTTAGAACCAGAAGATCATTCTGACACCTAATACAAACATTTGTCTTCTTAGAAAACGACTTCCACAGACCCTTAGCAAAGTCGCAAGCAAAGAAAATATGTAGAATGTTCTCTTCATGCTTCTCACAAAGACAACACCTAAAAGTGAGATTAAAACCCATCTTTTTCAAAAAATCTGCAGTGAGGAGTTTTCCCAGAAAAAGCTTCCAAAGAAACACAGACCATCTTCTAGGAATACCAACAGACCAAATCCATAACCCCCATGCCACAAGCTCCCATTTAGTTCTCGAAATGGCCCAACCATCTTTCATAGAAAAGGAGGGCCCTCCTCTGAAAAGGATTGTGTCTTCAGTGCTCTGAATGATGGGTTGTTTACAAAACACTTCTAACAAAGCTTCATCACCTCTAAAATGAGGAATGATCCAGATGCCATTATCTATAAAAGAATCCACTTTACAAAATTTTCCTTTGCCCAAACGAAAGACCAATTGGGGATCTACCAAATCGATCAGTCTTTTACCATCGTTGACCCAAGGGTCGAGCCAGAAGAGAAGAGATTTCCCATTTCCAAGACTGAAACTAATGTGATTCAAAAGGGTAGTTCTTTGTTCCAGTAGCTTCTTCCTAAACCAAGATGAACTGGCTTTGGCCTCAACAGACCATATAGATTCTTCTTTAATGTACTTCTCGTGAACCCATTTGACCAACATATTATCTTTCTTAGATGCAATGGACCAAAGATTTTTGAGAAGCCCTCCAGTAGACCAATCCTCAATAGATCTCACTAGCTCCAAGCCCCCCTTCATTTTTCATCTTGCAGATCAACTTCCAGAAGACAGTATGAATATGTCTTCTCTCCTCATGGTCGTTCCAAATAAAGTCTCTCATAGACTTCTCAATAGATTTTATTATAGATTTCGGAAGGGGAAAGGTTGTTGTCCAAAAAATGCTAAATGAAGAAAGAGTAGATAATACTAACTCAATTCTTCTAGCTTGAGAGAGGAGACGACCCTTCCAAGAATCCAATCTACTATTAATCTTATCAATAATGGGGTTGCAAAGGACTTTAGTAAGTCTACCAGTAAATAAAGGCAAACCGAGATATCTCACAAGGAGGGAACAAACCTTTATGTCAAGAATATTTGCAATGTTTTCTTCATCAGCTCGCCTGCTCAAGAAAATATGACTCTTATCATTATTGAGTCTCAAACCAGAGACTTTATGAAACATATCAAGAATAGATTTTAAACACCAAGCATCCTTGTCATCAGCTCTAGAGAAAAGCAAAAGATCACCAGCAAAAGTGATGTGGGATACAAACATGGCTTCCGAAATAGCAATTGGTATGAGGTTCCCTTTTCTGACTTCAGCATTGATGATAGAAGAGAGACCCTGCATAGCGATAACAAAAAGGAAGGGGGAAAGGGGGTCCCCTTGTCTAACACCATTGGAAGCATAGAATTGTTTAGTAGGAGAACCATTAACAAGAACTTTGTAAGAGGCAGATTGAAAACTTTCTTGAACCCAATTAAGCCAACAATCGGGAAACCCCATCTTTTCCATCAAGAATAAGATGTAATCACATCTGACAGTATCATAAGCCTTTTCCAGGTCTGCCTTAATACACATAACCTTCTGTGAGCCCACAAACATACTAAGTACATCATTTTCTAGAAGGATAGCATCGCCAATTCTTCTATCATGTATGAAAGCAAACTGCTTGGGATCGATAATGGTGGGAAGAATGAATTTAACTCTATTAGCCATTATCTTCGTAATGATCTTGTAGATAACATTACATAAGGAAATGATCCTGAAGTCCTTGAGGTCAGTAGCTCCAATCTTCTTAGGGATGAGAGTGATAAGGGTGCTATTGCATTCTTTGAGCAACTTACCAGAACTGAAAAAACATTGGACAGCCCTAATAATATCATCACCAATAATATCCCACACTGATTTGAAGAATACAACATTAAAGCCATCTGGCCCAGGTGCCTTTTCATCTTTCATATTCTTCATGACATCAACAATCTCATCCTTAGTGACAACCCTTCGTAGCTCATCATACTGGTTTTTAGAAATTTCATGAATGCACCAGTCTACATCCCAATGAACCACCTCATTAGAGGTTCCATTAAATAAATTGTCATAGAACCCTCTAATGGTGTTCTTGATTTGATCACTATAATAGATCTTACCTCGAAGGTGATCATCGATAACATTAATATTGTTTTTAAGTCTTCTAGATTTCATGGAAGCATAGAAAAAGGCCGAGTTCCTATCTCCCAACTTGAGCCACTGAATTCTACTCTTTTGTTTCAAGAAACTTTATTCATCCCTTAAAGCTTGATAGGCCTTTTGCCTAAGAACAGAGAACTGAGCATGCTTATCTTCATTATTGGGGTCCGCATCAATAGAATCTTGCATGGCCTTAGCCTGAGCCTCAATTTCCTTAGCTTTAGATAGGTAATTGCCAATACAATCCTTCTTCCACCTCCTCAGATCATTGGTGACAACATGGAGTTTCTGATATATTCTAAACATAGGGGAGCCAGTACAAACAGTGTCATTCCAAGCAGTTTCCATAATATTTCTATAGGAACTATTACTGGTCCAAGAGTTTATAAAGCAGAAAGGAGTAACACCCCTCTTCCCTCTATCCAATCTCAGGGCTATAGGTCTGTGATCACTAACAATAGAGGAGATGACTTCACCCCAGTAGAAAGGAAACTCGGAAAGAAAATTAACATCACAGAAAATGCAATCAATTCTAGAAAGAGTACTTTTTCCTTCCTTACTATGACTATCCCAAGTGAATAATTGACCTTTAGTAGGTACTTCAATTAACTCAGAATCACTGATGACACAATTAAACTCTCTCATACTTCTACTAGAAGGAGGATGTTTCCCCAACCTTTCGCCAGCCAGCCTGACTGCATTAAAATCACCTAAGACACACCATCTTTAAGGATTCATTTTGTAAACAGAACTGATAGAATCCCACAGAAGAATTCTGTCCCCGTCGTCATTTGCACCATAAACAGCCGACGTATCAAAAGAAAGGGGACCTTTCTTAACTGTACAATGGAGGATTTGTTCATTAACCAAACCCTTGTCCATGACAATATCATCATCCATCCAGATGATAATGATTCTAGTATACGAATAGAAATATGAGTTATCAATAAAACGAGCACCCTGCCAAACAGAATTAACAAACCCCTGAACATCTTCCTTCTTGATTCTTGATTCTAGGATAATATAGATATCAGCCTTGTTACTCCTAACCTCCTTCTGAATGTGAGGTATTTTATTCGCTGCACCCCTCACATTCCAAGAAATCACAGTAAGGGAACTATCCATTGGGGGGAAGGTTGGTAGTATAATCCTTCTCCTCAAAGTTTGAAAGTAAGGAATACCTGTTCAAAGACGAGGGAATACCTCTGTTAATAACTATCTTAGGGGCCATACGTGGAGGAGATTTAGACTTCCTACCTCTCGTCTCCCACACCCCTTCAGGGGATGTATTAGGTGTGACTATAGCAGTAGCAGTAGATATCTCTTTCCCTCCCGGAACTCCAATGCCAGTTCTCTGAGACAAGGTGTAGGATGAGCTGGAAGCAACTGAAGTAGAGAATACCTCCTTCTCATTCGAACCAGCCACTGCCTCATCCTGCTCCTTCTTCTCCTTTGAACCACCCACTGCCACATCCTGTAGTTTATCATGAGTCAGAACAGCAACGTCATGCGCAACATAAGATATTACAGTATCCTGAATAGCTTCAACATCATCTTCAAATATCTCACCCTCTTCAGTTCTATTGATATCTGACACGGCTTTAGGGACCCAAACCTTTTTCATTGTATTGGAGCTCTTTTATTTATTAGACTCTAGAACCTGCAATTCTGTCATTGCACCACATAGGCTGGATTCGTGACCAAAGAGACCGCAGACCAAACACCTGGTAGGCTCCCATTCATACTCAAATGTAATTGTGTCTAACTATCCATCGTCACTCACAATCTGTAGTTCCTTCGGGAAAGAGAAGTCAAGCGGGATTAGAACCTATAGTCATGCATACTCTAATCGAAGGAACTCATTGGTGAACTTATCTGGTTGAAGAGTAACTCCCAGATAAGAGCCTATCTTGTTGAACATATCTACGTCCCAAAGCTCAAGAGGAAGGTTGAAGACTTTAATCCATATCAGAACTTCTATGAGCTTCAACTTCTCTAGTGGTTCGCCTCTCTCCCATCTCTTGATTATCAGTGGTTTACCCGCAACAAACCATGGTCCTCCGTCGATCGCCGTAGAAAGATCTTCTTCTTCTGAGAACAGCACGATGAAGTATCCCCTGCCACGTGATCTTACTTAAATAGATCCTTTAGCTTTCCAAATCTGAGAAAAATGGTGGGCGAGTGTAGGCCAATTTGGTTTCAGGCCAACAACATACCCCGCTGCTGCCTTGCTCCATCTTGCCAGGTTCCTTTCTGCGATGGCCTTCGAGTAGACAAGCTTTCTGCTCTGCATTTCAATGTTCGTCTTCTTCAAGCAGACAGGACCATTACTTCATTTCCCTTTAAACAGATCTGCCCATGATTTTCTCTCCTTAGCTACCGAGACACTACCAGTCCCCTTAATCCTCCCAGCACCTGGATCTGGAGGATTGGCTGAGGTTGACGGCACATCCTTCATTGCCTCCCCATTTGCCTCCCCACTCGCCAGAGCAGCCATTCCTACCCGACACGGGAGATCATTCAAAACATCTTTGACCAATCAGAAGTCAACATTTTGAATTGGCATTCTCTCCTTCATTCAATCTATGCTCACATTTTTTTCTCACTTTTTTCCTATTTTAATTGCTTGTAATTCACTCATCCTCAAAACTAAACAAAAAATGAATATCCCATCGATAACAACTTCCCACTCTCTCACCACATTCCTAAAAACTCTTCAATTCACTCTCCCACTATTATTATCTCTCTTATTCCACTATGTTTATCTTACAAATTTCTCAAAATGTAACAGACTTCCACCCTCCGCTTACACACTCATTAACTCAATAGTAATCATTTCCTACTCTCATAGCCCTCATCTCCCACAATATACGTCCCTTCCTATTGCATTCTCTAACAACCCCCAATACTCTCTTCCCACCCTCCACCCACTCTCTCCCGATAACTTCTAGAACCTTCCATTCTCTCTCTCTCCCTCCCTCCTCATCCCAACAAAGTCTATTCTATTTTTACTCCTTCCATGAGTCTTTCTCTCTTTTCTCACATTTATCCCTTTAATTACAACATTCATTTCTTTTTGACTCCTTAGGTGACTCTTCCTCTCTTCTCTCACATTTACTCCCTTATTTAAATTGCCATCCATCTCTCCCTCCCTCCTCATCCCAACAAAATCCGTTCTTTTTTTACTCCTTCCATGACTCTTTCTCTCTTTTCTCACATTTATCCCTTTAATTACAACGTCCGTTTCTTTTTGACTCCTTAGGTGACTCTTCCTCTCTTCTCTCGCATTTACTCCCTTAATTCAATTGCCATCCATCTCTCCTTCCCTCCCTCCTCATCCCAACTTCCATTTCTTTTTTACTCCTTCCACGACTCTTCCTCCTTTCATCACATTTCCCCACCTATAACTGATCCCCACTCTCCCACGATGTTCCCAACATCTCCCTCAATAATTTCCACTCTCCCTCCCTTCCCATCTATATCCACACCCAATTCTTTCTCCTACTTCGTCACATTCTTTCCGGTTACATTCACACCTAGAAGACTAAGTTATGATGTGGTAAGCGGCCTTTCATGAGAAGGACGACTTATTGAATAATCAATATTTTATCGAATGATCAGTCTAGAAACAATATTGTCTTTAGCTATAGGACATGCATGTTTTTTCATATATGGCCTTCTCTTAGCATCACTTATCTTGCGACACAGACGATAATTCTCCATCATCATCTTCCCGCTCCGCTTTACATGGTCTTACAATGACTTGATATGGAAACTATGTTTCTATCTGATGCACATAGTGATCAAAGTAATTTAACCCATCCAGGTATGTGACTCCTTTTTAGTATTGCTAATTTCTAATCTGTAAATCATGATCATATTGTATCTAAGAAGCATATCTACGGTAAATCACTAGGTATGCAATTTTGACATGTTATCTAACATTGTGATTTTTCTAATCATTATATAAGGAAGTATGTGCATGATATTAATGGTTTTTCTAAATATTATACGACAAGGAAGTAGGTGCAAAATATTCCTGTACAGAAAGACATATTACTGGTAAGAAAACTACTAAGCTAATGCTCTCGAACTTATTTGTTGAGATCTGATGACACAACTTGATTTCTATCTTCTTTTGTGCATCTTGGTCTGGCCCATTTAGCAACAGCAACGAACTGATCATGGCAGTTCAACACCTTCCATAACACTACAACTATTACTAATGGTTGATCTTTTCAAAATTATGTTAGCAACTACCACCAACGTCGCACAATGCCCAAATTAGACTTTGCACCTCTATGGTTTGAGTCAGAATTCGTGTAGGTGGCAACAACAATGATAGTGATAGACTATTGATGGACGATTGTGCAGTGTTACTTTGTTGGCATTGACAAATAATAAAGAGTTAAGCTTGTGAATGGGTATGTCTGACATGTATAATAGTATGAATTAACAATTCATGCATTGCTTGGAATATTTCTTATTTTTTATAATGAGGAGACAAAATGAGCTCTCTTATTGTGTACATGTACATTTGTCCATGAATTTCATATTTAATTATGCTGACATTTATCCATGAATTTCTTATTCACTTATGCTGACAAGGCGCTCCAAAATACAGAACTCAAAATAATCATCCTCGACATTAAACTAAACATACAATTGGAAGCATATCCAGTGGAATAGACATGTATCAAGTTATAGTATGTCACTAACTCCTGATACAGTTCTATATTTGTGAACACCTCCTCCGATTTATGATTGACGGTTAGCTTAAAAGGTAATACAAATTGAACACCATCAACCTTACCCGTTTGTTAATATTACATTATACTTATTATGCTCATTATTTTAATGAAAAAATTTATATTACTAAAGTTATATTCTATGTTCCAACCCACAGTAGCACCACAAAATGTGTTGTTTCAGTTTGATATATAGCTAACTTGTAAGTGTTTTTAAATGATGTTCATGGCACACTTTTATATCAAGACATAGAGTAAAGTTCAAGAACTAGAAATTTGCAATCAGAAGTTATGCAAAATTTATAATTCATTTAAAATTTATTGTTGAGAAAACTAATAATGTAAAATACTCTAATATATTGTTTCTTTATTTACTTATTACACAAGTAAAAAAATGGCATTTCATTAATTTTTTAAATAACTAACGAATTAAGATTTATCATATTTTCTTTTCGTGTTGGCACATGTGCGTTAACTAGCATTATTTTAAATTTCACTTTCTCGTATGTCATTAATTTATTATCAAATTTATTTTGTAGCCACATATCAACCTAGCACACCTCTCAAATTCTCTTCCAATAAAATGTTTCATAATCGATGATACATAAATAGATTGTGTACCCAATTGAAGATGACTACTCCACTAAGTTGCTTAGTTTTTTTCCCAATCTAGCCCTAATTACAATAACTCTTTCTATGTTCACTCACCACTCCCTCTCTCCAGTTGTCTCATTTTCATATTCCAATTCACAAGTGCATAAACTGTCCTTTATAACCCCAACTCTCTCTCTCTCTCTCTAGCATCTTTTCATAATATTCTACATTTAACCAATCTAAAAATATCACCAAATAAAACAACTGCCATTGTTTTATCTAAAACGAAATATATTACAATAAAAAATATAAAAATTTAATTCATTTTTAACATAGAACATATATATATATATATATAGAGAGAGAGAGAGAGAGTCAGGCTAGAATACACTCGAGTGTACAGATCGCACAAATACACTCAAGTGTATTTGCATATCAAGGTTATTTTTTGCAAAATGTAAACCATTGATCTTCACTGTCATACTATAACTAGGCTACATACAAATTTTGAGCCCATTTGGATGAGTGTAAGTCACTCATACAAGGACAACAAAATCGACGCGCGAAACTAATTTGAAATGCATAATTTTTGCGGTCTTTATAACATGACTTATAAATGTCCAAATGTGCTCAAATTTTGCGTATGCACTATTCACAAGATGTTTAAGAAGATCAACGAATTAGATTTTTTTAAAAAATATTGCATCATGAAAAACTACTTGAGTGTATTCTGCTCCATATACACTCCGAGTGTATATATATATATATATATATATATATATATATATATATATATATATATATATATATATATATATATATATATATATATATATATATATATATATATATATATATATGGGCGTTCATTCATTGCCCGTGCGGGTAGCCTGGAATTTCGCTACTCGGCAGCCAAAAAAGTAACTCTTCTGGCTATAAAAGTAACCATGCTGTCAAAAAAGTAACTATGGTGATAAGCAAGAAACTACACGACTAAAAGAGTAACTCTGTACAAAATATACATCAGATATATATAAGGACGGGTTTTTTGATTTTGGTGGGGAAAATGATATTATTTTTGGATGAATTTTTTTGGGGAGCTAGATAAAATGCTCCTCTGCAATTGTGAAAAAAATTCAAAAAAAGTGGTCGGAAGGGTGGGCGGGTAGCTACCCGCGCGGGCAATAAGGATGAGCCCTATATATATATATATATATATATATATATATATATATATATATATATATATATATATATATATATATATATTGAGAGAGAGAGAGAGAGAGTCATACTAGAATACACTCGAGTGTATTCAGAGCAGAATACACTCAAGTAGTTTTTCATGATGTAATATATTTTTTTAAATTTAATCCGTTGATCTTCTTAAACATCTTGATAATAGCTCATACGTAAAATTTGAGCACATTTGGACATTTATATGTCATGTTATAAAGACCGCAAAAATTATGCATTTCAAATTAGTTTCGCGCATCGATTTTGTTACCCTTGGATGAGTGACTTACACTCATCCAAATGAGCTCAAAATTTGTATGTAGCCTAGTTATAATATGACAATGAAGATCAATGGTTTACATTTTACAAAAAATAATCTTGATATGCAAAGTATTCATGCGATCTGTACACTTGAGTGTATTCTAACCTGACTCTCTCTTTCTCTCTCTCTCTCTCTCTCTCTCTCTCTATATATATATATATATATATATATATATATATATATATATATATGAAATTATCATATAAAATATATCATATTTTGTTGTACAGTACATAAAAACCATCCTTTTAGCAGGATTTTTTTTTTTGGCGAGAATGCAAGGTGACGCGCCCCTAGGGTACCCCGCCCGCGTTTGGGCAGAGGCGGTGTGTGGGAGGCTTCCACGAGTCCTCCCCCGTCGTGATCGGCGTGGTGGTCAAAGAGGCCAGTCTCCTTCTCCACAGATCTGGCTGCTACGCGGAGGGTCTCGACTCGGTTCACTACGGAGAAGGGCGCCTGCAAATCCCTGGCGGTGGGCCGGTCTGTCGCGATTCGAGCAGCAAGGAGCGTAGGATTCTGTCTTCGGGGGCAGACCAGTTGTCGTGATGGCTTCTTGCGTCAACTCCGACGTGAGTTGTGGTCTTACCTCTTGCCCCTCCATAGATCCTTCCTCCATCTCGGTCTTCAAACAACACCTGAAGGAGGCGCAGGTGCGCTGGAATCAGTTGGGGGCTTTGGATTCTTCTTGCGTCAACACGACTGCTGGTGGCACCGGTCTAGAGGATGTCAGCAGCGACGTTGTAGGGGACGGGGTAGACGCTGGCCTAGTAGGGGAGACGCCGGGAAGGGGTTGTGATCCCTATTCTGCTGTTCCGGTGGACCTAGCTTCAGACAGGGCTGGTGATGCTCATAGGGTGTTCGATGATATTCCTACTGTATCATCACCTCTTCAGTGTGTATGTGGGGGTTCGAGATGTCGTGTGGGGGGGGGGGACACCGGCCGAGAGGGGAGTTTCTTCTGGGTCAGTGCTATTTGCGTCCCCCGGACGGCGGTAACCTCGAGGATTGCCACAAGCCTTGCACGCGGGGTTGATGGTGGTTTGGCCGGGTCCCAAGTTGTGCTTTCCAAGTCGCGAGCTGCCCCGTGTTCTGCTGCGATTGCGGATTTCTACCTGGGCACTCGTGTTCCCAAGAATGTTTGCTTTCAGTGCCTACGACGATGGCACTGGCGGAACCAATGCTTAGCCGAGATCCTTTGTTATCCGTGTCGAGATCCGGGTCACCTGGCGTGCGATTGTGAGGCTAAGGGGTAGGTGGGGAGGCGTCCCCCCTCTAGTAGGGATCGGTGCTTTTGCTGCCTTTAACATGGACATTGGAGGCACACTGTTCTTCCTCGGCAACTTGCTTCTGCTGCAAGTCTCCTGGTCATATAGCGAGGGACTGCCCTTTGCTCAACCCGGTTGAGCATGCTATTCCATCTCTGGCCAGGGTCCTTTCAGCAACTGAGGTTGAGGTCTCTGATGGAGTGCACCATGGTGCCAATGCCAACTTCATTGCGAGATGGATACAAGATTCAGCCGGTGCCTGCCGACGTCTGAGCCGTTGTCTCGGAGATTTCTTGGGACATCAATGCGATGATGCCCACTTAGGCCCGTGGCCTCGAAGTGTTGATGGATACTCCAACCATTCATCTTTCGTGGAGATGGTTGGCAGCCCTGATCATGATGGATATGCAAGTGAGGTAGATGATGATGATGACTTGGCTGATTCTTTAGCTGGCTTCAGCGGCAAGAAAGGAGGATGCTTCTGATTAGGAGTTTCTGAGGGGTGTCTTGTTTTTAGGAGGTCTGGACATTTGTTTAGTTGTGTTACGGGGGTATGGTTTTTACCTTGGAGGTTTTTTTGATGGTAAGTGGTCGTTTTTGGTCTTTCTTGTGTGTTGGTCAAGGATCATCCTTTGTAATCTGGATGACATCACTTTGTTTGCTTGAGAGGCAAGATGAATACGATTGACCTCAGTTTATTAAAAAATAGTAGGAAAGAAATGCATGAAAAGTTATATCACTTGCCTTGGGGTTAAAAAATGGAGTGCCAGTAAGAACCACAAAAAGAGGTGTAAATATCCAAGATTTGGCCTCCAAAATCTCAAAGAAAGCTCCTTTCTACCAACAACATAGTGTATCAAAAGAAAAGAGAGAAGTAAAGAGGGTTCTTAAACTAGAAAACAACATAAAAAGAGGTATTCAAGGATGGATCTTACATGAGTAGGGTTGGAAACAAAGTTCCCAAGTAGAAAACATCTCAAACAAACCTGATCATCAACATGCAAACTACATCCAAGCACAAGGGTCACCTAGTAGATTTTCATCGATCTAGGGAGCTTCCTCCGCATTTTACAACAACACATGGGTGTGAAATGATCCTCTAGGTCAATGGGGATGGGTTTATATAGGCTAGGAGGTGTGAAAACATCCAAGCTACACTTAACAAATGTCTAAAACTTTCATCCACTCAACTTCCATTGACCAACAAATTCTATCCACCCAAAATTTCCATTCACCCAGAACTTCCATTGACCCACAAATTCCACCATCCCAGAACTTTGATCAACCAAGAGCTTCCATAGACCCAGAAGCTCCATAGCTCTAGAACTTTCATCAACCCATAACTTCCATCGACCCATAAGCTCCGTCAACCTAGAACATCCATCGCCCCAGAATTTCCATCGACCTAGATCCATTTCACAACAACCAATGTACCCCCAATTATATAATTGATTGTCATCAATCAATCAAAACGATGGTCGGTCCAAAGATGGTAAAAACCAATTTTATCAAGAAGAAAACACATAGCAAGATATTCATTCTTTAAAATTATACTATAACTCCCAATAATAGGAACTTTTTCATATAAACCGTCAAAATGCATATATACTTGCAAAACATAGCAAACGAAGTGCAAATTGGTTCAAAATTTAAATGAAACTTTATCAATTGATTTTAGAATATAAATAAAATTTTAATTAGGGAATTAAGCACTCAAATTAGTACAATCAATAATATTTCAACATTAAGCTAGGTTAGGGGTCTTACAACCATAAACCCCTAACAGGGATACCGTTCTCAAAATCCTATACGGACAAGGGTGAGTACTTCCTACACATATTATCCTAACTACCATATACGGACAAGGATGAGTACTTTCTACACATTATCCTAACTACCATGTGGCTTCTGATTCCAAAAGTACCTTGGATACATGATTAATAAATGATTAATACATGAAAACCCTATATTTGTATATTAAACATGTTTAATACATTAAATGCTCTCGGTTATGTTATAATTTGATATTGTTGAATATTATGAGAATCTAAGATGATGATAATAATAAAGATGACTAATTAGGATTTCAAATGTGAATAATCATACATATGATGAGTTAGAGTTTTGAAACCAAAGATCATAGCTTGCTATGTTATTAATGATCATAATCTGATTTAGGTGTTCCTAATAAAATTATATGCCATGCCTTATAATTAGAGTTTCACCTAATATATAAGTGACTTTGTAACTTTAATGAATCATGAAGCAAAGGAACTAGGGTTAGTACCCTCATTCTTTATCCAAATCTGAGACAACCATAAACCTAGCATAGGACGTATGTTTAGTATGATGTGAATGTTTGCGGTGACACTTTGGGATATACATACATGCAGATAATGTTGGTTGATTATGTTTTGGTAAATGAGAGAACATGAGAAAGTGCTACCCGATAAAGGGCGGGATAGCAAGGGAGAATAATTGTGGGAGAGCAAGTTGGGGACTAGGACCCCAACGGGAGGGACAACTCCTTGTCGGTTCTACTAGGATGATAAGAGAAGAGTTCTAGATGGTCTGCGTGGACTTCCATAGAGGTGTTGAGGTTGTTGTCTGCTACTAGTAGGACAATGTCAGCCTACTGTCCACGGTAGAGACCAGAAGCTGCCGAAGACACCATCCCAGTGTAACTAAAAGACAATTGAACGACTACAATGATAAGGATATTGTCGTTGTACTTTCTCTAGGACCAGGTATATCCTCAAAACTATCCTTTCTATTATATATCTATTGACGCAATCTGCTGGTTTAATGAGAATACGAGAGTAAAAATTTTATTTCCGTCGCCTATTATGATGTCATATTTCCCAAAAGTGGTATCAGAGCCACGCCAATTTACTATATATTGGGATAATCGATATGATCGGAATTTTGGCTTTATCATATATTTATTACATATGATGTGAATATTAAATGTCCAATCAAATACCACACATAATTCCAATTAAATATATATATGACATATATGCAATTTACACGCGTCGCCCTAAAAGCGAGTTTTTATGGTGGATGTGTAGCGTGGTTATGGCCCAAAACCCTATTATATGTGCATGGTAGTGTGGTTGGTTATTCCTATTTTATCTCGATTTACATACCAAGCCTCTACCTTATCTTCCAATTGAAAAAGTATTATTCTCTCCTACCTTTGCTCCCCTCAAATGTAACTTGAGGTTTCTCTATAATCATGTAATTGTAGGATAGTTAAAATTCTTGTTACTATGAATAAGAAAAGCTAACAAGTGGAGGACCATGTAGGGCCGATCAATTGGAGGCTCAACCGATCAACTAGAGGACCAAGAAGATGGTGGACTGGAGTTCATACGATTGGGAAGATAACCAACCAACTAGCTAGGAGGCGAGCCGATCAGTTCAAGGGTTGAACCGATCAACCCATATTAGCAAGCACATATCTTCATCAACAATAGGTTTCTACATGATATGTAGATCCTAGGTTGTGGTAATTCCTTATGGTTCCAAGGGAGTACATCAGAATGGCCACACCAATTACTTTTTATTTATCACATGTTTTTGTTGTGAGATATAACATGTATATGATACATACTATATATATGGTGATTGGATAAAGTATATGTATTTATAAATACAAAATCCCTCAATTGAATATTAAGTGTTATATGTTTTCCATTAGCAGCACATATGAAAAGCTTGATCGACTAAGTGTGGGACCCAAAGGGAGGTGCACTGTCTATCTCATAGAATTTGTGATGGTAATAATGTGGACATGCCAAGCGGGGTGCATTATTATCGTATTGGTTTTTAGGTTAGGCTTAACTGTGTGACCTTAATGAGATTAAGCATCAAAAGCATGCAGATGATTATAGCAGGGAGTTGTGCATATCATCTATCTAAGAGTTACATATGATGCAATTGGCAAAAGTTGCCTACCTTGATAATAAACTATGGACGCTGGCGTTCATCGGGTAATAGTTGAATTATTTTAGATCTTGACTCACTAGAAGGTTGTACACTGCAATCTTCAAATTAATATATGAGGGCTATCAATTTGAATAAAATTGTGGGAATGATAATTAATTAAAGACCTGATTGAATATCGTCAATTTTTCAAAAATCAAATCAAAAGTTTTTTGACAAAATGCAATTTTCTCTTGTAGAATTAGATGACAACAAATCGTTACTGCGATCAGTCCTTAGAAAGGACAAACTTGATAGGACAAATTCACACAACTAGTTTTAGACTTTGAGAAGAGTTCTCAATGAAGAGTGCAAGCTATATGTCCTAGATAAACTAGTGCTAGAAATACCTACTTCTGAGGCACCTAGGGCTCAAGTGAATGCTTACTGGAAGCATACCAATGATGTCATAGACATAAAGCATCTTATGCCAAGCTGCATGAACTGTGAGTTGTATGAGCAGTGTAATGATATGGGGATTCTTGAGATGGTAACACATCTTAGGAATATGAACCATTAACTTGCAAAGAAAGAAAGGTAGAATGTCTCAAAGGCATTGTTTGAGTGTAAGATGATAGAGGGAGACTTAGTAGATGCCCATATGCTCAATATGATTGGGCATGCAGATCATCTAGAAGAATCGAGTTTCTCTTTGAGCCAATAATTGGCCACAAATATGATTCTGCAATCATTACCCGATTCATATAGTCATTTTATTGAGTGCTATCACTTGAATAATTTGGCAGACCGCTGTCAGATTTGCTTGGCATGCTGATAAATGCCGAAGCAAGAATAAAAAAAAAATCTTTGATGATGATCAACGGAGTTGAGTCCAAGGATGAAAGCAAGGCCATTAAGAGTTTTGAGGCTATGCTGAAATCCAGATCTTCAACACTGAAGACAAAGAGAATGAAAATTACAAGAGGAATATATCCTTTGTACTTGAAGGCATTCAGGAAGAAGAAGATGGGGATAGAGATCTCCACTTTAGGTATCTACATTATTGAGATAAACTTGTCTACTTCTTCATCATGGGTACTCGATACTGGATGTGGATCTCACATATGCTCAAATAGATCTGAAAAGAAGTAGGCCTTTGGGATAGGGCGAGGTTAAATTGTGAATCACAAATGAGCAAGAGTTGATGCTGCTACAGTTGGAACATATAATTTATCTCTTTCCATAGGGCTTGTAATAGAGTTAGCGAACTACTATTATGTACCTTCCATAAATAGAAACATCATTTCTGTATCTTATATGGAGAAAGATGCATAGAATTTAATATTAAGAATGGTCGACGTTCTATTTCAAAAGATGGGATATTTTATGGTAGTGCCCCCAATGTCTTATGGTCTTTATTTGCTAGATCTAAATACAAATGTTTATAACATAAATACCAAAAGACTAAAACTCAACAACTCAAACAAAGCATACCTTTGGCATTGTCCTCTAGGGCACATAAATGAGAATCACATATCTAGACTCCAAAAAGATGGTTATCTGGACTCTTTTGATTTCAAATCAATAGAGACATGTAAATATTGTTTGTTGGGTAAGATGACTAAGATCCCTTTCACTGGTAACAATGAGAGGGCTAGTGATCTATTAGGACTCATACATACTGATGTATGTGGGTCTTTTATAACAACCACTAGAGGTGGGAATCAATACTTCATTATCTTCACTGATGACTTCAAGAGGTGCGATTATGTTTACTTGTTGAAACATAAGTCAGAAACTCTTGACAGGTTCAAGCAGTTTATGAATGAACTACAGAACCAACTTGGAAATAGTATTAAGGCACTTCATTTTGATCGAGGTGGAGAATACTTAAGCCACAAGTTTGAGGACCTTCTGAGAGCCCATGGGATCGTATCTCAATGGACTCCACCTGGAACACCTTAGCATAATGGTGTATCCGAAAGAAGGAATCACATTGTTGGATATGGTGTGATCAATGATAAGTTTAGCTGATCTTCTGACTACCTTATGTGGTTATGCTCTTGAAACCTCACGTTTACACTAAACTGAGTAGCATCTAAATCGGTTCAAAAGACACCATATGACATAAGGTATGGGAAACATCCTTATGTAAGGAAAATGTTTCCCGAAATCCTTGGCCCTATATATGATAAATATTATTTTGTTGGATATCCTAAGGAGACTAAAGGATATTACTTTTATTCCCTATCTGATAGCAAAGTGTTTGTTGCCAGAGATGTCATATTCCTAGAAAAGGAATTTATTCCCAAAGGAATCAATGGGAGGAAAGTGGAACTCGAAGAGGTTCGAGACCAACAAGAATGAATTGAAATGATAGATGTTCAAAAGGAACAAAGAGAATCACAAAGTGTTTTGGAATCTCAAATTCCTCAAGTAACATAGGAACCTTGTAGATCTAGTAGGACACACTTTGAACCTAAAAGATTGGGATATCTTGTGACTCCAAAAGGCGGTGAGTTGGTCATAGATGATAAGCCAACAACATAACTAGAAGCTACTAAGGGACCAGAGTCTGAGAAATGGCTTGATGCCATGAAATCTGAGATGGAATCCATGTATACCAACAAGGTATGGACCTTGGTGGATCCACCTGAAGGGGTAAAACCCATAGGGTGGAAGTGGGTCTTCAAGAAGACGACCAACATGGATGGTAAAGTACAAACCTATAAGGGAAGATTGGTTGTAAAGGATTTTAGACACATTCAAGGTGTTGACTATGATGAAACCTTTTCTCCAGTGGACATGGTTAAGTCCATTAGAATCATGCTTGCTATTATGGCTTATCATGAGTATGAGATTTGGTGGATGGATGGTAAAATAACATTCCTTAATGAGAATCTTCTCAAGGATGTGTACATGACACAACTTGAGGGTTTTATAAATCCAAAGGATGAAAATAAAGTTTGTAAGCTATAAAGGTCAATCTATGGATTTAAGCAAGCATCTCAGAGCTGGAATCTTCATTTAGATGAGACAGTCAAAATTTTTGGCTTTAGTCAAAATGAAGATGAACCTTGTGTGTACAAGAAGGTTAGTGGGAGCATAATGCCATTCCTCATGTTGTATGATGGGGAATGACATCCTTAATTTAATAAAGGTAAAGACATGGTTGGGAAATACGTTTCTATGAAAGACTTGGGAGAAGAATCCTACATATTGGGGATCAAGATCTATAAAGATATATCTAGAAGGCTTCTAGGACTAAGTCAAAGCATATATGTTCACAAAGTGTTGAAGCAGTTCAGCATGGAGAGCTGAAAGAGTCGAAACCTTCCCATGTGTCATGGAGTTACCATCTCTAAAACTCAATGTCCCAGTTCTTGTGAAGAAAGGGAATGCATGAGTTTGATTCTGTATGCAGTAGCAATTGGATCAATCATGTATGTAATGTTGTGCACCCATCCATATGTCTCATATTCCTTAAGAATGACAAGAAGATGTCTGTCAGATCCATGTGATGCTTACTTGAAAACTGTGAAGGACATCCTTAAGTACTTGAGAAGAACTAAGGATAAGTTCCTTGACTACGGCAGAGAGGAAGAGTTGGTGGTCAAGGGTTACACTAATGCAAGCTTCCAAACAGACAAAGATGATTATGAATCACAGTCAGGATTTGTATTTTGCCTAAACAACAGAGTTGTGAGCTGGAAAAATTCCAAGGAAGAGATAGTCACCAATTCTACGACAGAGGTCGAGTATATTGCTACATCAAATGCAATAGAGGGAGGATGTATGGATCAAGAAGTTCATCTATGAACTTGGGGTTGTTCCAAGCATCAACGACGCAATTGAGCTATATTGTGAAAACAATGGAGCTATTTCACAAGCTAAGGAAGCCAGATCGTGTGAGCATTCCAAGCATATACAAAGGCAGTTCCATCTCATACGAGAGATCGTACAACAAGGAGATGTGAAGATTTGTAGAGTACCGACAGAGAACAATATTGCTAACCCCTTAACAAAGGCACTTTCATAGCAAAAGCATGTTGGGCATGTTATATCACTTGGGATAAGATTTGTGGGTGATTGGATCTAAGTGTAAGTGGCGGCCTATTCGTATGTATGCCAAAATGTCAATCATATGATGATTGTAATGGCATAATTTGTAAATTATTTGATTAATAATAAAGGCAAGCTTCTAATTTATTCTATTTATTTCAATTATCATATAATGATATAACCTAATAAATGTCTAGAGAATGATATTACTCAATGGCATATGTCTTCAAGTATGTGACTTGAACAATGAGATCATACAGATGTTAAGAGTATATACATTCTCATTATGTCACTAGTCAGATGTTACTGTGGAAGGCTGATAGACAATAGTAACACAGAAGACTAGAGTGTGTGTTGGTTGATGATAGAATCTCATCAGTCATGATATGTGATATCAAACCAATCACATAGATACATGTTAGAGAACAGTGTATTGGACAGACCCACCATGAGACTGACATATGGAAACCATTACAATGGTAGTCATAGTTAGCTCTCATAGTGTTGGCGGTGATTGTGGTTCTTAGACATGAAGTCACTACACTCATGACCTGTCGTCCGATGAACTTTGACATCATAAAACATAGTCTTGAATAAGGGTTTCCATAATGGTGATGATAGGGTGCACCATGACACATGGGAATGACTATGCATGATGTAGATGGGATTTTTCCCTCCTATAGGAGTATGATATCCTAGGCCTCTTGATAAGCAAGACTGAGAAATGCATGGTCATGCACATGTGAGTCATTATGTGATATTGAGCTTACATGTATCTCAGAAAATATGCTCTGGTTCAAGGAACATAGATTGTAAGTTGAAGAGGATGACTACTCCATGCCTCGAGTTCAATCTGGATATCAGTAACAAAGGAACTATACAAACACAATAACACCAAACACGAATTTTAAGTTGAAGTTGTTCTCCAACTTTCCATTTACTTGGGTAGTATTGATGTGCAACTAGGCACCACTCTTTGCTTGTGATGTCATAATTGATTATGTACATTCACTACCAATGTAATACGGGACCTATAGGGTTATACACATAGGAACTGACCTAGAAGAGGATTTTTTTTTTATCATGAATGATAATGGGATTGATTAGTAAAGTGCTTAGGTATTCCATTCAAACAACAAATGAACTGAATGAACTCCCAACCGATTGGCTCATTTGATGAAATGAGGGGTTGGAGCGTCTGGTTGATTAGAAATTGCATTGGCTAAGTTCTACATGAACTGGGGCGCCAATTGACCAATTCACTTAGTGAAGTGATCAGCTGGGATTATGACACGACTGGCTCGCTTTGCGAGATGCATAGTTTGTTGTGCAATTTGATTGCATCAAGGATTAGCATTGACGTCATGTCGTGCATTAATTAAAATACAATTTCCAATTCATATGCGATTGGGAAAATGTAAAATGAAAATCAACTCACATGCCAACCAACCGATTCGTTGTTCATAGGCTATGAATTTTTGAGATTCCAGTCTCTTCCACTCCCACACAGACTGGGAACCCTGACCCTAACCCCTCCTATAAATAGAGGAGTATTGGGGGCTTCTCTGACACATCAATTGCCTCCAAAATTTGTTTGTCTCTAGTTGTGATAAATAAGAGAACCCAAGCTATTCTTACCCGATAAAGGGAGGGATAACAAGGGAGAACAATTGTGTGAGGCAAGTTGGTGACTAGTACACCAAAGGGAGAAACAACTCCTTCCTATCCATTCTAGAAGGACAATAGGAGTTCTAGGAGGTCCATGTGGACTTCCATAGAGGCATGGAGGCCATTGCCTGCCGCTAGGAAGACAACGTCAACTTGTTGTCTGTAGTAGAGACCAAGAGCTACAGAAGATGCCACCCTAGTGCAACTAGAAGATAGTTGTGTGACTAAAACAACGAGGATATTGTTGTTGGACTTGCTCCAGGACCAGGTATATCATCAAAACTATCCTTTCAATTATATAGTTATTGACACAATCTGCCGGTTTAATAGGAATATTTAAGTAAAAAAAATTCCTTTGCCTGTTCTGATACCATATTTCCCAACAAGATATTGATATGAAAATTCCTCACATTACTAAGGTTGGTACCCACATTCAATTCCATGGTGCTACATATCCTCATTCAATACATGAAATTATCACTTGGTGATTACATTTTCACTTGTGATTTCAATTTCACTTGGTGTCTAGGTTTTCCAATCTACTATTCATTTATTTTCACATAAGGGTGAGGTAACACCTCTATCCCTAGATCATGTCCTTATAACTTAATTTAAGGTATTCACTCTCATATGTTCATTTTAAGAATAACATTTTTCTACCCAATCTCTGTCACTTATAATAATTTGAAATAAGTGTTTGGCTGTAGCCCAAAAACAAAGTTCATCCCATTCCTAGAGTAGAGATTGTCTATCCACACAATAACTTAAATTGAAAATTTTAGGTTGAATTATTCTTAAAATGGCTCTAAAAGATTATTACCTGAGTTCTTGTATCTTTTATATTTATACCTCATGTCTCATTAGCCTTAGTCATTTCCTCAAGGTCTCTTAGGGCACATGTACCTTTGGAGTGATCTCCTCCTGGCCTTGTGGGCCCTATGCACTTAGGGAGTTCCTCTTGCATTTCTCTTTGGGCGTCATGAACTCATTAAGGTGGCCAATCTCCTGACCCATGGGCCTCAAGCAAGCATGGATGACTATCTCCTGACCCTATGGTCTTATGCATATAGGACATGACCACCTCCTACTCTCATTGTTCTTATGTACATTTAAACATCCCTATGTGACCTTAGGATTGACTTAGGGCTCTACCCTGCCTAGGGTTTATTATATATCACAACTGAGGATATTATCTTCATATGTAATTCTTTAACCCATATTTCCTTCGTCTCTTGGGGTACCCATTTTCACTTCATGTCCCTGCATTGAGCTCATGGAGACCTTCCCTTCCGAGCTTGGTCTTTCATAGAGGTCTTCCTTTCCCGGTTTGACCTATTAGTGACCTTCCTTTTCCGACTTGGTCACTATTCATTGCAATGAGTTCCTCTCATGTTGGCCTTCCTTTCCCAACTTGTCCTATTAGTGACCTTGCTATCCTGACTCCTCTTATGTTATCCTTCATTTCTCATCTTGGACTATTGGTGACCTTCCTACCCTACCTTGGTTACCAGTCATTGTAATGACTTCCTCTTATGTCGGCATTCATGTAACATCCCAGGTCTTGAAGTCTTAGATAAAATTAATCTAAAAGGAATGATTGGTCTACCCATATCATCAAGGTGCATCTCCTTTTTAGGGAGCCCATCACTAAAGAGCTCTATGGTTAAGCGTGCTCAGCCCAAAGTAGTACTAGGATGGGTGACCAGTCGAGAAGTTTATCCTGGCTTCTATGTGAGTGAGGACAAAGCGCGCAGTTAAGGCTAATGGTGGTCTGTGGGACCAGTCTTCATTCCTGAAACTCTACTAGAGCCTTGGGCAGTGGGCTCATGCATTACAAATGGTATCAGAGCCATAAGCCCTCCAGTAAGTGGGGGCCACATGGGCATGTGGCATGCCAATCTTGAGCCGTGCGATCCAGGCATGTTGGAAAGGATTATCCATGGTGATGTAGCCACCCTTGCACTGGTAGCAGTGATCAGAGCTGGGTGCCCATGGGACATTCTGGGTCTTAACTTAAATGGAGAATGATTATGAGGCCTAATAGTTGAGTCTTGACAAGGACGTCAAGAGTCTAAGTGGAGGATATTGTAACATCCTAGGTCTTGAGTCCTCAGATAAAATGACCTTAAAAAGAATGATTTGACTACCCATATCACCAAGGTACACCTCCTTTTTAGAGAGACCATCACTAAATAACTTTGTGGTTAAGCGTGCTCATCCCAAAGCAGTACTAGGATGGGTGACCAGTCCAGAAGTTTATCTTGGCTTGCGTGTGAGTGAGGACAAAGTGTACAGTTAAGGCTAGTGGTGGTCTGTTGGGCCAGTCCTCCTTCCTAAAACTCTCCCAGAGAATTGGGTAGTGGGCCCAGGTGTTACACTTCCTTTACCAACTTGGCCTATTGGTGATCTTCCTATCCCGATCTGATCACCAATCATTACAATGACCTTCCTTTTTATATCAGCCTTCCTATCTAGCTTGGCCGATTAGTCACTTTCCAATCCTGGCTTGGTCTCATACTTTTTAACCACTTCCTTAGTGACTTTCCTTGTATCCCCTAGAGATGGAATATTTAGGTTCAAATAATGTATGTTCTTTCATATTTTGTGTACTTAATCCTTCACACCTTAGGTGGCATTCAAGGTTACTTCAATTCTTAAAATGATTGGTCTACTCACCCTTCTAGGGAAGGTCTTAACCTAGGGTGTCTTCTTGACTCACAGGAGTATGTTAGGCTCTCTAGCCACAACCTAACCCCACTAGTTTAGGGTTTTACTTCCCCCATAGGTCCTTTTCCCACTCTTGGGTTGACCCACCCCAGGTCAAGACACTAATCCTAAAAGTAGAATTTTCATGTAACCATTGATTTCTTATGTATCTTAAAACCTTCCACATGCATCATACATGAATTTCTACCGGTACATGCATGAGATACCGGTTCACCTAAACTTGCTTGTATTTTTCTTATTCGTTCTACTCTAATTAGGGTTCACATGGATATGGTTATTATATATCACCCACACTACTCCATTTCTCATGATTATGAGTTAGGGTTTGGGTTAGAGATTACTCCTTGCATCTTAGGGTCTCCATGTCCCTTGACCCATTAGGGTTTTCCTAAACCAACCCTATCTCCATCTAGGGTTTACCCTTGTAAGGAAAAACCCATAAAACATCTTTCTTTACATTATCATTATGTCCACATTACATGTAGATTAATTGGTGGAGGATGCATTAATCCTACTTCTTCTCAAAAACCTTAACTTGAGATGAGGAGGGAGGTTTCTTTTAGGGTTTACTAAGTAAGAGGATGAGAAGTGGGTGAAATTAGAGACAAGAAGTCTTAGAGGAAACATTACTTCAGGAAAACCCTAGGTTCTTTCAAAGCCAATATCACATTGGGTATGGGGGTCCTCATATACCAACTTAATGGTACACATGAAAATATTGTCAGCCCCCAATACCATGATGCATTCTAGAAAAAATCACCATCAATTCAAGTTTAATAAGTTTCCTTAGATATCTACATATTGCTTGAACTTGTAAACTATTAAATATTATTTGAAAAATTTAGGGCTCGAATGCCAAATGTAATGAATTATCCATTTTCTAACAAATATGATAAGGAAACTTATGCAAAAGTGAAATCCATTGCAAAGGATAAATTTCATTTTAAATCCATACTTCAAAATAAGGCATACCAAGTTTTCTAATACATCCTTAACAATCCAATATTTGCATTCAATATATATGCATAAATACATGTGAAAAACCAAGTTATAACATCCTTTCAGTCTTATAGGAATTTTGTCCTCAAAATTTGACTAGTCATTGAAAAAGATGGGTATGAGACGTTTCCATTTCCATCCTTAGTTACCATGTGGTTTCAACCTTAACATGGTGTTTCTAAAGGACCCTCACCATCTCAAATCATCCTAGTTTCAAGTATCACAAAAGTCAAATTGATTTATCTTTATTTGATTCCTCAAAACTTGCATTGTCATTCATGGTTATCTAAATTATCATTTGCTTTAAAATATTTTGCGAATTTTCATATTATTCCATAGTTCAATTGTCAAACAGTTTTAAAAGCCAATATCACTTATTTGTGCAAAAAATCTTTTTGTCTCAAACTTGTGTTACTAGGATCTATTTGTAGAGCTAATAGTCCCATGGGCCTTTATTGGTTCATGGGTTGAACCCATGCCTAATCATAATGTTATTATTCCATCAATTATTAAATTAAAGAATTTGTTTCTAGAATCAAGTTTTAAAATCATTAAATTCATATTTATCAATTTTGAGGATCTAACATGCATCCCTCCTTAAGAGAAATTTTGTCCTACTTAATTTTATACCTTAAGGTTAGCAACCCTTATCAGATATCTTTATCTAGATAATTCTTAACAACTTTTATTGATTTGTAAATTTCTCATATTCCTAATGTTTGTATGGAATTTCAATTTCAAGTTACATCCACAACCTTATCCATAACATGATTTTCTCACTTAATAATTATTTTGGGATTCCTATTGCACTTGGTGACTATCCTTTCACTGAGATTTCCAATCATTTATTCAAATTTTCACATAAGGGTGAGGTAATACCTCAAACCCTATGCTATTCCATTAAATCTCATCTTAGGTATTCATTTTCCCATATTTTTTTAACATAGAATGTGTCTGCCCAATCTCCCACTAAGATAACAAGATAAAATAAGCATTTGGTTGTAGTCCAAATGCATAGTTGATCCCATTCCAAGAGTAGAGAAGGTGCATTCACATATCATTGTTTAATTTCAAATTTAGGTTGAATAATTATCCACATGACTCCAAACCATGAATACCACAACTTATCTCTTAATCCCATACATTCATATGGGAAAAATGATTTTCTCATAATTACTAGGTCTATGCATGACTCTTTTAAGGTTCTTATGGAAACATGATCACATGAATTCATGTATTCTTTTCATATACATCTCACATCTCATTAGCATCAATAATTCCCTTAAGATCTCTAGGGCATAGGTATATGTCCAATGATCTCCTCTTGACCCCCAAGGGCCTTATGCACTTAGTATATGATCATCCCACAAACTCATAAGTCTTATGTACCTTTAACCATCCTACTTGATCTTAGGGTTGACTCAGGGCCCTACCATTCCAAGGGTTTCATCGAGATGTCATAACTTTATTCCATTTCATTACACATTTTACATGAGGTTTCTCTAATAATATCTAAGCACATCATATTCTTTAAAAGTCTTTCACCCAGATTTCCTTCATCTCTTATGGCACACAATTTACTTTATGTGCCTTCATTGGCTCATGGTGATCTTCCTATCCGATCTTGGTCCCACACTATCAGTCACTTCCATAGTAACTTTTCCTCATGTCCCTTAGAGATGGCATACATGATCCAAAGAATCATACTCAATATATGTGCTTTCATGCTTCATGCATGTAATCTCTCAAGTTTTAAGTGACATTTAAGGTTACCTCAATTCTTGAGTTGATTTGTGATTTCACCCTTCTAGGGAAGGTCCTACCCACGAGAAAACTAATACTTGGCAATACTGAGGATCACAAAAGAATACTTAAACTAAAATTTACATGACCAAAAAGGAACATGTTTTTTTGGCATATTTTCCATTATTTCATCCACACATTTACTTCTTGAGAGTTATATCATTATACCATGTGATTCCACCACCCAAGAGTTGTATACTAAGGGTGGAAGCATTTAGATATAATGGAACCAATAAATTATGTTTATATGTTCAGGACTGTAGGAACAATCATTTAATGTCATATGCCAAGTACTTTGTACAATCCATACTATATAATAGGTCAATAAGAGGTAAAACATACTTTGAAGAAGACAAGTTTATTTATCACATATACCTCATGTCAACTGCAACCACATTAAATATTTATCCTGAACATTATCTCATTTCACTTTCTCATATCAGTTTGCATTCTTTATTAAAGGTTCATCCTTAGGTTAGAGATACTTCATATTATCATTTTTAATGCATATGGATAACCAATTGCAGATATACAACTTATGAATCCACTTCTAAGTCTTTCATTATTTCATACCCACACATCACCTCTCTAGGTTAGATCAGTTTCATACATATGTATGATAGTATGGTGGTGCTAAACCAACTAGTATGGGTGGCTCATCAAACATATATCAAAGTCGAAGTGGAGTTTCCCCTAACCCATTACTAGAGGGAGGTGTCATTATCAACCTCTATGATCGCTCTGAGCATTGTAGGCACTAAATTTATTTCACTCTTTGGTCTAGGGTTCTCAAGTCTGCATCAATAGCATTGGTCATAAATTCTGCATGATCTAGCCACAGAAGCACATAACAAACCAAAACATGAAATGAAATTATCTTCTTAGATTTATACTTATGAAATATTCTTACCCAACTCTCTCTTTCACATAAACAATCTTGAGAGTCCTACATAAGGGACCAGCAACCCAAGAACAAGGCTTCATATTATACTATCATCCCTTGCTTCTCCAAGATCTTGGGATTCTCTCTCGATCACCTAGAGGGTAGGTACTCCTACCATATACACACATATGTAAGAAGCATCTTTCATATCCCCATGGTTTGGTCCTCCCATGACATTTAGGGTGCCACAAGCCTCCAAGAATCATGCATAAATAAACTCAATTCATCCACTCAGGGGTAGATTATTTACAAATTATCTTAGAATATTTTTGGAAACTTGTTTGTTATTCCATATTCCACTTTCTAACAAACCATAAAGTCATTATCATTTATTTATGCACACATTCCTATTATTACTTAAACTTGTGCCACAAGGACATATTTGTAAAGAAAATAATCTCATGGGGCTCATTTGGGACATGGGTTGCACCCATGCCACAAAGTGGATGGCTTTGTTATTCTATCAATTATAATTAAGGAATTTTCTTGTCAAATAAAATCTCATATTCATAGTATTCAAATTTACATTTTACTGGTCTATTACTCATGGACATAGACTTTCATAGCATAGGATTTATGGCTAGAATCATTTCATGTAACTCACATCTAAATCCCCTGTGGTCTAACCTTCAAGGTCTGAATCCCTACTCTTGAAATCCTTCTCATAATTCTATGATTATTATAAGAAGATCCATTTTGTTTCCTTATATGAACCTTGGGAGAAATTCATGGTGGTAAGGGAACCTAACTATATGTGTCATCACTGCACTTGTTATTTTATCCATTCACTCATCTTAAAAATAAATTAATCATCATTTACTAATTGTGTGTATTCTCTCACAACTAAAATTATATTAAGCATATTAGGGATAACAAGAAAGACAATAATTGAAACAAAAATCACAACAAATCTATAATTTGTGACATGTATGTTTATTTTAATTTCACATTATCTCATCTTGAACATAATCAATAGGCTCTCAGCTTGAGAAATAATCTCACTATTCAACATGTACCCCAAACATGGTTTCTCAAAAGCAATAAATGCATGCTATTTCAATCTCAATATATTTCTTATTAGTTCATTCCATACCACAGTTCCCAACAAATGTTCACTGACACATTAAAACTAGTAAGAATATAAACATACACATCTTGTGTCATTCATCATGCTCAAAATAGGTATATCATACAACATATACTTATTCCGTCCGATTTCTATAGATATGAACAAATCTCAAAGCATAAACATGCATAACAAAATTAATAATCTGCTTCTACTATTTGTCATGTTTTAATTAGGTTTACTATTTAGCACATATATAATCTCATTTGAAATCCATCAGATCATACCATTCTCAGAATACAAGTGTTCTATAGATAATTAAAATCGAAATATCTCTTCCTATGAATCAAATTACATCCCTTAACTTCATCTTGTAAATGAATTTGACTATACTTATGTTCATTCCATATTTTCATATGTCATAGTATTATTCATAATCATCACATAGCTCATCATATTAGGGGTACAATTAGTTTCTCAGATCCAACTATCAATTTTCCTCATTTTTCTTTCATTTCATAATAATTACTCATAACATCTTTCATATCATGTTCACTACTATTCTAGGAATTAGTCATTCTAAATTTACTTAATGCATATAGTTTCTCTCTCATTGAGATACTTCATACTTTGATTTTAGTGTATTTCATTCAATTTAGGTCAATCCACATATATTTGAAGTAAATATATGGAAGACTTCCTCATACTCATATGATTAACATTCTAATTATTAGTTATCATCACATCCAGTCCCCACTTGTCCATTTCTTATCTTGTATTAAGATACATGTACCATGTCCTTTGGCTTGTAATGGAATTTTAGTAATTAACAACCCTTCTATTCCTTATAACACTCTCAATTTAGGGAGTATTGCGGACTAGGGTCACTTATTCTTACTATATGACCTTTAGTCATGTAACACCCCACTTTTACATCATATAAATATCACTGAGCAGAAGCACACTAACTCAACAGGATGTCACAATATGCTGATATTTGCAATTTGAATAAATAAAAACACCATGCATTGATTTAAAAATGATTCATACATAGTTCTTGGCAAAATCAAACTACAACTTGTTCATCTATGAAATATAATCCATTTGGTAATATGAATTAGCATAAAGTAAATGATATCTAATTCTCTTGATCGGCTTGTTAAATGGAACCCCACCAGGATATGCTTGAAAATCTCATAGTCCTATGCTTGTTCTTTTGTTCTTCAATCGCTCCAAATCCTGTAGACACCACATTCCCAACCATGCATTGGGAAAAATAGTTGTTAGAGTAAGTAGCATGAGTATTCTATATACCTTATTGAAGAAAAGAATGCTACAAAATATTTTTGGATATTATAAACATGAAACTAAGATTAAGCTCTGAGTAAAACCTGAAACATATTATCCCTTATTTCTTTAACTAAATTCTTATTTTTCTACTTTATCTTTCTCTAAATATCTATACTCTAGTACCTAAATCTCCTTATCCGAACCAAAGTGCCTGGGTCAGTTATCTTATATGAATCTCTCTCATCATACTTATGAGATTATGGGCAAGCTTTAAACAAAGGTATCTTTTATTTATGATTTTTTTTCTAATTCTGGCCACCATTATATAATAAGTCCTCCCCTGTTGACATCGAAGTGTCCTCTTTGGTGCAAAACACCCTTTACAGGCACAATGCACCCTCTATTGACACCTAAGTGTCCTCTATGGTGCAACACACCCTCTATTGGTACTGAAGTCCCTCTGAAATGAAGTAAACACTCCTCTGAATTGGCAACATATGTCTTTGAATCATCCTAAGACTCTCTAAATGAGGACTTATCATATAATGTTTTATGTGATGGTTCTAAATTATTTATCTTAAGTCTAATCTTACTAAATTCTAAATTTGAACTTATTTGAAACTGAATATTGAGTATTGAACATGTACTAAACTTTGAATATGAATCTCATCTTTTAAATTTGGAACTGAATCTACATTTGAATATAAATATAAATCTCAATTACTACATAACTAAGATTGGGTCTAAAACCCTTATCATGCATCTTTATTCAATCTCTGGCTACTTACACAATGAGTAATCTACGTTTGAATGTAAATCTAATATTCTTATTATTTGGATAAACCTTAATATGGAACTATAATTTGATAGAATGACTTTGTTGATTCTAATTATGACAAATGGGTCTAAAGGCCTAGGAAGAAGGATCTGAACCGAATAGAGAAATACTAAGTATACAAAAGTAACTTAAGTAAAGTATATGAAAGTAACATAAGTATAAAATATTTAAAAATATGATTTTAGAGATGATAACCCAATCTCTATAAAGTTTCATTAGATCTATTCTTACCATGAATATTAATATATTCATATGAGCTTAAATCTTAAACTTTAAATACTAAAAATAGGAATCTTGTAAAATCTTATCTCACATCTTAATTATAGCTTAGTGAACCATAATCTTGTAATATTATGAACTCAATTTACAATACATTTTGATCCCAATAGTACCTTTATTTTGAAAAATGGACCATGCCTTAATATGTTCAAAACTTATGTTCTCAAATTGTACTTAAATTTTAGATATTAATCATTCTAATAACCTAATTAACTTCTTAGTTCTTAGATCTCTACATATATAAGAAATATTGATAACAAGTTTCTACTTGAATCTTAATACATAGTTATATATAATAATAATAATAATAATAATAATAATAATAATAAATCCTAATAGAAATTTTTTACTTAAAATCTTAATACATAGATATATCAAATTACCATGGAAGTATGACAGTCCTACTTGCATTTATTATCATGATCATTCATATAAAACATTACTACAAAATATGATAGAAATATATATATCCTTGTATCCTTCATAAGTCATGGACATTAATCATTCCATGAAACATCTCTAATTAATATATTGAGCATATGAAATGTCATAATCACAAAGTACAGAAAAATCTTGTTTCATATCTTGATTAGAAAATTTGACATGAAGGTATTTAATAAGCATGTAAATGTACTAGGTTTCATAAATGAAAATACTCATGGGCATGAACCACTTACATTTCACTTAGAGAAGACTTATTTGCTCTCCTCAGGTTGAAGAATTGTTGGCCATGCTCTTGGGGTTCATTGAATCCTAAAAACCTTGTTCATAGCATTGGATATATCACTTTACATTTCATTCATCACCTAAAACCCTAACTACAACTCCTTAGAAAACTAGGGTTTATACGAAGGAAAACAGACTTTGAAACCTTGACATTCATGTTTTTCATGAAACACTTTTTATAATAGATATTTTTGCATATTTTTCTGATAATCCAATAATTTTATATGAATTTCTAAAGAATGACCCAATCAAAAATCACCAAAATGCCATGTGTATATATTATTTGGGTCTAGTGGCCTCGTTAGAAGGCGAGCAGGGTTTGAGGTGGTGCAAGATAGTGAAATCATCCCTTTACTAAAAATTTGAAAATTAAACATCTATCCCAAACATACTCAAAAGGTATGCTGAAACATGTGTAAAATTTTCAAATCTTTATATAATGGTATACAAAAGACCAAAGTGTATAGCAGCGGAAAAATAATGGCTCTATTCAATTTTTCAAAAAATTACAAAATTCCATCATATATCCCATTAAGGGTTTACATGTAAGATACATCAAAGGATCTAAGATAGAGGGAAGTCTAAACAACTCCAAAGTTGTCTCCAAGCAACAACTTCACAAGCTAGGTCCTAGCCAAAAGCTATGATCTCCTTGATCTTGTTCAACACCTTGTGCTTTACCTGGGTTTTTGGGAAGTCACCCAACAAAATAGAGAAACAAGGTATGTGTCAACAACATGAACAAGAAACAAATATTAGAACATCAATGAAACATAAGGGTATAGATTCATCATAAGATGAGAAGGATAAGAGATTGAGGCATATAACAAAACATTCTTGCCAAAACCAATAAATAATAATAAACTTGCATGAATGATTAATATTTGACTAAATTAACTAAGTAGGCTTGAGGAACCTACTGGACCCCAACTTATAGATGAGGGTAGAGTAATCAGATTCCCAGTCACCTATAAAATATTTTATATTGGGGAGAAATAACACATTCCCTAGGGGGAGAGTAAACACATTCCCCAGGGCGAAATAACACATGTCCTAACTATGGGTGGTTGTACATAAGTACTACTACTATAGATAAATAGTCAAATAAACCATCATGCTCAAGAAATAGTAAAGTGGCAAGATAAATCATCATATAATTGCAACATGGTAGTGGGGTTCCAAAACCCAAGAAATAATATATCAAATTTTATTTTGAGGCAATTAGAACACGATAAATAATAATAAAGGAAATATGGTTCATGCCTTACTATGGAAAATAGGGTTGGTTCACAAATAGCACATACCTCTCTTACTGATTTAAATTATCAAATTTCACCACTTTAATTATGTCCAAGATCCACATTTCCTATTTTCAATGTATAATCATGTATTAGGGTTTATCATGTACATTAATGTAAAGAAAACCCTAATTTTAGACTTTTTAGACAAAACTCTAATTTAGACTCTGAAGACATCACCAATGATCTTATTAGGTTCTCCTGATTAAGAAAATATATAACTTTGTCTATTTAGAAGTTATGATGATTAAAGTGCATTTTTGGTGATTTTTATGTATTAAAATCATTTTCTAGAAAACACCTTTTGATAAAACTCAAAAACAAGCCTTGGAAGTATTTTTATTTGAAATATCACAAAATTTTCAATTCCAAAACATAGTTTACTTTAATTTTTGGACAAACGAATCAATATGATTTTTGCAACTCGGACCAATAAAAATTTACTAAAAAGGAAAATAAGCATAATATGCGAGAGAGAGAGAGAGAGAGGAAGAGAGAGCGAGGTTCGCGGCGTGACTTGGCCCAATAGTGAGCCGCCAAGTCAGGGGTCAAGCCTACATGACTATGGTCAAAGTCAGTGAGACTCACACCATTAAAAGGAAACCAAGTGGCAAAAGTACAAAACTACCCTTGAATGTAAAACCAATAATCTAAGGTGAGCGAGGACATAAGGGTAAATGACTCACGAGTCATCTGCTACCCAAGTCGTGCCATAGTCACGACTGGGAAGACAGCTGCTCGCGCCTAGATTTGGGGGAAACTTGATTGTGGAACTAAATAACAATCCAAGATCACAAATTTGAAGAACACGCCCCAATGAACTCACCTCTGTAATCAATTTATTCATTGGTGTTGTTGAGGCCCGAGGAGAAGAGCTACAAGGTCAGGCTTAAAACCTGATCGACGATGGCTGAAACGAAGACGAGCAATGAAATTGAAGGAGGGAAAGGACTGAGAAAAAGGTGGCGGAAGCAAGGGTATGGTTAACCATATATCTTTTAGTGTTCTACAGTTTATGCATCTAGATTCCTCGAGAGGTTTAGTGTGGGATTTGGGCAAAACTTGTTTCCTTGATGAGAATGCTCGTATGAGGCATCAACTTGTGAGGGTTGATTTGGTGAACACAATGTAAAAGGAAATTTGAGGAAAAATGGAGTATAGCGTGAGAAAGATAGGTTTTCCAGATGTGTTTTAAAACATCTTGCTTCCATAATAGGCGTGAGTTAGATGATGAGTTACTACTATCCGATCACGATCCAGTGGTCAGAAAGCAACGTGACATTCAATCAAGAAACCTCATCCAAACCGAATTAGGATAAAGTGATATATTCAACTATTTATGTTTTTCTCTCTCTTATTTTGAAAATGAATCTCAAGTTAAATGAAAATTGAAACATAGCCTATTTTTGATATGAGGAATTATAATATGCAATTAGATTTGCCGTTTGAGAACTTTTAATGTGTTAAATAAACCAAATCCTATTTTCTCTTTCCTCCATTAATGATTATAAGATTCTCCGAATTTGATGAAACTTCACCCACATGTCATATTAAGTGTGTTGGAAATGAATTTTCCATTAGTTTCATTTGTTGAAGTTGTTTGTTATTTTAATTTATGATTTCAAGGTCCTACACACTTTCTCTCTCCTTAATTCACCTTTTCATTAAATATTTTCCAAATTGGATGAAAATTCACCTAATCGTCTATTTTAACATGTAGAATACGAATTTGGCATTAGTTTATTTTCTTTGGAAATTTTTTATTATTTAATTTAATACATTTAACTCTTATCACTTATTTTATCCTTTTAATTAATTAGTGGAATCTAGAAACTTTCCAAAAATATGAAACTTGGTCTACAAACAATACTAAGTATGGGGAGTATGATTTTTTCATTGATTAATTTTTTAACACATTATTTAGTATTTTTGGTCTTTAAATCATATTCTCCCTCCTGGATAAAATAAAATATTTAAGATTGCCAAATTAGATGAAAATCCACATATAGACTAATTTTAACACGTAGATTGCGAATTTGAGGTTTGTTTCCACTTTTGAAGTCATGTATTTATTTATTTAATAATTTGGAGAAAAAGTCATATTTTCAAATTCCAATAAATGCAAAGATAATTATTAATTTTTCAAAATTGTGAAACTTGTCATTCAAGCAAACTCAAACTCAAGGAAAATGAATCTCAAGTTGTTTTTAACCAATTCATCTTCCTTTTATGAGTTTTAGTCCATTATCCAATTTAGCCACTATTTCTCATATTAAGTAATTCCATATCACATTAACATGTTTAAAGCATTATTTTTGATTCCTTTTTATCTTCCTTGCTCCATAAGGCTAAGGAATGATCTAGAACAAATTTATTTTATTAATATGCCACATAAGTGGTCAAATTGCATATTAGACCCAAATTAAAGCATTCACTAAGTTATTTGTGCATAAACCCATTTGTTGGCATAAAAATGAATAAATGTTCACCAAACCACTATTATTTCCAAAAATTAAACATCAAAGCCATAAAGGATAGAAATGAAAGGAAAAACATAGAAAGAGGGCCAAAAAGAGAAAATGTCCAAGTTTCAATTCATTATAGGTGGACCAATTGGCATCGAACATGTGACACGGGCCAACTGAAAATGAATCACGTGTTCACAAAATTGACCAAGCAAGAAAAATTGGAAAAGCCCATGCACGATTAATAGTTTGATTAAGATGGTGGGGGTATCTTGGTCAATTGAAGACCAAGTTTGTTCATTCTAAAGCCATGGCACTCAAGCTGCTCCCCATGAGCAAGAAATTGAGGACAAACCTCGAGTATCTTAGTTGTTCTCATGATACAGAGATTATGAATGAGTCACTCACTCCCTAATGAATTCGAGTGCCGGAGTGCACTGGAGACCCAACTCCAAGATTACCTCCATGGCTATCAGTAGAAAAGGAGGAAGGTAAGATAGATAAATGAACAAAATTTAGCGAAGGAAGGAGAGCACACCATTGGCAAGGAGCCACAAATCTAACTCAACCAAACTGACTGTGAAAGAGTACCAGAGACCTGAGACAGAATTCCAAAGCAAAGGACACATGGGAACAAGGTTGGAGCTTAAAGCCATCAAAATCGATCAGAAACATGTCGGATAAGATTAGAGAGTGATCATCGGTGGTGAGAGGAGTTGACAATGTTGATTCTATGGCCAAGAAGCCATTGAGGTGCCATGGCAACTAGATCTAGCATGACCCTCAAAGAATATCTATAGGGTACATAGCCTGAGACAAAGGCATAATAAAGGGATGATACGGAGGCAAAGAAAGGTCGTTGGTGATGCTCACTGGGAAGATAATTGCACCCAAGGGGATGTATAGGATTAGGGTGAGGCCAAGGTGGACAGAAGTGAAGGAGGAGAAGGTGTAGAGGTTGGGAGTGTTGGGATTCCAATATATGGAGGTGGGACAAGTCTTGGGAGCCATTAATGCTATAGGATGTCTTAGATAGGCAAGGGGAGTGCTCTTGTGGTGGCTGCAACTCATGGAAGTGAGAGGATGAGAGCCATGATTGGGCATTTTACCCATAGTCCATGAGGGAATATAATCTAGGGTTTAGTCAATTTGGGAAAGCTAGGCGTGACTAGGGGAGGAAAAATCTCACAAAACAATTAAGGAACGAGAGAGAACAGATCTGGGGACAAATTCCAGGTTTTCTGATCATGGATGAATGGTGGATGGTGTTCATGAAAAAATAAAGGGTGAATGTAGGCGTGTGACATGCAAAATAAAGGAATCTTAATTTAAATGTGTTACATTAAATGAATTTTCATTTAAGTCTTTATAAAACTATATGGTAATATTAGCAATAAATTTGAAGGGTCAAACATGGTCAAAACAAAGCCAAAATTTGACCACATGATAATAATGTAGTCTATATCTTTCTTAGTCATTTAAATTTAGGTTTTGCACATATCTTGTCCATAGTTTCCATTTAGGTCATTTAACTTTAGTTTAATGCATTAATGGATGAAATAAGTGGAAAAATACTTGCCTTTGTAAGTGATTGAGTCTAATTTGAGATAATCACTTATTACTCACTCAAAGGCCATCTCTTATATACTTTATTCCATTTTGAAAAACTTTCTTGGAGGAGAGAGAAAAAGAGATCATTTATGCTTTCGTCTTATATTAAAAGCTATACAAGGAAAAAGGAAAACTTCTTGCCCAAAGTTTCTATTCGATATGCATATTTTTGAATTCCACTATGTTTCTATATCTCTTTTTTTCTAAACACTTTCAAGGAAGGAGAGAGAAATAGGAAAGGAAAGACTAACATTCATCCTTTTGAGTTAATTGCAACACAAAATGCATAGATGAAAGTGAAAAAATGTACTTTGGGTCTCATTTTATTATCCTTAAATAAATTTAATTTCATGATATTTTTACATTAACTCCCTCAATTATTATTATTTACAAAAAATATTTTAAAGCTTAAATTACTCATGAAAATCTAGGATATTACAAGTCATCTTTCCAATTTATTATTATTTGACTTGTATAAATGTCTTGCAATAATGTAGGGTATACTCATTATTCCATAAATTATACTTCAATATTAGGTTTAAATCATAATGATAAGTCTTATCCACTTCAATTGAAGTAATAATACCTACAATTGAGCAATTTTTATCACATTTATAAGATTATATACAACTTCTAGCTTTATCACTCATACTCATTTTAATATTGGATTTCTATGGTTTTCAAGAAGTCGACTCAACTCAATAAATCATAAGAGCATTATTATTCACTAACTTAATCAGGATTTACCTGATTTCATTAAGATTATTCACACTCATGGAATCCCTAGTTTCCATTTAACATATTTCATACATCGATTATAAGTATGCATTGATTCATTGGCTCATTTGAGTCAATTTAGAAAAACTAATGCTAGACATGGAATACTCTACTTAAAATAATTGTATGGATCCTATTGTTCATTTCATATGTAATTCTAGGAAAGATCTGGATAATACAATTGTGAACTCATTCTTATTAAGTTCATAAATTATTATATACTTATCAACTTGATTTCCAAGAATATTGTTCATTAGGTAGATATTAGGCAATATATGTGTAAAACAACATGGTTCTTTATCCATTAGATTTTTCATAGATATTGAATAAATTATATCAAGAACTATCAAATTCAACTCAATGCAAAAGAATATAATTCAGTAAAAATTATTTCCCAAGAATCTTCCCAATTGATCACCCAATCGCATACAAAAGTAAGTAAGGATGTTGATTATTTTATCCATATAGAATTAGACTTGCAACATGATTTCATAGCATAAGATAGAGAGATAAACACTTACTTAGGGTTTCAAGCATCTTAAGAAGTGCCCCAAACTTTGAATTTCTAGAAATCAACCAACTCCTACAGATTCAACTCATTTTTGCTCTTTTCGACTTAGGAACCCTAGAAAAGGAGAATAGGAGATAAAAAAGCAAAAAGAAAGTGATTCGAATTTTTTGATCTAAATCAGAGGAGGGATGAAATTTAGACATCAATGTGAAGGTTCACCATAAAAACATATCTAAATAAGTTAAAATTATTTACTTTCATCAATCCTCGAAAGAGGAAATCCTAGGTCACCATCTCCACCTCCTTCCCCACTCAAACCATAATTCTCAACTTCTCTCTAGTCTGTGGAATGAATAATGTAATATGGGAGGTACTAGGGTGTTTACTTACTCATATATAAAATTAAGGTGCTCAGGATAATTGCAATTTAGCCCCACCTTTCCTCTTTTATTTCAACAGAATTTTTTGTCATAAAAGTTAACTGATAAAGCTATATATAATCAATTAAACCTTCTTTAAAAATTATGAAAAAGTATTATGTTGTGTTATATTTAGTTTTAGATCCTCTGTTTGTACATTAGCTCATTATAAGGCATGCATCGATAATATAAGAACTAAGCCATGGGAAGCCATATGTGTTACATGGTATCATAATGAAAACATAAACTATTACATGTTGCTTTGTTGGCCTTTGTATTGTGTTTTAACATTCATTGGTAGAAGATTGCCTGTCGTATAGAGTATGACATGGACACATGAATGAATTATGGTTGAGATATATAAATTGAGAAAGTTACATAATATTGAAATAAAACCGAATTTATTTATGTAGGATACTCAAACACAATGATCCTACCTCAAAGTCCATACTAGGATGGGCGAAATAGGTTTGCCTCACATTATGTGAAGACAATACAAATAATACATGGATGCTAGAGTAGATCAGATGTTGAGGGCTAATCTTTAGAGGGTTAGTGGAATATCCACAAGGCTGGAAGCAAGACACAAATTCTATTGTTGTGTTATGTTATGAGAATCAGGGGATGAGACCCCAATCCTGGATATGTGACATAATTATGGAAAGTGTTATATGTGAATGTCAACTTCATACTTATGATATATATATTTATTAAGCCCAACCTTGTACTGAGGTGGGAATGAAATTTAAATACATTATAGACTCTTGGCTATCCTAGTGGCAGACTTGGATGTGTTAGTTTCCTTGGGGTATCTAGGTAAACCCTAAGACATGGATGGTGAGTCATGCATGTGAGCATACCATTACAACATCTACTTGTCTAGGTTCAAGTAAAGTAGATTTAAGGAAGAACTAAGAAAGCAAATGAATTACTTTTGTTTTTATGAAAGTATAGAATGTGCATAGACTCTTTATAGAATTTTCCTTGTTGAACGAATACATTAGAGTTATGAATTTACATTTGTTGTTATGTGATTATGTTTTTATTCTAGTTGTGGATGATCTTACTATTATATTTATCTTTTAGGAAAATGTGATGTGTTTTCTATTTAGTTAAATGATAATTTAAATCTGAAAATTGCTAAATGTTTAACTTGTTGAATATATGCTAAATGACAAGAAATAGGATTAACAATATATGCGTGCTCTTAATGCTTATCTATTCATTTAGACAGTGGATAATCAACCGATGACCAACTTTTGAAGTTTGGAGCTAATATAGGGATGCATCATCTAAAGATGGATGTCAATCTTTGTGACAGGTGATGACTGGTTGTTTGAACTGTTAAGTAGTTCCTATATTGGGGGTTTTTGGGTGAGTTTTCTTTCTATTTTGGTATACTAATTGTACATGTAACTAGTTCTCTTGCATAAAAGAATATGGTTTTTCAATAATATCCATGATGGAACTTGAAAAGTACTCTTATGGTAACATAATGATCATTCCATATGGAAATTGTGAATTTGGAATGTTATATTGGTTCCTGCAAATAAGATGCCATGCTTGATCTTGTTATATGATTGTCTTTCACATATTAACAAGTTGGTTATTGATATTTTTTGGGTTTCAAGATTTTTTTAATTAAAATCTTGGCACTATCTCTAATAATTAGAGTTTAATTGGTTATTAGGAGCAACACAGCCCAACACCCATAACATGGTAATAGATCTTCGGTTGTTTCAGTCTATGAACTTATGATGAGTCAATCCATCATCTCAAAACCATGAGTAAACAATCTCTTATGATAAATAGTTAATAGGAAGGAAGATCTAATAAAATGTTTTTTTGGGTTCATAAAAATGTATGATAGAAAGGAAAAATTAAACAAGATATGGAAAAAAATAAAGGAAAAGAAACATTACAACCTCATACATATAAATACCTTGAATGTTGACAAGAATCTTATAATTAAATAAAAATGCTAAGTTCTATAAGAAAGCAGTTATAATCCCAAATTTAATGGTAATATTAGTGATAAAGATATGGGCCACATATATTATTGTTAATCAATATAATGAGAAGAACATTGATCAAAGTTTAGAGTAGTGGTAGAGCTCAATAGATTTAACTTTTGGTAAGACTTGATTTGGTTGCCATGACCAGGTACCTAGATACATACAACCTAAACTCGAACCATGAATGAGGTAATGTGACAAAGAAAAAGTATGAGAAAATAATCTGACAAGTAAATGTGGTAATGATGATGAAGTAGTCGATGATGAAATGAGACAATGAATGACCAAATTATATGCAAGAATTAGTGAAACATGTAGAATAATTTGAAATGGAGGAGAAAGAACAAATATAGGATTATAACTTGACCTACGTTTCAAGATTTATAAGAGTATATTACATGTAAATGAAAATATGATATGTATGAGTATAAACCTCTATCTCATTAGATATATGTAAAAATAGAAAGGATAGGACATAAATTACATGTATGACAAATGTATATTTCTTTAATACTTGCAAAAGTGATCTTAGGATTTTTCCAATCACATGTTTGCCATTGGACTAAGATACAAAATTTTACCAAAACTTGCTATGTAAAAGGCTGAAAATTCTTTCTCTTTTTCATTATTAATGCTATTTAAGGATTGAATAACCCAAATATATGTTGGAATATGAGTTTTTACACTAATATTTATCTAAATATTTGAATTGGGGAATTGATTGCCTTATTCTTCCTACATATGTTAATACAATAATTAGTAAAATCCCAGCTACTTAGCTTCTTTGTGCATGATGTATGATTTTATTTTAAGGTAGAGAAATGATTTCATAATGATAAATTTAATTGCACAACCCAAGATTATATAAATGTAGGCAACAATTATTTCTATTCAGGTAATCCCTAATAATACTTGTTAGTCTCTACAAGACCCTAATGGTGTTATCTTCTAATCGTTAGCATATTAGTATGCCATGATTGGTGAATTCCCTTCTGTTATCTTCATAAAGGTAAGACTTGATCTTTGATATTGTTAGAAAGATACTTGAATAATATACATGTTATGCAAAACCCTAATTGTATGTGAATTATAATTTTTTGATGGAGAACACAAGTACTTGATAAATGAATGTAACACAATTGAGAGTGAGCATAAGAATGATCAAGATAATGATGTATACTAATAATAAATATACCTCATAGAGTCTGCATAAATAAGAATGTGGATCTTACATTCGAAAATAAAAAGATATGTGCATAGCCAAGAAAAGTATTATTGTGCTTTCTGTCTGAAGTGAAATCTATTTGTCTTCCATTTGTGGATGATTTGTATTAATTTCATGTATGAGTGGCAAAATGTGTTGAAAATCTCGATATGGGGAAAATGTGGGTGCATATAATTTGTAAGAATAAGGTTTAGGAGATAAATCCTAATAACGAGGATGAATAAGGTTGGAAAGAGAATAATGTTTGAAAAAGACAAGTTTGAGGGATGGATTCATGCTTCAGAATATTGGATAGAAGAAATTAAGGGAATTAAATGGTTTTATTTTGTAGTACTATATGTCTTTGTATTCAAGTTTATTTATGTCAACCCCTAAAGGTGATAAAATGTATCCTTCTGCTTGTACATTGCTTGAAACAGTGAGTATACAAAATGAGTTGAATATTTAATGATGTCCATGTCTTGGTTAAGGATAAGGTTGATCATTTGTTGCATAAAAGAGGCATGGGGCCCCAATAATAAGTCTATGAGGCAGCTTCAAGAGAGAATGGAAAATTTTTTAAAGGTATGCAGACTACCAATGATGAATGAAATGGGTACCAAAATTTTTCTATAAATTTGCAATGTTACCCTGTGTGATACCTAATGCTTCATGCTTATGCCATTAATCACTTAATCCCATTTATGATTATATTTCCTTGTATATGAGTGATAAATGTTGCATATTCTCATACTTCTCCCTTTTGGACAAGTATGCAAAGTGTAGTGAGGATATATTTATATGAAGTCATGTGTATACCTTTAGAAATTTAATTGGAATTCTAACTTTTATAGGGAGGGTCAAAGTTGACATCAGTATGAAGATTCTAACAAGAAACAATTATGATGTGGTGATATTATCTCTCTTTGAACTTTAATAGTTACTTATTTCTTCATAATTCTCTAACATAAGATATATACACATGTTGGATGGGGTGTAATGATACTCTTGTTCCTCGATCTTATGCACCTAGAAGCTAAGGATGTTTTGCTTGCATTAATATTTTCTTGGAATAAGATGTGTTGATTACTCAAACATTGAAATGGTTCAATTATTTTACATGTTAAGTTGATGTTTAGGGACTTCCCAACTAAACCCTCCAAAACCTATGTGAATTGATAAGTAACGTCTAAATAAAACCCTTTGGTGTTGATCGTTATTTTTAAAATATGCATATATCATGTGTAACACCCCACTTTTGCATATATATAATAACTAAGCAGAAGAATTTAACTTTGAAGGGGGTTTCATCATGATACTCATTGTAAATATATAAGAAATCATCATATGTTGTCTTAAACAGAATTATAGATTGTTCATTGGATAATAAACTGGAACTGACTTCTTTATCAAGTCTAATCTAACATCTAAACATGGAATAACTAAAACAAAGAGAAAATTCTAAATATCAACATTATCTAAGGTAGACAACACCCCACCAGGTTGTACTTAAAGGTCTTATAATCCTTGAATTGCTCATCTTTAGTCCATATTTCCTCCAAAACATGGGGACATCGCGTCCCCAACCTAGAAAATGGGAAAAAAATCACATCAACAAATAGTACTGACACTTTATAGCATAAACAACATAATTATACTTGACATGAAGGAACATATGACTTGAGAATTCACTTAAGAATTGAATAAGTAAAATATGAATTTCTTTAAGATTTTTCCACTCTAGTAAATCTCAGATTTTGCTAGGAAAGCAAATGATTGGCTATGAAAGCCCATATTTTGCTATGAAAGACCATAATGAACACTTGAGGTCTTTGATTTAGAGAGAATATAAGACTAATTAAATTCTTACAACATGTTTCTTGATATGAACATTATCATTATCTTGAATATTAAATATTTAACATGATGGGATTTCTCCCTCTTGACCTTGAACTTTAAATTCATGAATCATTAATAATACTCTCTAGTCTTAGTGAACATGGTAAACATAAAACAAAAGATATAGCAATCAACAAGAAATTGATAAAATGAACATGATTTAGAACATTGAACTTGAAATCATAGTTTCTACTATATAAATGATATTAAATAAACAATAAATAACTATGCACAACAACATGACCCATTTACCTTTGAGCAAACTTCTAAGTCAACTCTTCATGTCTTTATTAGACTCTAATCCAATATAATTTTGATTGACCATGATATACTTACCTAGGTATATATCTTCAAACCTTAATAACACTAAAATTTATATGATTTCCATGAATATTTATTTTATTTAACTTATAATACCTAATCATACAAACCTCTAAAACCTTGTCAAAACAAAGCCAAAATAGGTCTTGAAACCTAGACCATTACCTAGATCTCAACAAATCAATCAATAACCATATAAGGTTAGCCTCCAAAGAAATTATCAATCAAACACTATGAGTTTTTAAAGATTGGCTAATAAGAAAAAGGGAAACCAATTTTTTTTTTGGAAAAACATGAAAAATAATTTAGTGTTGACCGAAACACCCTTGCATTAGGAAATCAAACTTGCTCGCTCTAGAGGACACATCAGTCAAAAACCACAAATCAAACTCACGCATCATGAATCAAATAAGGAAACATAAATTCTAGATTTTCTTATGCTAGAGTGTGACATAAACTACCTTGCTAGAGGGAAAACTCGATAAAATACTCCCCTATATCTTTGTTATTCACCGATAAAGGAAGAATGGAGAAAATATATGATATCCTTGGATCAGGCTCACGATTGTGCCATCCACACATTGTGGGGGGGGGGAGTGCTTGCATCATCGTCTTCAATCAGAGATGAAGCCATCATGCACTTAGAGGAGTCACGAGAAGGTCAGAGTAGAGTACAAGGGATTTTTCCATGGCTGCAATAGAATAAGGAAGCTCAAATCCTAAGTATAGACTCAACGACAGTAGCAACTTGAGAAATGAGTGACATTAGCATAGTTAGTGTTAGGAGGACTCATTCGAGGCATTTCTGGAGTCATAACATGACTAGAGCAGTTTCCTATCTACCATGGTTGCAGGTAGAATAACCAGAGATCTAAACCTAGCTAGAACTAAAAGGAATAGTGTAAAAATGTATGGAAGAACATAGGGGAGTCAAGGATTCTTACTGAAGCAATAATTGCACGAAAGACACTGGAGACAACTAAGGTGAGGAGATTCTTGCCAAAAATGTAAGTTGAGTAGGTTAGAGAGTTTTGAGGAACCAGAGAAGGAAGTTTGGAGGAGGGATGCTCTCGGTCTGGCATTGCTCTAGGACCCCTGAAATAGTGGCGTGATAAGCTTTGATGGTCTGGTGATACGATGGTGGAGAGGGGAGTCCAAGCTTTAATTGGTGTTTCTCCAATAGGAAGAAAAGTACCAACAAACCTAGGACTGGGGAGGTCAGAGGGATGCAATGAAGGTGAAGCTAAAGTTTGAAGGGGCTGGAATCTATTGGGGAAAGAGATTACAGTTAGAGAAAACTCATGCCAACTGTAGAGTCCTAGAAGTCATATGATAGAGGTAGAAGAGTAAGTGGTCACCATTATATGTAAATCTCAATGCTCAAAAATAGCATGTGTAATGGTTGGCAAAATAGAACCGTGTGATTAAGCAAACTACAGGAAAAATTGACACAATTAGAGGTGTGACAAAAAAATCAATAAACTTAGATTAAATAATTACAACCCAATGTATTTAATTAGAAACTATATAGAGTCTTTTTCTAATTGAGTTAGGGGGTAAAATGAAGTCCTAACGACTTCAAATTTGAACCATACATTAATCAAGGAGTCTAGAATTTCGTATCTAGTTAAATTAAGGCTTTGATCATCCTTTTTTCATTAAATTTACATGGGTCATTATCTTAGTGTATATGTATTAAAATACGAAATGTAGAGAATTATCCTTTCAGTAGTTAATTAGTTGAGTCCAATATTGAGGTTGGGAGTGATTATTCACTTAAGGAGTTACTCATTATCTTATTATGTAAATTTAAAGGGTTTATCATAGGAGAGAGAAAATAAAAGAGTTATATCTCATTTCCATACTAAGATAACGGTGAGTTATTTAATGGATAAAGGAACATGGTACATTATTTCCCATTAATAAAACCAAAATTTTCTAAATTGTAGCTATTTTCATTAAGTCAATTGTTAAACCTTTGTTGTAAAACTCCGTTAATAACTCTAAGTTATATATGCAAAATTTTGGGATTTTACAACATGCATCTTGTGATGAACATTTCTCTACATCATTTCTTAGTATCATTTGTTTGTTGTAAATAAAAAGAATAGTCTATGAATGATTAAATTTGATAAGATAGTTGAGATGGAAAAAGTTGGAAGACACATGAAATACCTTAAAGAAAGAATATGAATAGGATGAATCGTATAAATGTTTAAACATATAGAAGAAATATTAAATAAAAATATCTATATAGTAGGGGGTAGTGCAACTTAAATGAAACACAAATGTACTATCTCAAAAGTAAGCCTCAACAACTTTTTCCTTAGCCTTAAAATGCAACAAGTGATGGATTATAAATAAGATACTACGAAGTTACTCGTCTGATCTTATTTTATGGAAGCATAAGAGTAATAGAAAGAATGATGATGCATGCCTGTAAGGAATGGTAATATTTAATGAGAGAAAATGAACAAGATTATGTGATCCTAACAACTTGTTTCCTAAACAATATCATGCCAAGAATGGACCATGATTTGTGATGATTGTCATTGAAAGTTATGTTGTGTTACGTACTTTGTTGTTAATTCTTTTAACTCACAAAGTTGTTCCCATTTCAAAGAATGGAAGTCTTTTATGGAAGAGACAATTTGTGCTGACCTAATCTAGGTCACTACTAAACTATACAACTATTTTTAGTATACTATGAGACCTAGTCATATGATGATTTGAATGTCAAAATTTGTAATTGATTTGATTATTAATAAATGCAATTCCAATTGTTAATTTCTTCAGTATGAGATAATGAATAAATATAACAATGACCTAAGGATAATGTCTCAATGATATGTTGTTTTAGGTTGAGGACCTGAACATGAGATCATGTGTAATATAAAAGTATCCATTCTTGTCTAGGCCCGTAGTCAGATATTTTTATGGAAACTAGGACAAAAATAGCACATTAAGGCTAGTATGTGTGTTGGCTGATGACAACATCTCACTACTAAAAGTTTTGGTTATCGATTAGATCATTAATGGACTGACTAGAATCCTAGTCAGTGGAATAGATAGTCAAATCACCTAATTAGATAGACTAGTCAATCTAGTGGAAGTTCTAGTTGATTTACAAAGCCAATATCCACCAAATTGGTCAGCTATCCAACCTCTCCGCCTGATTGGATAATGCATTCAATTAGTCAACTGGCTAGTCTAGTCACCGGATTGGACTGGATCAAAAAATTGGTCAACTAGATCTAGTATATTCTAACCCAACCTAGTTGCCTGACTGGACTTTCCATTATCTTGACTTGAAATCTTGAGTGGGTTACTATACAACAAACCAACTCCGCCTAGTTTCTTAACTAGACTAAGTCAGTATGCCAATAAGGTTGTTTGTGAGTGGGCTGCTAAAAAATGGCTACTTCTTTCATTTCCTAGGGTTTATTAGAAATATGGCATCCTTGACTTTCCTATATAAAGGGGCATGAGAACTAGGTTTCTAGTGATACCTTTTCACATGTGAACCCTAGCTGTCATTACCCAAAATAGAAAGAGACAAGGAGAAGTTGTGTAACACTAAAACATTGCCAGTTAAAAGATTGCTCCTTCCTTTCGACTCCTAGAGTGAGATGTGCAATTCTCAATCCTATGTGTGGATGATATAGAGATATCAAAACCTTCCTGAATATGTTGGTTTAACTTTGAAAACATATTCTGGCTATATTCTTATGAGCATTTCTGCTAGATGTATTCTACGACAAAAGTATATCTCACATCACTTCCTTCCTAATATATTATTGTTGACAAGATTTTCCAAGAGGATGGTGGATTTATTTATTTTTGTTGCTTCCATTGTGCCTATTTCCTCCATGAACCCCTATAATGGTATCATAGCCACGTCAATCTATGATATATTATGATTTATTATCGATATGATCAAATTTGATTTTATGCTACTTGTGTCATTACATGTGATGTGAATGATAAAATGTTAATGTGCATATCTTGGTATTCCATGTACGTTACAATGTGAATTTTATATGCATGGGATGGGTTAACTATGGAAAAATGTGATTTTTCATAGTTCAAGGAAGTGTATGTAGGCCTTCTCAGGTGTGCTATCCCGAAAACCCCATAAGGGGTAGAATACCCTTGACCCTACATGATGAATGGGCAAAGGGATCCCCACGTAGGGGCGTCGACCCTATGTGTCCCACCTGGTAAGTATGGATGTTAAAGATTTGTTCATGGGAATTGTTCTGCATCAAAACAGATGCAATCTCTAATATACATGTATAAGATATGGTTATAAATCATACTTGTTGCCTTCAATATATGTTTTGTTTGGTGGATGTGTGCATGGTTATGGCCAAAAACATCTTTGGTGTATACATGATGTCGTTTTATATGGATGGTGTCTGGAGTTTTGTTGACTAGAACTTGGCTTGCATGTTGAGCCTCATTTTTATTTTGTATCTAATGGGTTCCATTCATTCTTACTCCCCTAAAATGTAACTTGAGGTTTATACATATCATGTAATATTAGACAGTGTTCTAATAAATTTTGAAGGAGATGGCATGATGAGGCAACCATGACGATGCAAGGAGTGCCTATGGAATTATTGATTTGATGCAACACATATGTAGGTTCACAATTTGATGATGCATATGATACAATGAACCATGGGTGGATAAGTAATACTTTGTGGCTATAAATAATTACATTAGGATGACCATAACCAATGTTGTGTATATATTGATTGTGATTATTAATATATTATTTATATGATACATATTATAAGTATGTGGTGTTTGGTTATGTATATTTATATAAATAAAACCACTCAAACAAAATATTAAGTATTATATGATTTTCATTGTGAAACAAACATGAAAATGTTGATATACTAAGTGTGGGCATGCCAAAGTGTGGTGAAATGTCTATCTCAGGTAAGTGCGAGAATAGATATGTGGGCCTGCCAAAGTAGGGTGCATATTCTATTTTGTTAAACCACGAGTCAGACTTAACTAGGTGATCTTAATAGGATTAAGCACCTAGAGGAATATAGATGGTTATGACAAAGGGTTATGCATCCATCTATCTAGAGTTGCATTAGATGTAATTGGCTACATTGCCTACCTAAATAGTCAACTTGTTAGTGATCAGTCAAAGTTGACTCATGTTTTGATGAAATATGGATATTGTCTCACTAGAAGATGTACTATGAAAATCTTCCTAACTAATATTGCGGGCTATTAATTTGAAACAAAATAGTGAGAGTGATACTTGATTAAAGAATAAATTAATATTGATAGACCTTTCCAAACAAAATATTAACTACTACAAATACTTCTTTTATATTAAATGAAAATCAATAAGAATTTTTTTACTGTGATATGTTCTTGAGAAGGAAAAATGTAATGAAAATAACTTCCATGATTGGTTCAAGACGCTACGAATTGTTCTCATACATGAGTGTGAGCTCTATGTCTGGATACACCCATGCCAAACAAAACAACTTTGAATTTGCCTAGGTAGAAAGGGAGGATTATGGGAGGCATTTTGATGTTGTCATGGACATCAAATGCCTTATGCTATGCTCTATGAATCATGTACAGAAGAAACATGAGAACATGAGGGTTTTTGAGATAATAAAATATCTTATGAACATGTACCAAGAATAAGTAATGAAAGGGGGTTATGATCTCTTTAAGGAATTATTTAAGCACAAAATGATAGAAAGTGATTCATGTGGACCCAATGTATTCAATTTGATTGGGTATTAGGGAAATCCAGAGAGATTAGGATTTCCATTAGGCCAAGAGTTGGCCACATACATGATTATGTAATTGTTCCTGGATTCATAAAAGTATTTTTTCATGAATTACAAAATGAATGATTATTTTAAACCACTAATAGAGCTACTTTACAAGTTATGAATAGATGAGGGACAAATAAAAGGCATGCCTAATTCCATTTGATGGTCAATAGATGAAAAGGAAAATCCAAGGGTAAGATCAAAGCCTAGAAAACTTCTAGGACTGTACAAAGGAGGAAAAGAAGGCAATTGTCACCATTCTAGACATTGGAAGAGAAATTGCCCTCTCTACCTAAATGAATTATAGAACAAGAAGAAGGAGATAGAGATATCCACTCCATATATATATGTTATAGTGATAAACTTATCTACTACTTCAATACGAGTATGAGATATAGGATTTGGGTCTCACACATGTTCAAATATGTAGGATCTAAAAGAAGTAGACATTTGAAGAAAGTGGAGGTGGAGCTACATGTTGCAAATGGAGCGATAGTTTTTTCCACTGCTGTAGGCATATACAACTTATCAATGCCAATAGGCTATTTATAGAAACAAAGAACTTCTACTATGTACCTATCATAAAAAGGAGCATTGATTCTATATCACACATGGATAAGAATGGTTTTGTAACATTCCAAGATTTGAGTCCTTGGATAAGATGAACTTAAAAGGAATGATTGGACACCCATATCACCAAGAAACACCTCCTTTTTAGGGAGCCCATCACTAAAGAACTCTATGGTTAACCATGCTCATCCCAGAGTAGTACTAGGATGGGTGACTAGTCAGGAAGCTTATCTTGGCTTGCGCGTGAGTGAGGACAAAGCATGCAGTTAAGGCTAGTGGTGGTCAGTGGGGACAATTGACATTCCTAAAACTCTGCTAGAGCCTTGGGAAGTGGGCTAGGCATTACAAATGGTATCATATCCACTTCCCCTCTAGTAGGTGGGGCCTATATGGGCATGTGGCACATCTTGAGTTGTGTGGTCTTGGTATGTTGGAAAGGGTTGTCCATGGTGACGTAGCCACCCTTGCATTGATATTCTATGATCAGGAGCTGGATATCCATGGGCCATTTTGGGTTTGCAGAGATTGTAACATCCCAAGATTTGAGGCCTTGGATAAGATAATCTTAAAAGGAATGATTGAATTACCCATATCACCAAGGTGCACCTCCTTTTTAGGGAGTCCATCTCTAAAGAACTCTGTGGTTAAGCATGCTCAACCCATAGTAGTACTATGATTGGTGACCAGTCGGGAAGTTTATCCTGGCTTGCACGTGAGTGATGACAAAGCACATAGTTTAAGGGTGGTGGTGGTCTATGGAGCCAATCGTCATTCCTAAAACTCTACTAGAGCCTTGGGAAGTGGACCAGACATTACAAATTTGGAATCTCATATCAAGAATTGTTGATGTTATATTTCTAAAGATGAGTTCGTTTATTGCAATGTCCCTATGTCTTATATTATATATTAATTTGATACTACATAGTATAAATACTGAGAAGATTAAACTCGATGAATTTGATAAAACTTATCTATAGTATTATCGTTTTGACCACATAAATGATAAGATCAATTCTAGATTCCATAAACATGGATATGTAGACTCATTTGAGTTAAAATCAATTGATACATAAAATCATGTGTATTAGGAATGGTGACAAAAGAACCCTTCACTAGAAATAGTGAAAGGGAAAGTGACTTATTGGGACTCATACATATTCATATATGTATCCTTTTAACAAAAATTTGAGAGGTTGATAGAAATTCTTCATCACATTTTACTCGATTGATATTTCTATGTGCACTCTAGTGAAACACAAGCCAAGATCCATTAAAAAGGTCAAGGAATTCAAGAATGAAGTACAAAATCAAATTGTTAAGAGTATTAAAGAACTTAAGTATAAAATCAAATTGGTAAGAGTATTATAGAACTTTGATTAGATGGAGTTGGTGAATACTTAAGCCAAGAGTATGAGGTCCTTCTAGGGGATGGTGTCATTGTGTTACAATAGACTCTAGCTGGAACGCCACAACATAATCAGATATCATAAAGAAGGAATCACACCCTATTGGGCATGGTATGTTCCATGATGAATTGTTTTTGTTCTTCCAACTTCCTTCTGGGGATATGCTTTAGAAACCACAACTTTACATTTAACCTTGTACCTTCAAAGTTTGTTCAAAAGGTGCCCTATGATAAATTGACTCGGAAACGTACCAATGCGTCCTTTATGAAAAAATGGTAGTGTGAAGCTTATGTAAGGCAACAATTTTTTTGAAAAGCTCAGACTCAAATCTTAAAAATGTCATTTTGTTGGATATCCTAAGTATACCAAGGGATGTCGTTTCAATATTCCATCTGACAAAAAAATGTTTGTTTCCAAAACTATTGTATATCTAAAAAAGGAATTTATTCCTAGAGGAACTAGTGGGTGGAATATAGCAAAGAAGTTCAAGACCAACAAGATAACATTAAACATATGGAGGTCGCTAAGTAACAAGAAGAATTACAAATTTTTGTGGAATCTCAAGAACCTCCTATAAAATAGGAACCTCAAAGGTCTAGAAGGACACATCTTGAGTCAAAGAGATATGGATTTCTTGTGATTCAACAATATGATGTGTTGGTTATTGATGATGATGAACCATAAATCTACAATGAGAATATTTAGGGACCATATTTTGAGAAATGGCTTGAAATCATGAGATGTGAAATGAACTCCATGCTTACCAACAAGGTATGGACCTTGGTGGATCAACCTAAAGGGATACAACCCATATGGTGCAAATCAGTCTACAATAAGAAGATCAACATGGATGGTAATGTACAAACTTACAAAATTCGATTGGTAGAAAAAGGTTTCATACAAATTCAAGGTGTTGACCATGATAACTTCTTCACCAGTTTTGATGGCTAAATCCATCTAGATCATGCTTTCCATTGCATCTTATCATGAATAAATTTTTTGGAAAATGGATTTTAAAACTACATTCCTTAATCAGAATCTCTTTGAGGATGTGTACATGACACAATAATGCAAGATTAAATACACCAATTCCATAAGAAGAATTATCCTTTTAATACCTTCACTAAAATTGCAACGAACTCACCTAGAAGTGGACATGTCGTTTTCAGTATTGCAAAGGGTTGAACCTCGAAAGACAACATTTTAAGGAAATTTCCTTCAGAATTAGTTGAGAAGAACAATATTTAAAACTAATTATTTGGGTGTGATAATAGATTAATGATTGAAATAACATATTGCAAAGGAGGTAAAAAAATTAAAAGGTAGTTTCAATCAATATTGAAGAACACTGGGACATTTGGATTTCACTTCCAATACCTATGTACCTATCCTAGTTGTTGGTAAGATAAGCTTTCTAGATTAGGACAATCAGAATTCAACTCCTTTTGGAAAGAAAATTGCATAAGGACTAAATTCCCAGTGGCCTCGAGGTCTCATTACATGTGGATCATGATTCAATCATCCTATATGACCCCTTCTGTGATTGCATATGGAATCCCACTCTTCCATTTGGGAATCTAATCCTATATTTTGTTTTCTATACAACCCATATTATATCAAACATGCTAATTTTGTGATGAATTCAAGAAGCAAGCATAAATCAAATGAAGAACAATATGATGAATTGAAAAAATTGAGTTTGATAACAACTTAGTTAGAGTTATGGCGATGGGGCTACTCCCCATGCCCCAACTAGAAAGTTTAAATACTCATAGTCATTGCAAGAACAAAAATACAAGAAGAGAGAGGATAAAGCATGCCAGTAATGGAGAAGAAATACACAACTGGTGGTCTTTAATTTCCACAATCCACTCTTAAAGCAACAAGTCTGAAGAACTCCATGAGGATGGTCTTCTTCCTTTTATTATCCTATGATTCCTTGCTCCAAAATTCGCTTGAAACTGAGAGTTAATGGAATGAAAGATAATCAGGCCATGCCTTTTTTTGTTACAAAATCGCCTTTAGTTGACAACATTGTAAAATTTGCCTCGATAGCCACACAAATCAGGCTAGTAGGTGGTCTGGTTGGCATATCACCCACTTGGTGGCATGCCTGAAGGACTTTTAGTCAGTAAACCAACAAGATTGATTGGTCTATCATCATTCAAATAAGTCTTCTAGAGAATAAGTGGATCGGTCGACCTAAGGAGTGGATCAACCAATCAAGTGGATGCTTGAAGTTGTTGTTGTCTTCTATCTTTGGTGGCGTATATGCTGGTTGATCAATCAATGAGGTGGATCGGCTGACTAGCCTTGTTTGTAAGGCACTCTGGTACAATTGGATAGGCTGATTAAGGAAAGGGATCAATTGATCTTTTGATCTTGAAAATTTATCATGGTATAATATCCATTGTTAATGACCTTCTGATCAGCCAATTAGTGATAATACCGAAAGATCTGGTGCTTGTACTTGGAGACGCTTTGTATGGGAAGTTTGGTCAGCTGACCTGGAAGATATGATCGCCTGATCGACATGTGTGAATTGTGATATTGAGCTCCAATTTGATTTGGAATCCTTTCTAAATCTTGAAACATGAGTCTAGGGAAGGAAATGTATTTGTTCCATGAGATGATGTGTGCTTTCTTTTGCATAACAACAAGAAATCTAATCAAATTTTAATATTTAATAACAAAGAAAAAACAATGAAATTAAGCAAAACATGATTCAATTGACAACTAAAATGAGAAAAACTAATCTATAATTTGCAGGGGAAACCTAATGAATATGCTTCATAAAACTATCCCAAGCTTGAAATTGCTCATCCTTGAGCAACACATATCAAAAGAACCTACCTAATAAAACTAGCAGCCTACCATCCTCTCTTTCATTACAACACTTGATTACCTAGAACAAATTATGACCAAGCAACCCGATCTCCTGGAATCACAAAGTGTAGCTTCAAATTCTCATTTTCAACTTCACATTCACAAACAAGTTTCCATATCAAAACATGCACATCATAGTCATGATATCGTTGGTGTCTTAGAAAGTTCTACATATTCCTATAAAATTTCACAAGTACATGGTTCAACTATGCAGGGAATTATTTTTGAGGTGATTGGTTCCCCTGGGAATAAATTGGAGTGAATGGAGGTATGGAAGAATTTTTTTAGATTTCTCCTCTACTCAACTCGAGATTGCTACATTGATTGAATTTTTCTCTTTTTGGTGTGTGCGCATTGGCATATTTTATTTATGGTACGTCCCTATTATATATGAGGGGTATGTAATAAGAAGAGGGGTGAGAGATATGGTCTTTCCTCAAACTTGGAGTTTGACACATTCTTTTTATCTTTTTGATTTTTTTTGGAAAATTATAGGGTGAGATGGTGTTGGATGTTTTGAAGAAGAGGCTGAACTTGTACATCTCATAACTAGGAATTCCGAGCATAGGAATAAGTTTAAACAAACAATTCAATGATATCATGTGAATTGCAATGTTATGATAATTCCACGTGAGGTTTATGTTGATCAATAAGAGAATACACTATAATTTAATTCATCTCAATCTAATACAACTTGCCATCTTTTCTAGGGAGTGATATTAATTAAGATCATTGGGGACAATATATGTTCTAGCATTGGTAATTTAGATTCATTGTTCCAGAAAGGATTCATTTCATTCAAATGAAGGTACATTGATGATTGATGCAAAGTAAAATGTGAAAAAAAAACAAAATCTAGGTCAACTACGTAATGGCTGATTATATGCAACTAATCATAGAAATTTAAAAACTGACATAAGCAGATAAATACAATGCTAATGCTAGAAAGAAAATAACAAAAAGAAAAGATAGAGTGGGTAGAAACAGATGCAATGCTATTCCTAGAAATAAATGAAAAAAGGGAATATAGAGTAGGTGGAATATAGACGTATCGCCCACTCTCCACCTTGAATATATAAATTTTCTCATCCTTGAGATAACTCTAGGTCTATAATAGAGGGGAAGAAAGATCATTGGAATGTCCACCAACTACCATGTTGACATGACAACAATGGTTTTTTTTAGGATGAGGGATGGGTTGGTTTGTTGAAGCCTAAAATGACTCCCAAGATGGTTGGTCAGTCCATTATTGGCTCATGAGGATCTGGATGGATCCTCAGGTAGTGGTGACTTAGTGTACTAGCTTCCCCAATATCAAAAGGTAGGGGAATGATAGGTTTGTTCCATAGTGAAGTCATCATAGTTTGGGCACGCCTACTGGTAGTTTCCTCATCCCACATGCCACTACTCATGCAACTACTGCATGAGGTACATCTGGTTGAGCTGGTAACCCTCCTATTCCTGCTTAATGCAGGTCTACATGCCCTCAATGTAGTCAAGCTACTTTTGGAGCTCGGTGAAGCCATAGGGTCTAGATGACCTTATAGTGTCAGGCACACATCGCATCATGTGATGTGTAGAAGTGGATATGGATGGATGAGATTCCTTATCATTCACCTCCTTGCAGGCTATACATTCCATACATCATCTTAGGGACCTCACCCTCAACAAGTGGATTCTCCCTCATGTCAAATTGTATGTGTGCACCTAGGTTGTCGATGTTATAGATAAGTTTCTCTACAACAACATAAGCATGTGTGGTTAGTGCAAGAATAGCCCGACTATCTCAAAGCAGCTGATGGTAGATTTTATCCTTCTTGGCTATCATGATGCTCATAGAAGACACAAAGTACTTGACATTAATCAAGTGTGATGTCTTCTGTAATCATTGTCATGAAGGGGATGTGGATATAGACAAGGTATAAGGAGATGGTGTTGATGAATCCCCCTAGAGGAACTTGGAAGTCATGCATGGTGTTGTTGATTGTGCAAATGGTCAATGAGTTTATTCCTCGAGTTGAACAAATAGTCCTTCAACATGTTGCATAAGCAGTAGAGGTCAGAATTGGTGACTACACTTGATGCACATGTATGACCGAATATGGTGCATGAAAGGATGCACTGCAGGTATAAGATCACCGGACCATGAATGAATGATGCATTGGTGCCATGAGGGAAGAAAAGGAGTTGAATGGTGACCTCATCAAAAACTTGTTGATTGAGAAACTATTATTGAAGTTGTTGTGAATACCGATGACCCATTTTTCTTTCCACTCCTTGTCTAATTCATAGATGATGGTAGTGAGGTCACTATTGTCCAAGGAGTGCTCCTCCCTAAACATGCATGAGGAGTAGTTGAACTCATTCACATAATTGTAGTGCCTCATGAAGGAAGAAAGGAACTATAGAGTGAGATTTTTGAAGATAGTAGACACAAGAAAGGAGAACATTAATATGCAAGTGTGATCAAGGATGAGCATTAGAGGGTCGTAGATGCCTAAAGATCTGAGCGTCTTGGGGAACACCTAGTGATTCACATGCACCCCGATGGCCTCGTGTTTCTTCTTGTTCTTGGGGTGGACAAAGGCCTTGTACATGGCCAAAAGGGGAATGAAGTGGCTGGGGAAATAAGGAGTGGAGGATCACAACTTGTTGTTAACCTAACACAACTCCATTAGTAGAGGAGTAGAAGAAGCTCTTGCATGGAAGACAATGGCTACCCTCTGAGAGATCTAATTAATTAAGTTCATTAATGCATCATTAACCCTAATTATTCAATAGTAATCAACTATATGGTGGCATCATTAATCCTAAGTTCAAATCTAGTACTGATTAATTAACCACTCACCACACTGGTGGATCGAGCAAGCTGTGGTAGCGGTGGCCGGAGGTGGAGGTGGCTGGGCTGGAGGTGAAGGTGGTCGACGCTAGAGGTGCAGACAGTGGCCAGTGGCGGTGATTGGATCATCATCATCATCAATCATCATCATCATCTTCGTCATTGTCATCATCATCGTTTTCATCATCATCATCGTCGTCGTCTTCCTCATCGTCATTGTCATCATCATCATCATCATCATCATCATCATCATCATCATCATCATCATCATCATCATCATCATCATCATCATCATCATCATCATCATCATCATCATCATCATCATCATCATCATCATCATCATCATCATCATCATCATCATCATCATCATCATCATCATCATCATCATCATCATCATCATCATCATCATCATCATCATCATCATCATCATCATCATCATCATCATCATCATCATCATCATCATCATCATCATCATCATCATCAGAAATAAAGAAAGAAAGCACTATCAATTAATTAAATTCATTCATGCATCATTAACCCTGATTAATCAATATTAATCAATTACACAATCTTAGAGAAACTAAGTAGAAATCTAATTAATTAAGTTCATTAATGCATCATTAACCAATATTAATGGTCAGTTCTTTGCGTCATTAACACAATATTAGTCATCATTTCTTGGCATCATTGACACAATCTTAGAGAAACTAAGTACAAATCTAATTAATTAACTAGGTACACAATCTAATTAATTAAGTACAATTCTAATTAATAAAGTTTATATCCAATGTTTTATGTAACTTTATTTAATTTAATTCATTCTTCTATTTGAGTTAGTTCATGCATGCATCATTAACCAATATTAATCAAATACACAATCTTGAAACATATACATTAGTGATTAACCTCAATGGAAATATATTTATCACCAAGTAACCACAAATCAATACAAATCAATAAAACTCACCAAGAAATCAGTAGAAAAAATTCATACAATACATTTGATCACATAATGCATTTGTTGTATTCAAGACAAAGATATATGGACAAAATATACCTGGGGAACAACGGTGGCGAGCAACTGGAGAATGGCGGTGGAGAGCAGAGGCGGCGATGAGTAGCTAGAGAATGGAGGTGGTGAGTAGCTAGAGAATGACGGTGGCGAACAGAGGCGGCAGCGGCTGGAGAACGACAGTGGCGAGCAGAGGCGGCGGCGACCAGCTGGAGAACGACGATGGCGAGTAGAGGAGGTGGCGAGCAGCTATAGAATGGCAGTGGCGGTGAGCAGCTGGAGAATGACGGTGGTGAGCAGAGGTGACAGCGAGTAGTTGGAGAATGGCGGTGAGCTAGAGATGATGTGGAGGTGATGGTGAGCTTTGACGCATTGGCGGCAACAAGCAGTTGCGGTGAGCAGTGGGGAAGAGGAAAATCACTAGAGCCCTAAGCGGGGGGGGGGAGGAAATCATAGTGAAATAGAGACTGGGAGAGTCTATTTTTGCGATGAAGTTAGATACTTGGAGTCAGTTATAACAAAACCCCACACCTATAGAAACCTACTCTTCGATTGCCACTTAAAATCGACGCCAATTGGGCAATTTGGGGGGAAACATTTTTCACAGGGAAAACGCGCAAAAACACATCAACGTCAGTTCATCTATGAAAACTGGCGACAAAAGTTGGCCCGATTTCTATCTCTTGAAAAACCTTTAGTCATCAGTTCTTTGGTAAAAAAACCGACGCCGTATGTGAAATTTTGGAGGTAATTTTTTTGCACTAGAAAAATTGGATTTAGCGAGCGATTTTAGGCATCGATTGCTTAATGAGGAACCGATGCTAAATAAAAAGTGATACCAATGTCTGGCCTCTCTTCACAGATAGATGTCAGTTTGTGTATTAAACTGACGTTGTAGGACTTAGGTGTCGGTTTCTTGTATGCAACCGACGCCTGTAAATGTGATGTTATAAGCCATTTCTATAGTAGTGATGGGAGGAGATGTCCCTAGAACAAGGATCAAAGGAGAATAAAAGTGAGCCTTCAACATAGTTGAGATCTAGGATGACTTTAGCTTGGTGGGGTGCCATCTACCATTTAATAGATCTTTAGTCTAGTTCACCATTTTATGTTGTAAATTTGCTTAACCCATATGTACTAGGTTTGAGGGCAAGATGTAGCACTTATGTTTCTCTTTTTATGAATAATGTGTGAATCAACATTTTGAATCAATATATAGTGTTTCATTTATCTAGTGCAATGCTAATCATATTTTGTGACGTTCCTCCAAGCTAAGTGACCCATGTTATGGACAACATAGGGTTTGCTTCCCATAACATATGTATATACTTGGAGGGGAGTTAGAATATGGTATCAGAGCCACAAGTAGATGGCCACTAAGATAAAGATTCACATGTTCTAACCTTAGGTGTACCTTGTTTTCTAGATGGCTTCTAAGAAAGCAAATAAGGGAAAGTATAATGAAGATGGTGCTAGTGATTCTGGTGAGGGAAGTGGATCAAGAAGGAATCCTAAGGATACATTGGAAGACTTAGTCCAGATGCTCACCAATGCCCTAGGACAAGCACAACATCAACCCAAACATCATGAGCTGAACTTAGGGGACTTTTTGAAGATCAGGCCTGACTCCTTTACTGGAGAAGGAGAAGATGATTTTGTCACCATAGGAGAAGAATGGATTAGAAGTATGGATCACTATTTTGTGACCTGGATTGTCCCCAACATTCTAGGGTTCACTTTGCAACCCACATGCTAAAGGGAGCAGCCCGAACATGGTGGGAGAACTTCCTCAACTCAAGGGCAACCAATGCACCTGCACTTACATGGGAAGGATTTGTGGAAACCTTCCAGGAGAACTAGGTGTCTGAACTCATGATAGAGAAGTAGGAGCTAGAGTTTTCCAATCTAGCTTGGGTCGGTGACATGACAGTTACCCAATATGCTATGAAGTTTATGATCCTCCATAAACATAGTCACAACTATGATGAGTGGCACAGATCTAAGAAGTTCATCAGGGGACTCAAGCCTGAGTTGAGTTTTGCCTTGTCAGTAAGAGGCCTCATGACCCTTCATGCTGTTCTGGAAACATCCCTAGAGCTAGAAGACCACCTAGGGAGGTCCTATCGAAAGGAAGCTCCTCATAAGAACAACCAATATCAACCTCCCAACAACCATGAGAGGAAGGAACATAAGCCTGCTGCAGAAGTTGAGAAACCCTTGTGCCCAACCTGCAAGAAGAACCATGCAGACCCATGCAAATATGGTATAGGAACATGCTTTTACTATGGAGACAAGGGGCACCAAAGGTCAAATTGCCCTAAGATCATGAAGAAGGACCATGACCAGAACAAGGACCATAAAATACCTCCCAAGAGACAAGCTTGAATTTTTACTATGGAAGTAGAGAAGGAAGATGAATAATGATGTAATAATTAGCTTATGTTCATTCGAACCCTTTTTATGAAATACATTCACTTTTCATGAAAATGTTAGTAATTCTTTCATTAAGTGAAGAAGTAAAAAAAACCCTAAGGTGGGTAGTAACCTAGAAAATTTCAAGGACAAAATTCATTCTAAGGTGGGTAGAATTGTCACACCCCAATTTTTCAGATCTAAATTGAATCTTAGAATGGGGTTTTACTAAATAGTAATAGTTGAGGGTTATAACTTAAATATACCATAAAATGGAATTTTCTTAAATAATAATGATGTTAGAAAACAATATGAGGTTCAATCCACCTTTTCTCCATTATACATATGAATTATGCTCTAAAGGAAATAGATGTTGGACCCTCACCCTTTTTTTTCCTAATCTTGAATTTTTTTAAGAGAAGTGGAAGAGATAAATAAATGATTTGAAATTCAAAAATATACATTGTATAACTTAAGCAAGAAGTAATCCTCTTTCCTTTTTATAGTTTTAATAAGAAGAAAATCTATTTTCTCTCAGGCCTCCAAAGAAATTGCTCTAAAATGCATAAAAAGGTAGATGAAATAATATTGGAGTGAGTGATAAATATTTGTCTCATATTTTGACTCCAAGAAACACAACGAAAATGTATCATTCAATTATTTCATCTATTAATGAATTAATAATGACAATTTGTAGAAATAATTGTCAAAACATGTCAAAAATAGAAATATAATGCTATAGGAAGACTCTAGATGAATTTTTGGACATGTGGTCCAAATTTGGTAGTAGTTTGACCACGATTGACCTTTAAAATTAGTTAATCAAGTTTCCATATAGTTATGTAAGGAATTTAATCAAATATGAATTAAATGAATCAATTTTCCCTAAGGTTCGATTTTATTTGCGTTGTCACACGCTCTTTTTTGTTTTCTCTTTTTGCACATGATAGGATAGTCATTACTTATTTTGATCGTGATCTAACGGTCAAAAACTCATCCCCTACCTCCCGATCTTCTTGCCGTCTGAACACGACTACCTATTTCTCCCCTTCGATTATGTTTTCACTCCACATTGCTCTTCTCTCTGATATTTTTCCTCCAATGAGATCAAATCATCATTGCGAACCTATTTTTGGGGGGTTTCCTGCCCTAACCAAGAAATACCCAATAGGGAAGGCACCTTTCTCACCATTGCTTTGTCATAGAGCACTACCCAACCACTCTACCCTATATATAAGCGGTCCAAAAGGACTATCGTACCTCACAAGTTCCTCATCCTCATCCAATTTCATTTCTAGTGCTCTCGAACTCCACAACCTACTCCTCCTCCCTCTTCAAAGATGACAACCCAGATCCCCTAACACCGGTCACCCCAGCCCAACTACGATTGTGGAGAGTTAGGGTTGAACTCAAGGCACCAACCTAGGATTTGATAAAGATCCAAGACACTAAGATAGGATTTACCTTACTCTAGGTAAGCGGGTCATGGCACTATACATAAGTATCTAGCTTGATTTGTTTGTTATGCATGGTTTATGAATTATGCTCAAATTTCAAGTTCAATGCTCTAATAATCTGCATATATAAATAGCTTGATGGTTTCTATATCTTTGGTCCTAATTATACCATGCTCATTAATATTATAGATCATGACTGATGATTAAGGGTTAAGAATTCATGAAACCAATGTCGAAGTTCAAGAGGGAGAAATCCCATCATGTTAAAGAGTTAATGTTCAAGATTATGTTAAAAGTCTAATTAAGAATTATGTTATGGGAAATTGATTAAGTTTTATATGCTCTTTCCATAATGGACCTCAAGGGGTCGTTATGGGCCTTTTTGCCAAATCATGGGAATTTGTGCCAATTATGCGCTTCTCTCGCTAATCATGGTCCTCAAGGGGTTGTTATGGGCCTTTTGGCCAAATCATGGACATTCATGCCAATTATGGGCACTTAAGTGGGAAAATCATAGAGAGTGCATATTTTACTTATTCAATTCTTCATCTCATAAGAATCAAGTAGCCATGGATGCTTAAGTCAAATATATGTCAATGTTTTCTTTCACATCAAGTTATTATGCTTATTTTTCAGTTCTTATAAAATGTATAGTGCCTCTTATTGATGTATGTCTCTATTTTCTCATGACATATGTATATACTTGGAGGGGCATCACAATATGTATTCATGCATATGTGTGTGTGAATTGAATGTGAAGTGCATGAGGAGGAGAAAAATGTGTATTTGTGTATATGCATGAAATTGAATGTGTCCCTAAGATATGAATCAATTGAGTTGTGGGTTCATGCATATGTATGTGCATTTGAAGTAAAAATGATTAGAATGTTGAGGTTTGATGGCCTGTTTGTGCATATGAATCAAATGAATACATGTATTTGTATATATATTTTTCTTCTTGTAGGTTTGTTGGCCTATTATTAAGTTGTGATACTTGCAGAGGCCTACAGTTCTTAAGAGCTCAGTTATTTCTGATGAACTGTAGGCAGTAGATAGGCTAGCAACCGGACAGTAGGTCAGCAGACCTACTATATAGAAAAAACAAAGACATTTTTCATCGATAATTTCAATAGAACCAACTACATATACATACTTCGTCGGTTGCTTGTAGAAAACTGACGAGATATTCCTTAATTTTCATTATGTATTCATTGATAAAATCGAAGACATACTATTGGTCATTGGTTATTTTTGAGAAACCAACTAAATAATTACCAATACCACGTTGATTCTTATTTAATAACTGATGAGGAACAGTCAAGAGAAATCATTTTCACTACATAATTAGCATTACATCATTGGTTATATTTTAAAAACTAACAAGGTAAGGTCTAGGGAAACCACACTTTTGACACACATTGCGTGTTATGTTGTCAGTTTGACTGTAATGTGGAAGTGATGATATATATGTATGTCATTGATTTATTTTTTACTAGAATAACCAATTATTTATGTCCTCAGTTTTAGTATCACCAACTTAGTTGTCAATTTAAAACCAATGACATATGCCAAAAATAAATGATGACATATCCCAGTTCTATACTAGTGATCTCAATGAATCCCAATCTTTGCCATAATCTATACATCATGATGGAAACAAGATCACCAAAATATGCAAGCCGCTTTCTATAGATATTGTCAAACATGAAATAAACAACCCTTAAAGAACTCTGATCCTTTTTCTTCTTAAGCATTTTTTTGAGGATGTTGATAGAAGTTTTTCTTGCTAAGTTTGCTATCTCATACTCCTCAATGGTGTTCTTCCTAGTCAACAAGGACTTTAGATATTTGAACCAAGCTATAATTTTAGAAAGGGCATCTAAGAAGGGAATGTCCACATGAAGCTTCTTATAGATTCCTTGAATCTAACGAATGTGGTATGCAACTTTGTTTGCTTGATACATACTTGATAGGGAGGCCTTGTCTTGTAAACCAGCATTTCAAGCTCAATAGAATCAACCTGTGGTTTTGCAAACACTAGTAGCTTTATCTACATCAACATCTATATATATGTATTACACTTGTTCCTTTCCCACCATCACAATACCATCATCATCATCAAAATCAATAGGAACAATAGATGGTTTCATTGAAGAGTAGGAGCATACACGTTGTCTAAATGTGTAGCAATAACTTTCAGCTTCATAGGATGCTTGGGTTGTTCTCAAGATTCCCAATAAAGGTACATGTAGGAGGGCATAGAGAGTCTGATAACTAAGTCAACTAAGAATAAATGGATTTATTGTAAGCAACTTGATTGGAAAACATTGTCTTTTGGATAGAAATTATGATTGCTGAGACTAACAGATCTTCTCAATGGCTAAATTCTTATCACTTATTGAAAAATAAGGAGTAGTATGTGGTATTTGTGGCACTTGTATGAATTTTGGAATTTTTGCCCTTCATTATAGCCATAGTTTTGAAAATACATTAGTAATTTCCTTGATTCTTAAGGTTTTGTTGTTTCTTGTATTGGAACCAAGGAGAACCATGATGAATGCATATTCATCATGGAATCCATTTTCCTTCCTGGACTCATTTCGACTCAATACATCCAATTTCACTCCTTATATATGGAAATGTGCCAAATTACTTAATTGATTTGATTATCAATATTTTAACTGAATCTATATTGATTTGATGCAGGTCTTGATAAAGTTGAATAGATCAACTAGAGCCCACCTTCACCCACCCTTGGTTCTTACCTATCGATCTGACCATTCGGCCTCATCAAATGGTCTCAACCCTCAGTTTTGACCAAACGGTCTCACCAAACGGTCTCGACCAAATGATTTTGTCCATTCGGTCTCAAGACCGAATAGACAGTTCCAGTTCAAGACCATTTAGCCGCAAGGGATCGAGTAGCGCTCAAGACCATTTGCAGCAACCTGTCCGTGAGACCGTTTGGATGTCCGCATGAATTCAAAACCAGGAAGTAGAGTCCTGGCCATGGCCGTGGTGTGTTGTCTTCTACCTCCCGCCATTGTAGCTACACATCCTTCTACAAACCCCAACAACACTGCCGTCATGATCACCACCTCTAGCGGTCTGTATAGGGCTGTCAATGGGGAGGGTATGGGGAGGGTAAGGTCTTACCCTTACCCTTACCCTCTTTGGGTAGCGGGTAAGGGTAAGGGTAATTATCCTTCTCAGAAATCTCCTTACCCTCCCCTTACCCTTACCCTCTTCTCCACAGGGTAAATGGGGAGGGTAAAGGGTAAGCGGGTAATTTTGATAAAAAAGAGTTTTATACACATTGTGTGTTGATTTTTAATAATTTTATAACTAATTTATTGATAACAACATATAAAACATTATATCCAATTCAAAATCATATGTTTCTCCATGTAAAGTTAAGTCAATTCAGACAATAATATTTTTTTATGCATAAATCATTTTTTTCCTTTGCATAAGTATGCATAACAAATAAGTGTTTCACCAACACCTCATTTCCACAAGATATATATGTTTTTCCCTCAATAAGAAAGTATTACAAGCACAACACCAAGTCATTTTCCAATGATAGAATAAAGTATTAGGGTTAAATATTTACATACAAACCCCTTTAGAATATATTTTTGTGTAACCTTTATATCATGTGCGGGTAAAAGGGTAAAAGGGTATGGATAATGTCTATACCTTACCCTCCCCTTATAGTATAGCGGGGAAATGGGGAATGGGTAAATGGGTAAAGGGTAATAAAAATATCTACCCTTACCCTTACCCTCCAGGGTATGGGTAAGGGTAAATGGATAATACCCTCCCCATTGACAGCCCTAGGTCTGTACCTCCGGCTCTCTCACACTCCTTCTTCGCCCAGCAGCAACGACGTTGCCCACTCTTATGCCGACAACCACTCGTACTCAAGGACAAACCGAACGGACCTACCATCATAAACGTCAAGACCGTTTGGATGATCTGCTCATGTGCAAACTGAATGGAACCGAGAGAGAACGAATAAGCAAGACCATTTGCTCGATTCTAATCCCAGACCGTTTGGCCGCAGCTAGGAAACAATTTCGATTACCTTGCCGCATAGACAGAATGGAGCATATACATGAAGACCGAATGGAGGAGAGAAATACCAAGACCGTTTGCTCAATCTGTAGAAAACCGAATGAATCACCCGTGCAAACCGTATGCTGCTAGCAGCATGCAAACCGAATAAAGCCATCACGTGAAGACCACCTGCTCCAGTAAGCAATTGAGACCGAATGGAAGATCAAGCATCATTTCGAATGGAAGACCGTTTGAGCTAATGAAGACTGATCGCTGCATGCAAACCGTTTGCAGCCACGTGAAGTCCGTTAAGCATAGAAGATCATTTGCAATGAGTACCGAATGCTATCAAACCATTTGATAGTCAAACGGTTTACAAACCGAATAAGAAGCAGATTGTTTGAGCACTGATTAGCACGACCGAATGAACTGAATGCAGCAAGGCCGTTTGCTTGAAAAGATCACATGCATGCAAACCGAATGGAGAAATCATGCAACCTGAATGGAGTAATCATGTAAACTGAAGGGAGTAATCACGTGCATGCAAACCATTTGTTGTACTCCACATACATGCAATCCGAATGAGCAAACCCGAATGAGCTCACGTAAAGACCAAGAATATGTAAACTGAATGGCCACTTGCTGAAGTGAAGATTGAATGTAACTACTCACTTGAAGACTGTTTGACATAGATTTTTTATCAAACTGTTTGGCCAACTTTTAACTAAACCGTTTGGGCAAAAAATATCTCCAAAACTGTTTAGACTAAAATCACTCCAAAAGCGTGAGGACCTGGCCAGTGCCTATAAATAGGACTAGTAGGGTCCTTATTTCGGCATCAGTTCCGGGATGCCGACAGGCTGCCTATACACATGTCTGATCTAGATCCAGTCCAGTCCACGCCAGTTTCACTTCACCCACTGCTCGTGTTGCAACCAAGGAGACTGAGAAGAGAAGGAAGACGGAGCGTGAGAGACTATCCAACCAGTCTTGGCATCTCCCGTTCTGCATCTAGATCTGCTCCGACACGACATAGAAGACTACATCATCTTCACCGAGCTGCGACTACCTTCTGCACTGAGTTCGTGGTAGATTTCTCTCTCTTTCTCATTCTTCTTATCTCTCGCATCATGAGCGAGTAGTTCCTTTTCACTGGGGTGTGGGAACTAGCCCCTCTACCCATGCAATCATGTTCTTTTGTTAAACTTTCCATGGCAATATATATAACTTTTCATTTCGTTGTTAATCATTATGTTCGTAGTTTGATTTATTGCTTGCTTTCATCTTTGTTCTTCCTATGTTGTGAGAACTTCTATATGTAGGAAAGAATGCCATTTAACAAGTTGACTCCCAAACTAGAAATAGAATGGGATTCCTTGAGGTCGTAAGTTTATGATCTGTGAGGGGACGAGCCATCTAGCCTTCGGTGATGATTCTATGTACCTAACGCCTATATAGGGGGTTCGCAGCCTTAGTTGGATTTTATATCTTCTTGTTAATCGTCGATGTTTTCTCATATATTAATTACCTGCTTGCTTATCGATTAATGCGGTTGACTCCCAAACTAGAAATAGAATGGGATTTATTTAGAGTCGTAAGTATGTGATCTGGATGGTGACGAGACATCTAATGCCTAAGGGGATGCTTACATGAACCTAACGCCCGTATGGGGGGTTTTGCAGCAGCTCTATTTGGATTGTTATATCTTGCTTGTATTGTTTGCGATTGATTGTGTTTGCATGTGTAGTGGTGGTGAAACCCGATACCATCCCAACGATTGCATATCATTGATCTAGATCCAACTTTAATTCTGTTATTTACTTTCTTGCAATTAGTTTTAATCAAACTCAAATCAACCTATTATTTTAAACATTAATCTTAACTTGAACTAGACTAGACTGAAAAGATTCTTAAAAATGTTGTCCTTTGGGATTTGATCCTCAACTATACTGTGATAAGACCCGTCCGCTTGCGGGTGGTATTATTGCAAATTGGTTTTGGTAAAAGCTCGGGGATCTCAACCCCGAGTGAATTTGTTAGTGCATTCAAAATACCACATTAAATTATGGCGCCGTTGCCGGGGACAACAAAATTAGTTTAGTCAAATATAGTTCTTTTTAGGCTAATTTAGGTTTTTTCTTTTTCTTTTGACAAAATCGATCATCCACTTGAATCTCACTCCACTCCATCAATCTTATTTCAAATCTTTCTCATTTCAGGTACAATCAAGGACTAGTGTATGCACCGCTTGAACAGTCATGGTCTCTCAGCTAGCTTCGATCCTGAAATAGATCAGACATTTCATCATCTGATAAGAGAAAACCAAGCCAGAATGTCTCAAGAGGAGGAGATAGCCCGAAGGGTAGCTCAAGCCCTTAATGCACAGAGAGAAAGGTTCATGCAGGAAGCCAGAGCTGCAGTTCAGGAAGAAATCCTAGCAGCACGAGCGGCAGCACAAGCAGCAGAACTACAAAAGGATCTTAGTGAGTTCTCGATTCCTAAAGCTACTGATGTTCATCACCCAATACAACCTCCACCCATCACTGCTATCAACTTCGAGATACAAGCACAATGGATCACCTTTTTTCAAAACAATCCATTCTATGGAAAACAAGGTGAAGATAGTCAAGAACATCTTCTAAGGTTTGTCGATCTATGTGCTATGACAAAGAAAAATGGAGTATCCGATGATGCCATTAGACTCCGTCTCTTCAAGTATTCGCTTGCTGATAGAGCTATAAGTTGGTACAATAACTTGAAATGTGAACCCATCACTACTTGGGAACAACTTCAAAATGTCTTCTTGGAAAAGTTTTACCCACCTTCTCTCACATATGAAATTAGGGGTAGGATACCAAATTTCACTCAAGTCCCTAGAGAAACCCTTGCTGAAGCATGGGAAAGGTACCAAGAGCTTCTATGAAAGTGTCCACACCATGGAATTCCTAAGAATCAACTCATTGAAATTTTCTATAGGGGTGTGGATGATGATATTAAGAGGTTTCTAGATTCCTCATCTGGAGGAAACTTCATGCGTCAAAGTTTTGAGACCACGTGGAGAGTCGTCACCCTTGGATCATAAAATCAAGCTAATTGGGGCAGATCTGTAGGCAAAGGAGTGTTGAAAGTAGCTATGGCTGAAGCTACTCTTGAGTACAAGTCAATTGTTGAAACCTTAAAACTCTTAGTTACCAAGAAAGATCACATTGAATCATCCCTTGCTGCAATTGGAAGAGGATGTTCACCTCCTCAACAACAAGAACAAATCAAGTCGTCTTCACTGTTCTGTGAAGCATGTAAAGGAACTGATCATTCCACCTTGGCATGTAATGTTCTCTATGATGTGGTTTTAAGCAACGTATGCAGTCAAGGTGATAATTGTCAAATGGAAAATCTGAATGCAGTTAACACCATTCCTGGCCAAGGATATTACAACCCGAATCAGAATAGGAACCATATAGGATTCCTATATAGAAACCCATATGGATCAGTAAACTCGCATCAACTTGGTTTGAATAATCAACAAAGAGGTCCACCAGGATTCCAATATAACCAACATAATTTTGGAAATCAAGGAAATTTCAAGGGAAACTTTCAGAATAGGAACTTCAACAACTACCAGAATAACTCTCAATACCAGAATCTCAACCAAGTTCCTTATCAACAACAAGGACATCAAGCAGGACCCATCTCTCCTGATGAGAAGCTATCATCTATTGAAAAGATGTTGCAGACTCAGCAAACTATGATAGCTAACCAACAAGCCCAGTAGAAAGCTATTGAATCTCAACTAGCTCAACTCGCAGCTAGCATAAAGCCACCTGCTGGAGCTTTTGTTGGCCAACCCGAGAACAATCCCAAGCATCCGGAACAACTGAAGGCTATCACGACAACGTCAGGCAAAGATTATTCTGACCCTCCTATCAAGCCATCTATGGTTATTACATATGAGGAAGAACCTGTGATTGTACAAGACTGTGAGTCGCAACCAAAGGGGCCAGCAACTACCGATAAGACGGACAAAGAAAGTTATGAAAAATCTTCCATCGAAGAAATAGAAACACCAGAGCCATAGGTGCCTGTATACAAGCCTCGTATACCTTTTCCAGCTCGTTTGAAAAAAACCAAACTCGACACCCATTTCAACAAGTTCAAGGATGCCATGAAGAATCTTCATGTCGATATACCTTTCCTGGATGCTCTTACTGAAATACTAGTGTGGACTAAGTACTTAAAGTCTCTCCTCACAAGGAAGTATATAACTGAACAATACGAGACAGTAAAGTTGGCGACAACCACTTCTGATATCATTTTGAGAAAGATGCCCAAGAAGTAGAAGGACCCAGGATCCTTTGGCATTTCATGTCATATTGGTGACTCTTCATGTAAGAAGGGATTGGCCGATCTTGGTGCAAGCATATCTATTATGCCACTAAGCCTTTGTAAGAGGCTAGGGTCTGAATAATTGCTTCCAATTGGCATGACCATATAGCTCAGATAACTCTGTAACTCTTCCCCTGGGAATCATCAAAGATGTACCAGTCAAGGTTGGAAAATATTCTTATGTCCCATGTGACTTTATCATCATGGACATAAAAGAGGATTGTAGACACCCTCTTATCTTTGGACGTCCATTCCTCGCAACTGCAAGAGCTTTGATTGATGTGGAAGCAGGAACTTTACTACTCAGATTAGGTAAAGAGACCCTCAAATTTATTTATTTTGAAAGCATGAGAAGGCCAAGCATGCAAGAGGAAGTGTATTTGATCGATTGCATAGAACAAATGTCATTACTAACACAGGGGGGTTATGAAGAGGATGATCCTCTAGAAGTGGATTTGATTAATCCAGATGCAGCTAGTTCAATAGATGAACAAGTGAAAAGCTGTGTTCTAAACCTTGACACTGCCGAAGAAGATTTCGATGCCAAGTTTGAGGACCTCAAGGCTGTGGAAGTTACTGAAGAACCATGTGAAAAACCACAAGCTCCTGAGATGAAACCCCTACTGGAAGGATTGAAATATGTGTTTTTAGATGAACTCAAAGTTTGTCCTGTCATCATAAATTCAAATCTTAAAGTTGAACAAGAAGATAAACTTCTGAAGGAACTGAAGGAAAGGAGAAAGGCAATCGGCTACAAAATGAGTGATCTCACTAGGGTCAGTCAAGCACTATGTATGCACAAAATACCCATGGAGGAAGATCACAAGAAAACTATTGAACATCAAAGGAAGCTTAATCCGAATATGAAAGAAGTAGTCTGCCTTGAAGTTATAAAGTTACTCAAGACATGTATTATCTACCCAATCTTTGATTCACCATGGGTAAGCCCTATGCATGTTGTCCTGAAGAAAGGTGGGACTAAAATAATATGCAATGAAAGTAATGAACTCATCCCCACTCAAACAGTCACATGGTGGAGGATGTGTATTGATTACAGAAAGTTGAACAAGGCTACTAGAAATGATCATTTCCTGATGCCTTTTCTTGATCAAGTTTTGGAACGGTTGGCTCACCAAGAATATTTCTGTTATCTTGATGGTTACTCTGGATTCTATCAAATACCCATGCATCCAGATGACCAGGAGAAAACTACTTTCATCTACCCATTTAGAACATATGCATTTAGAAGAATGTCGTTCGACCTCTACAATGCACCTGCAACCTTCCAGCGTTGCATGGCTGCCATATTCGTTGGTCTCACTGAAACCATCATGGAAGTTTTCATGGATGATTTTTCTATATACGGAGATTCATTCGATTCATGTATAAAAAATCTCTCCTTTGTTCTCAAATGATGTGAAGAAGCACATCTCGTGCTGAATTGGGAGAAGTGTCACTTTATGGTGAAAGAAGGCATAGTCCTTGGTCATAGAGTCATCAATAGAGGAATTGAAGTTGACAGGGCTAAAATTGAAGTGATTTCCAAACTTGCTATTCCAACAAATGTAAAAGAAGTCTGTGCGTTCCTAGGTCATGCAGGCTTCTACAGACGATTCATAAAAGATTTCTCCAGGATAATGAAGCCAATGACGAATCTACTACTAAAGGATATTGATTTCCATTTTAACGAAGAATGTGTGGAAAGTTTCAATAACTTGAAGCATGCTCTTACAACCACACCCATCATTAGAGATCCTGACTGGGATCACCCATTTGAAATTATGTGTGATGCCAGTGACTATGTTGTGGGTGTTGTTCTTGGACAATGTATAGAGAAGAAACATCATCTATGCATCGAAAGCCCTCGATGAAGCTCAGAGAAATTATGAAACTACTGAGAAAGAACTTCTTGCAGTCGTGTATGCCTTTGATAAATTCAGATCCTACCTAATTGGTTCTAAATTCATTGTCTACACTGATCACGCTGTAATACATTACCTCTTGGCAAAGAAAGATGCAAAACCTAGATTAATTAGATGGACTCTCCTACTACAAGAATTTGACCTAGAAATACGAGATAAAAAGGGTATAGAGAATGTTGTGGTAGACCACCTCAGTCGAATCCACACTTTGGATACTGAGAAAATCCAGATTAATGATTCCCTTCTGGATGATCAACTGATTAAAGTTGTAGAGGTTACTCCCTGGTATTCAGACTATGTAAACTACCTCGCCACTGGTATTATCCACCCTGAATGCATAGCGAATGCACTGAAGAAATTCATGCATGATGTGAAGCAATATTACTGGGATGAGCCATATCTCTTCAAGCTATGTGTTGATGGTCTTTACAGACGATGTATTGCTGAGGAAGAAACCAAACTCATTCTAGAACATTGTCACTCTGGTCCTATTGGAGGCCATATGAGTTCTAAGAAAACCGCGATAAAGGTTTTGCAATGTGGATTATTTTGGCCAACCATATCCAAAGATTCCTACAACTACGTTCTATCATGTGACAAATGTCAAAGAATGGGTAACATTATGCAGAGAGACGAGATGCCACTTAAGTTATGGAAAGAAATTGAGATATTTGATGTTTGGGGTGTGGACTACATGGGTCCATTTCCATCTTCTTACAAATTTTCCTATATCCTAGTCGCAGTTGATTATGTCTCAAAATGGGTTGAAGCCGTTCCACACACTGTGATATCTGACGGAGGGTCTCATTTCCTTGGAAGAAGCTTTGAAGCACTGTTGAGAAAGTATGGTGTAACTCACAAGGCAACCTCACCTTACCACCCATAGACAAGTGGAGGTTTCTAATCATCAACTCAAGGGTATCTTGGAAAAGACAGTAGATCGTAATCGAAAAGATTGGTCTGTGAAAATCAACGACGCATTATGGGCCTACCGTACTGCTTTTAAGACTCCTCTTGGAACCACACCATTTCGGTTGATCTATGGAAAGTCATGCCACCCGCCGGTAGAACTGGAACACAAAGCATGGTGGGAAATTAAACAACTGGATTTCAACATGAAGAAAGCAGGTGAAGCCAGGATTTTGCAACTCCAGGAGCTAGATGAACTCTAGATGACAGCTTATGAAAATGCACGAATCTATAAAGAACGCACAAAACTTTGGCATGATGGTCATTTGAAAAGAAAAGACATACAAGTGGGGGACCAAATTATATTGTTCAACTCAAGACTGAGGCTATTTCCAGGGAAAATCCATTCTCACTGATCTGGACCTTATATTGCCAAGAGAATCTCCCCACATGGTGCTTTCTCTTTATGGAGTTAAAAGTCAGGCGAATTTGTGGAAAATGGTCACCGCTTAAAAAGATACTTCACCTCAACTGACATAGACACTGAAGCAATGCTGGAACTCACCAATCTAAAGGATCCACCGTAAAGCTGAAGGATCCAGTAGAGCCATCGACATAAAACAAAGGCGCTTGTCGGGAGGCAACCCGATCAATAAATTTGTTTTACTTTTCATTTTAAATTAGAATGTCTCTTTAATTTTGTATTTACCTTCCCAATAATTTTTCATTAAATAAAATTTGCATCGCGATATGCTATTTTAAGATCTAACTGCTCTTTACCTTTGAGATTTTAGATAAGAGGATGCACGATGATTGGAACGCAACCACATCTGGTGGTCGATCTGGCATGAATTTTTTCCTCCATCTTGGATTTAGGGTTTACTAGGGACGAGCAAATCTCTAAGTTTAGGGTGGAGGGTGGGTGGTACGTACTTCACTTTCCACCTACACCCATTCTTTTCATACTTCAGTTTTCACTGTCGCATTCTTGATAATTTTTTTTTCAAAGAAATTGAACATATACTTGATGAATTTTTGACACTTCCTGTTTCGTTAAATGTCACCAACGTGCTATACATTTTGAATCATTATATCCTCCTTATTCAAAGTAAATCCTCAAATGGACCACTTTTTGAAACAAGCCTTTTGATTGAAATCATCTTGTGAAGCTTATGATTCCTAACATCATGATACTTATGCAAAAATGATAAGTGTCTGTCGAACTGATAGGGATCAAACACGTCATTCTTCCTAACAGACTAGTGGAACAATAACATGGAATCTCCACTGGATCCTCATCAATTCATTATTTGAGCAGAGTATGATAAAGAGAACGACCCGGTGCACTGAATCATAAATCATGTTGCATTCTGATCTGAACTCTCTTCTACATTTCTTCTATCATCTTCGCACCCCTCCATCCATCAAAAAAAGAAACAAATATAGCCAAAATGATGCCAAACCCTAAGTTCAGGGTGGAACGCCACTTCCCTCTAATCCACTTCTTCCATACCCCTCAAAATTAAATAGGGGCATACCACCAAGAAAAGATGCCAAAGCGCACACAAAAAAATGCAATCTCGAGGCGAATAAAGGAGAGATTCACACAAAAAAATGCAATAAATGAAATTGCAAATCATAAAATAAAAATCTCGAGTCGAATAGAGGAGAGATTTATTTCTTCCTTTCATACCACCATTCACTCCATTTTCTACCTAATGGCACAATGAATGCCTACCCAATCCTGAAAAACACAAGTGTCAGATCGAATGCACACTTGTTGTTCTGCGGGTATCTCTGGACTCTTACAAAACTCTTTATCATGTTTGTTGTTGGAAAAAGTGAGGACGAAGTGATATTGGAAAGCAAACTCAGGAATGAAGATATGGTAAGATGTGTTTAGTGGTCGCAAGAGGTTGAGATACTGAGTCATATTGAGCAGAAAGAAAACATTCGTGATGTGAAGATGAAGCAATCACAAGAATTGAAAGTATTCATTTGGCGACTATTTCAGATTTTGTGTTACTCGAGGACGAGCAACATTTAAGTTCGGGGTATTTTGATGAATGCATATTCATCATGAAATCCATTTGCCTTCCTGGACTCATTTTGACTCAATACATCCAATTTCACTCCTTATATATGGAAATGTGCCAAATTACTTAATTGATTCAATTATCAATATTTTAACTGAATCTATATTGATTTGATGCATGTCTTGATAAAGTTGAACATATCAACTGGAGCCCACCTTCACTCACCCTTGGTTCTTACCTATCGATCTGACCATTCGATCTCATCAAACGGTCTCAACCCTCAGTTTCAACCAAATGGTCTCGACCAAACAATTTCGTACATTCGGTCTCAAGACCGAATAGACAGTTCCAGTTCAAGATCGTTTAGCCGCAAGGGATCGAGAAGCACATTCAAGACCGTTTGCAGAAACATGTCTGCAAGACCATTTGGACGTCCACATGAATTCAAAACCATGAAGTAGAGTCCTGGCCACGGCCGTGGCACGTCATTTTCTACCTCCCACCATCACAGCTATGCCTCCTTCTACAAACCCTAGCAACACTGCCTCCATGATCACCACCTCTAGCAGTCTGCACCTCCGCCTCTGTCACACTCCTTCTTCTTCACCCAGCAGCAATGACATCACCCACTCCTACACCGGCAACCACCCATAAGGCCAAACCGAATGGACCTGCCGTCATAAACGTCAAGACCGTTTGGATGAGCTGCTCACGTGCAAACCGAATGGAACCGAGAGAACGAATAAGCAAGACCGTTTGCTCGATTCTAATCCCAGACCGTTTGGCCACAACTAGGAAACCATTTGGATTAGCTTGCCGCGTAGACCGAATGGAGCATATACATGAAGACTGAATGGAGGAGAGCAATACCAAGATCATTTGCTCAATCTGTAGAAAACCGAATGAATCACCCATACAAACTGTATGCTGCTAGCAGCATGCAAACTGAATAAAGTCATCACGTGAAGACCACCTGCTCCAGTAAGCAATCGAGACCGAATGGAAGACCGAGCATCATTTTGAATGGAAGACCATTTGAGCTAATGAAGACTGATAGATGCATGCAAACCGTTTGTAGCCATGTGAAGTCTGTTAAGCATAGAAGACCGTTTGCAATGAGTACCGAATGCTATCAAACCATTTGATAATCAAACAGTTTACAAACCGAATGAGCATCAAATCGTTTGAGCACTGATTAGCAAGACCGAATGAACTAAATGCAGCAAGGCCATTTTCTTGAAAAGATCACATGCATGCAAACATAATGGAAAAATCATGCAACTCGAATGGAGTAATCATGTAAACCTAAGGGAGTAATCACGTGCATGCAAACTATTTGCTGTACTCCACATACAAGCAATCCGAATGAGAAAAATCGAATGAGCTCACGTGAAGACGAAGCATATGCAAACCGAATAGCCACTTGTTGAAGTGAAGATCGAATGTAACTGCTCACTTGAAGACCATTTGAGGAAGATTTTTTATCAAACCGTTTGGCCAATTTTTAACTAAACAGTTTGGGCACAAAATATCTCCAAAACTATTTAGACTAAAATCACTCCAAAAGCATGAGGACTTGTCCAATGCCTATAAATAGGACCAGCAGGGTCCTTATTTCGGCATCGATTCTGGGACGCCGAAAGGATTCTTGTACACAGGTCCGATCCAGATCCAATCCAGTCCACGCCAGTTTCACTTCACCCACTGCCCCTGCTGCAATCAAGGAGACTAAGAAGAGAAGGAAAATGGAGCACGAGAGACTGTCCAGCCAGTCTTGGCATCTCCCGTTCTGCATCCAGATCTGCTCTAACATGATGTAGAAGACTGCATCATCTTCACTGAGTTGAGACTACCTTTTGCACTGAGTTCATGGCATATTTCTCTTGCTTTCTCATTCTTCTTGTCTCTCGCATCTTGAGCGAGTAGTTCCTTTTCATTGGGGTGTGGGGACTAGCCCCGCTGCCCATGCAATCATATTCTTTTGTAAAACTTTCCATGGCAATGTATATAACTTTTCATTTCATTGTTAATCATTATGTTCATAGTTTGATTTATTGCTTGCTTTCATCTTTGTTCTTCCTATGTTGTGAGAACTTCTATATGTAGGAAACAATGTCATTTAACAAGTTGACTCCCAAACTAGAAATAGAATGGGATTCCTTGAGGTCATAAGTGTATGATCCATGAGGGTACAAGCCATCTAGCCTTCGGTGATGCTTCTGTGTACCTAACGCCTATATAGGGGGTTCACAGTCTTAGTTGGATTTTGTATCTTCTTGTTAATCATCAATGTTTGCTCATATATTAATCTCCTGCTTGCTTATCGATTAATGTGGTTGACTCCTAAACTAGAAATAGAATGGGATTTCTTCAGAGCTGTAAGTATGTGATCTGGATGGTGACGAAACATTTGATGCCTAAGGGTATGCTTACACGAACCTAACAGCCGTATGGGGGGTTTTACAACAGCTCTATTTGGATTGTTATATCTTGCCTGGATTTTTTGTGATTGATTGTGTTTGCATGTGTAGTGGTGGTGAAACTCAATACCATCCCAGCGATCCATATCATTGACCAAGATCCAACTTTAATTTCATTATTTACTTTCTTGCAATTAGTTTAATCAAACTCAAATCAACCTATTATTTTAAATATTAGTCTTAACTTGAACTAGACTAGACTGACAAGATTCTTAAAAATGTTGTCCTTTGGGATTTGATCCTCAACTATACTATGATAAGACCCGTCTGCTTGCAGGTGGTATTATTGCACATTGGTTTTGGTAAAAGCTCGGGGATCTCAACCCCGAGTGAATTTTTTAGTGCATTCAAAATACCACATCAAACCACGACCTTGATTGTTTGATTGTGTTGGCTACTGCTATGATGCAATACATACTCCTACTAGATTTCCATATTAGAAATTAGGAATGCTTTTTAGTTTGATTTAGGTTGTAGTAGCCTTGGTCAGAAATACTATGGATGAAGTTGAGTTCCTTCATCTACCCTTCACAAATTTCACTTGGGTGTTAATCACCATCACATGATATAAGATATGGAAACTAAGAGTGGAGTGATCATGGCCCTTGAATGACTCACAAAAGAGATTTGTAGACTTCACTTGTTGTTGTAATTGTTGTGATTGTCCTCTTCTTTCATAAACATTGAATAGGACTCAAGGTTGTCTTTGTTCAAGACTAGATTCTTGAGGGACTTCACTACATATTTGAATTCTAAACTATCTTAAACTTTGGCTACCTTGAGGACTCCTTTGTGTCCTAGGATAGAGTAGGATCGTTACTTGTTTTTGAAACCTCTTTTGACATAATCTCATGCACTTTCAAAATCCTAAAATATGGAATTTTCCTCCAGATGAAAAATCTAGGAACTCCTTGGTCTCATCATCAACACCCAATATAAGGTCTCTATCAGTTGAACCTATGGAACACTATGATGTAGTAAATAACATAAAATTTCCTTGAATATTTCCCAAGCCTCAACCAGGGACTCTTTCAGGATCATGTAGAAATGGGTAATTTGGGCCCTAATATGGTCTGTGAGGGACGGTGGGTAGTAATTCTCTAAAACTTGGATTGGAGACCCTCCCATGTCGTGATGTTGTATCCCTCCATGGAATTGTACCAACTCGTCACTTTCTTCATCAATGAGTGGTTTAACCATTTATGTTTGAGGGGGTCTTCATAAATGTTGTGTTGCATGTTTGAAACACAAACATTAGCAAATTGCTATAGGTGGTCTTGGAAATCATCTCCTCTATTTCTAGTTAAGTCACATCTTGGTAGCATGGTGGTCCAATAGGTGCGGGTCTTGAACTGTAGGGTATTTATAGAAGGAGGCACCACTAAATAATGTGCATCAATATCTTTTGGGATGAAAAAGCCCGTAAGTTGCTTCTTCCATTAAACCTCAATGGAAGCAACCTATCTGACTCTATTCTCTATAAAAACCATTGCTATTGTCTCTTGGATAGGAGCCTCAAATTTGGATTCAAGAGATAGGTTCACCATGTGGTTGATCTCCTCCTTGTCCATCCTTTTTTGGCATGCTTGTTTCAGATAATGATAGATTCTATCATTATCTAGATCAAATTTAGAAGGTTTAAATTCAATGCTTGGGGAGCTACAACATACCATATCTTGGACCCTACTTTGGAAGTTTGACCTCTTGGGTTTGACCAAACAAGGTTAAGGTTAGAATGATCCTAATAATCTAATATGTCATATAATTCATTTGGTGATAATAAGATGATTAATAACTTAATTGGATGCATAATGATCTAATGGGCCTCTAGTGGGCAAATGAAAAAACCCATGTAAGAAAACCTCAAAATAAAGAATAGACTTCAAATTTGTAATCTACACATTAAAATAAGCTTACATGTCAATTTTCATTTAATTTGGACTACCTTGAAATAATATGGTAAGATAGGAGAGGGAAATTGCCTAAAAGGTGTAATTAATAAATATATATAATTCATGACACCAAAAGTTGGAAATAATGCTAAATTCAGATTCAACACACTTAAGTTAACTTGTGGGTCAAGTTTCATCAAATTTGGATAATCTGAATATCATTAATGCAAGAAGAAAGAGAAACTAAGTTTTAAATAATAAATGTATGAAAAGTTATCAAAAGGCAAATCTAAATGTATATTTAGAATCTACATGCTTTAATTAGCCTCTGGGCCAAATTTCACCTAATTTGGGGCTTGTTTGCACCCTCAAAAGAGGAAAGAGAAAAGGAATAATAATGCAATGTCACTTTATTAAATAAAATCGATTTTGTCATAGTCACTCGGATTTCACTTATGTGTTTTCTATCTCAATCATTGGATTTTGATCCAAGGGTAGGGAGCTCATCTCCTACCTTGGATCGGACTACCTTTTTGTGTGTACAGGAGCTGAGGTTTTCGATCTGAGTTTCCTTTCTCTCCTTACCTTCTTATTTCCATTTGTATTTCCCACCGCAATCTTGATGCTTTTACGATTGGTCTGATCCTATATATATTGAGGTTTCATCACCTCTTTCTCCCAGTCGACGCTAGTGCTCCACAAACATCGGTTCTCGCCCTATTCACCTCTCCCATGCTATCTGGTGCCATCGAAGCACCAAAAACTTGGTCCTCAACCTTCACCGGTCTCCCAAAGATGTTTTCCTCCCTTTGGTTTGGCTTCGCTGGACTCCGAGAGTCCTTCTCCTTCTTCAACCACTCTTTCTTGGGAGGTCAGACTCGCCAGCGTCTCCAGGGTCTGTTCAAGCTTAGAAAATTGTGGCTCTGACTTCGGTTTACCTTTGCGGATATTTTAGCTCCTTCAATTGGGTAAGATGTTGGCGTCTCTTCTTTTCCCTCTTCTGATCTTTTTCCTCACCAGATTATGTATCTATGGAATCTTAGGTGTTTTTTCCTCCATCCATCTTGGTTTGCTTACCATCACCTTCACCATGGTTTACTCAACCATTTTTGAGAGGTCTATTTTTCAAAGATCTCGTTTTTTTTCATTCCCTACGTTCTCTGCCAATGCAATAGCTTGCTGCTTGTGTTCATGGCAAGGAGCAATGGGAGGGATGAATTCCCCTACAGTTATATCAGTTCTACCCTCGCCCTCTCTTCTATTTTGTTTTTTTATCAAGGGCAAAATAGTATTCACACCTCCATCTTCTCTTATTTGGGGTGGGTCAAACTGAATGTTGACCCTGTGGCTTGGCTGCCACTGGTTGGGCCAGGTCAGCGGGCCGAACCCCCTTTTCTCTCTTTTTCTCGCTGACGTGGTTTTTCTGAATTTTTCGATTGGTTAGATTTGCAAAAATGATAAGTAATTATTCATTGATCAGAAAAATGTGTATAAATAGTCAATAAAATGAGAAAAATATGAACTAACTAATGCTATAAGTTTTAATGGCTAAATCTAATGTTTAATAACATGTGTTTTCAATGAATCTAATTAATAATGAATTAACTTCTAAAATACGTAACTAATTATATATAAGTCAGAAAAATATGATGAAATATGTTTTGGAATCCTAATAACCTAATCTAATAAGTGGCCTATTTTTGATAACCTAATTCAATTATAATAAATAGGTGATTTTTAGGGTTTTGAATAATTAATGGAAACCTAACTCTAATTCCACATATATGGTAATAGGTCCTTTGGATGCCTAGGCTTAGACCTTGATGTGACTTTGGATCTTTTGACTCTGAAGTTGAGGTATGTTGTATCCCCGACTATTCTTTATTGAGCAATTCACCTATATTTTGTCTTTCTCTTGGTCCTATGGACTATAGCCTATACACATTGCTCTTATCTCTTATTATCATGTTTCATGTGAACTATCTTGATTGTGATCTTAGATATTCTTTTGGCTCCTACCTTGTGATATGATACATGATGCTCTTGTTGATGGTGTTTGCCCACTGTGATGTGGAGGTTTATTGGTGGTTTCATATATTGTCCATTGCGTGATATGGGAAACTCTTGTATAATGTTTGTCTATATGTTTCTACTTGCTTCTACATTTACCTACAATGTGATTCAGTAGTCCTACAGTAGTATAATTGCATTGGTTTTGTCTCATTATAATTTGTGGCAACATTGTGATATTTTGGATGGTGGATGTGTGATTCCCTATGCCAGGGCAGGATGTGTGATTCCTAGACCATGTTATATATGTTTGGATGGTGGATGTATGATTCCCCATGCTAGGTCAGGATGTGTGATTCTTGGCCCATGTCTCATTAGGTTCAAGATGTGTGATTCTTGGCCACCTTTATCTTTTATAACATTCTAGTGTTATGCTTATCTCACATGTATGCAGGATGTTGGTCATGATATGTGCTTATGTGGCACAATCTTTATTGTTTTGATTATGGCAAGTATCTTCTTTCATGTTGATGATGATTCTTTTCTTTTATGCCCGATTGGGTAGTCCTTATCTCTTGCATAGGAAGCATTTAATACTTGATGTCCTTATTGCCATATATTGCTCAAGTTTTCTTTTTAGTATGCACATACCAACCTTTGCTGATGTATCCTCTTTTCCTTTCCTTTTGCTGGGGTATGCTTCCAACCCTAGGTAAAAGATGTGGTGTACTTGGCATGTTGACCTGGACTTAGCTTGAAATGATGAAGCTTGGAGACAATCTTGAGGTGGTTTAGATTTCCTCTACATGGATCCTTGTGATGTAAGTTGTAACCCTTTATTTCATATTTGAATATAATCATGTTTTTATTCCGCTGCTATACTTTGGTCATTTGATTTCCATTATATAAAGATTTGAAATTTTTACACCCACTCCATCATACCTTCTGAGTGTGTTTGGACTGGAGGTTCTATTGTTCAAATTTGTAGTAGAGAAGTGGTTTCACTTCTTTACATCATGGTATCAGAGCAAGGTTAGTCAGAATCTGACTATTTCAATTTTGTCTCCCTAATTAGACTCTTGACTTAGTTGCCTCTAGGTGAGATGTTGACCCTAGATTTAATCAATGATTATCTTTTTGTAAAATAAGGTTTGTTTGAGGACAAGATTAGGTTATGAGAAGACCTTGATATGGATAAATTGTGACTTGGTTCTCGTATTGATTTTTGCTAGCATGTTGGTTTTACCTCACAAAGTATTTCATCAATAAAAATTATTTTCATTATACTACTATATGTACAAAAATTCTCTAGTTTGTCTATGTTTTATTCAACTAAGTCAAATGAAGTGAAACTCTAGTTTGAATAGAATCTAACCCTAGTTTTGTGACTAGGATTGATATAATGGTGTATTCGACCTACCCTATGACTTTTTGATGTTCATATAGGGTTGATAGGTTAGAGACACAAGGACCTAAAATATCAACCCTAGATGGTGGGTTTTAGTTGGATACATGAATAAAATAATTCTCTAAAACATTCACCATTAAGAGATGTGGGTAGCTCTAAAAAGTTGTTTAGTTTGTCTTATTAGGTTGAACCTTTTAAGGGGTGGAGAGTAGTTAGTTGTTGATGTTTGGATCAATAGATTTCGAGGATGAAATCCTTTTTAAGGGGTGGAATGTTGTAACATACCGGATCTTGGACCCTACTCTGGAAGTTTGACCTTTTGGGTTTGACCAAACAAGGTTAAGGTTAGAATGATCCTAATAATCTAATATGTCATATAATTCATATGGTGATAATAAGATGATGAATAACTTAATTGGATGCATAATGATCTACTGAGCCTCTAGCGGTCCAGATGACAAAACCCATGTAAGAAATCCTCAAAATAAAGAATAGACTTCAAATTCTTAATCTACACATTAAAATAAGCCTACATGTCAATTTTCATTTAATTTGGACAACCTTGAAAAAATATGGTAAGATAGGTGAGACAAATTGCCTAAAAGGTGTAATTAATAAATATATACAATTCATGACACAAAAAGTTGGAAATAATGCTAAATTTGGATTCAACACACTCAAGTTAACTTGTGGGTCAAGTTTCATCAAATTTGGATAATCTGAATATCATTAATGCAAGAAGAAAGAGAAACTAAGTTTTAAATAATAAATGTATGAAAAGTTCTCAAAAGGCAAATCTAATTGTATATTTGGAATCTACATGATTTAATTAGCCTCTATGCCAAATTTCACCTAATTTGGGGCTCATTTGCACCCTCAAAAGAGGAAAGAGAAAAGGAATAATAATGCAATGTCACTTTATTAAATAAAATCGATTTTGTCATAGTCACTCAGATTTCACTTATGTGCTTTCTATCTCGACCATTGGATTCTGAACCAAGGGTAGGGAGCTCGTCTCCTACCTTGGGTCAGACTGCCTTTTTGTGTGTATAGGATCCGAGGTTTTCAATCTGAGTTTTCTTTCTCTCCTTGCCTTCTCATTTCCTTTTGTCTTTCCCACCACAATCGTGATGCTTTTATGATTGGTTTGATCCTATATATATTGGGGTTTCATCACCTCTTTCTCCCAGTCGATGCTAGTGCTTCGCAAACCTCGGTTCTCACCATGTTCACCTCTCCCATGCTATTTGGTTCCATCGGAGCACCGGAAACTTGGACCTCGACCTTTGCCGATCTCCCATGGATGTTTTCCTCCCTTTGGTTCGGCTTCACTGGACCCCGAGAGTCCTTCCCCTTCTTCAACCACTCTTTCTTGGGAGGTCAGACTCGCCAACATCTCCAGGGTCTGTTCAAGCTCGAAAAATTGCGGCTCTGACTTCGGTTTACCTTTACGGAGGTTTTGGCTCCTTCAATTGGGTAAGATGTTGGCGTCTCTTCTTTTCCCTCTTCTGATCTTCTTCCTCGTCGGATTATGTATCTAGGGAATCTGAGGTGTTTTGTCCTGCATCCATCTTGGTTTGCCTACCATCACCTTCGACATGGTTTACTCAACCACTTTCGAGAGGTCTAATTTTCAAAGATCTCATTTTTTTCTGTTCCCTGCATTCTCAGCCAACGCAGCAGCTTGCTGCTTGTGTTCATGACAAGGAGCAGCGGGAGGGATCAATTTCCCTACAGTTATCTTGGTTCTACCCTCACCCTCTCTTCTGTTTTTTTTATCAAGGGCAAAATAGTATTATCACCTCCATCTTCTCTTGTTTGGGGTGGGTCAAACTGACTGTTGACCTTGCGGCTTGGCTGTAGCTGGTTGGGCCAGGTCAGCGGGGCCCAACCCCCTTTTCTCTCTTTTTCTCGCTGACGTGGTTTTTCTGAATTTTTCAATTGGTCAGATTTGCTAAAATGATAATTAATTATTCATTGATTAGAAATATGTGTGAAAATAGTCAATAAAATGAGAAAAATATGAACTAACTTATGATATAAGTTTTAATGACTAAATGTAATGTTTAATAACATGTGTTTTCAATATATCTAATTAATAATGAATTAACTTCTAAAATGCATAACTAATTATATATAAGTCAAAAAATATGATAAAATATGTTTTGGAATCCTAATAACCTAATATAATAAGTGGTGCATTTTTGATAACCTAATTCAATAATAATAAAAAGGTGATTTTTAGGGTTTTGAATAATTAATGGAAACCCAACACTAATTCCACATATATGCTAATGGGTTCTTTGGATGCCTAGGCTTAGACCTAGATGTGACTTTGGATCGTTTGACTCTGAAGTTGAGGTATGTTGTATCCCCAACTATTCTTTATTGAGCAATTCACCTATATTTTGTCTTTCTCTTGGTCCTATGGACTATACCCTATACACATTTCTCTTATCTCTTGTTGTCATGGTTCATGTGAACTATCTTGATTGTGATCTTAGATATTCTTTTGGCTCCTACCTTGTGATATGATACATGATGATCTTGTTGATGGTGTTTGCCCACTGTGATGTGGAGGTTTATTGGTGGTTTCATATATTGTCCATTTTGTGATATGGGAAACTCTTGTATAATGTTTGACTATACATTTCTACTTGCCTCTACATTTACCTGCAATGTGATTCAGTATCCCTAGAGTAGTATAATTGCATTGGTTTTGTCTCATTATAATTTGTGGAAACATTGTGATAATTTGGATGGTGGATGTGTGATCCCCCATGCCAGGGCAGGATGTGTGATTCCTGGACCATGTTATATATGTTTGGATGGTGGATGTATGATTCCCCATGCCAGGGAAAGATGTATGATTCTTGGCCCATGTCTCACCAGGTTCAAGATGTGTGATTCTTGGCCACCTTTGTCTTTTATAATATTCTAGTGTTTTTCTTATCTTACATGTATGCAGGATGTTGGTCATGATATGTGCTTATGTGGCACAATCTTTATTGTTTTGATTATGGCAAGTATCTTATTTCATGTTGATGATGATTCTTTTCTTTTATGCCCGAGTGGGTATCCTTATCTCTTGCATGGGAAGCATTTTATACTTGATGTCCTTATTGCCATATATTGCTCAAGTTTTCATTTTAGTATGCACATACCAGCCTTTGCTGACGTATCATCTTTTCCTTTCCTTTTGCTGGGTATGCTTCCAACACTAGGTGAAGGATGTGGTGGACTTGGCATGTTGACCTAGACTTAGCTTGAGATGATGAAGCTTAGAGACAATCTTGAGGTGGTTTAGATTTTCTCTACATGGATCCTTGTGATGTAAGTTGTAACCCTTTGTTTCATATTTGAATATAGTCATGTTTTTATTCTGCTACTATACTTTGGTCTTTTGATTACCATTATATAAAGATTTGAAAATTTTACACCCTCTCCATCATAACTTATGAGTGTGTTTGGACTGGAGGTTCTATTGTTCAAATTTTTAGTAAAGAAGTGGTTTCACTTCTTTACAAGAGCGCCACATGAACCCTTGGTACCTTAAAATAGAATTGAGAATGTCAAAATTGAGGAAATAGAAATTCAAGTAGACATGAATAAATATCAATCGGAAAACAAAATCCTATTTATTCAAAATGATGAAGTTTAAAGGCTATTTTGCTGTCCCCAACAACAATGCCAAAATGTACTGCAAGTTTTATTTCACAAAAAATTATCTAAGATAAATTATCCTAGGCGTTAAAACCTTTTTTGCAATTGCAACTAACTCACCCACAAGCAGACAGATAAACTACTATTTTGCAAAGGGGTCAAATCCAAAAGGCAAATTTTTAAGAAATTATCTTTAGATGCAGTCATTAAGAAAAATATTTAAAACCAATTACTTGAGAATGATTATAGATAAATGATGAAGTAAAACATTGCAAATCAAGGAAACATATTAAAAAGTAGTTTAAATCAATACTAAAGACATTGGTACATTTGTATTTCTATATCCTCACCTACATACCTATCATAGTCTTTACAACTCAGTAATCTAATATTCCTTGACTAGGACCATGTAAATTTGTTTCCTTTTAGATTGCAAATTGCACAAGGATTAATTCCATTTGGGCTCAAAGTATCATTACCCATGAATCGTGATTCAATCATCCTATAGAATCCCTTCCGTCATTGGATCTAGAATCCTATGCTTCCATTTTGGTATGTAATCCTATGTTTCATGGTCTCTATGCTCAAGATTATATCAAATATGCTAATTGAGAGATCAAATAAACCAATAAGCATAATCCAATGAATATTAATATGATGAATACAAAAATGAGTTTGATAACTACTAAAAAAGAGTACGAAAAATGGGGCTACTCCCCATGTCTTGATGAGAAGGACTAATCTCTCATAGTCATTACAAGAACACAAATAAAAGAAGAGAGAAAAGAAAGCATGTCAATGATGGAGAAGAAAGATGTAGCCAAAGGTCTCTAGCTTATACAATCTAGTCTAACATGTAACAAGTATGAAAAATTCTGCATGCGCAGTCTTCTTCCTTATCTTCTCCACTGGTTCATTGCTCCATAGCATGCTCTAGGCTGAGAGTTAATGGAGTGAATGATAACTTTGTTGTGCCTTCTTTATGTTACAAAATAGCCTCTGGTTGGTGATTGTGCAAAATTTTCTCTTCTTGGCACACAATCAGGAGACCAACTAGTCTAGTCAGTCAATCATACATTTGGAAGAACACCTGATGGACTTCTGGTTGGTTGATCAACAAGACTAATTGGTCAATCATTGTTCAGATAAGTCTTCTAGAGAGAAAGTGGATTGGTCGACCCAAGGAGTGGATTAGGCGGTCAAGTGGATGCTTGTTGTTGTTGGATTTTGACTTTGGTGGTGTATATGTAGTTGCTTTATCAGAAAGGTGGAGAAGTGATCAATCTTATCTGTGTGGCACTCTGATACAGTTGGATCGGTGGAGTGATTTGGGGGATCGACTGATAATTATGTCTTGAAAATTTGTCTAAGTTTACTGTCCATTAGAATGACCTTATTGTCGACCGATCACTGATGGATATCATATTATTTGGTTGTTGGCTTGGATATTCTTAGGATGGATAGGTTGATCGTATGATTAGGGGATCTGAGCACCCAATCAACATGCTTGACTTGTGCTTTCTAGATCCAATTTGCTTTGGAATCCTTTCCAAATCTAGAAACATGAGTCAAGGGAAGGGGATTCATCTTACCCATGAGTTGATGTGTTCTTTCTTCTACATAAGAGTAAGGAATATAAGAAAAATCCTATTACTTAAGAATAGAGACAAAGCAACAAAAATAAGAAAAAAATTATCTAATTGAATCTAAAATGGGCATATCTAATCTAGGATTTGTAATGAAAGCATGATGAATATGCATTCATCGCACAACCTGATTGTTTTATCACTCCAAATGAATGCATAAAAGTCTAAGATACAAAGGTCAACTTATGGATAAAAGAAAGCATCTCAAAGATGGACTCTTCATTTATATGAGACTATCAAATAGTTTGGCTTTATTCAAAATGAATATGAACCTTGTGATAACAAGAAGGTTAGTGAGATAAGAAATTTGAATCCTCATATTGCATGTAGATGACATACTATTGGTGGGGAACAACATCCCTACTCTACAATAGGTTGAAATAGGGTTGGGAAATTACATGTCCTGAAGGAATTAGGGTAAGTATATATATACTAGTAATTAAGATCTATAAGGATAGATATATAAGGATTCTTGGTCTAAGCAAAAGTATGTACATTGACAAAGTGCTGAAAAGGTTCAGAATGCAAGAGTATAAGGGAGGAAACATACCCATGTCTCATGAAATAAGTCTCTCTAGACTTAATGTCCCATTTCTTTTGAAGAGAGAGAATGTATTATTAAGATTATATATGCATATGTAGTTGAACCTATCATTTGTGCAGTGTTATGTACACAACATGACGTGTAGTATGCTTTGTGTATGACATGCAGGTACCCGTCAGATCCCAATGAAGGTCACTAGACTGCTATAAAGAACATCCCTATGTACTTGAGAAAAATTATAGATCAATGCTATTTTTGTGGTGGTGAGAATAAGTTGTTTGTAATGAGTAACACAAATACAAGCTTACAAAATAATAATGATGATTATTGATCACAATTAGTTTTTTTTTTACCTCAACACTGGAGCCATGAGCTGGAAAAGTTCCAAGAAATTGATAGTGATTGATTCTACACTAGAGGTCGAGTACATAGGTACCTCTATAGAAACAAAGGAATCTATATGGATCAAGAAGTTCATTAATGAACTACAAGTGGTTCCATCCATTGGTGATGCAATATAGCTATACCGCGACAATAATGGATCCATTGAACAAACCAAGGAACCTAGAATCACATCAACTTTCCAAGCATATACTATGGTGCTACCATCTGATACTAGAGATGACATGGAGTTAGATTCACAAGTGGTTGAATCTAGTGTATAAGGAGATATGAACATTTTTAGAGTGCCAAATAAAAGAAACGTTGTTGATCCCATGACAAAAGTAGTTTCACAACAGAGTCATGATGGTCATTCTAGATCACACAGACTTAGATTCACAAGTGGTTGGCTCTAGTCCAAATGGGAGACTGTTTGTATTATGTCTTGAGAGTTAGTCATATGATGATTGTAGTGGCAAATTTTGTAATTTTTTTCTTATTAAGAAAGGCAATTCCAATTATTATGTTTACTTCAATATGATATTAAGAATAAATATTATAATGTCCTAAGAATGTATGACTCAATGACGTGACTTCGAGTTGAGGAGATCATGAGTATGCTAAGAGTATACATTCTTGTCTAGGCCCTAGTTGGATATTATTGTTCAAATTAGGACAATAATAAAACATCAAGTCTAGCATGTGTGTTGGCTAATGACTATGTCCAATTAGTCATTACATTTGATATCAAGTCAAACATGTAGGTACTAGTTGTGAACAAATGCACCTGATAGACCAAATTTAGGTATGATACATGGAAACCACAAATTACAGTTTGAATCATATCTCATGTGACAATGGTGGTTTTTGATCCTTAGAAATGAAGTCACTACAATGATCACATGTTGTGCGGTTTATTAATATGACTCAACATGACCTTGAATAAGTGTTTTCATACATGTAGTCCTTGATTTCATTGTGACACATATGGATTATTATGAGTCACATGGGTGGAATTTTTCCCTCCTATTTGAGTGATATCTCATCCACTTGGGGAGTGAGATTATGAAATGCATGGTGATTCTCATGTGAGTCAATATATGATATTGAGCTCATATGTATCTTAAATAGTCTACTCTAGATCAAAGAACACAGATTGAACATTAATAGGACAACATTTCGATGCCTTATATTCAAATTGGATATCAAAGACACAGTAACACTGGTCACACTACTAGGTTGAAGTTGTTCTCCAAATTATTTGATTACTTGGGTGGAAATTAAGTCTTTCTAGACACCAATTATTATTTATTAGATCATAATGTTATTCTAGATGTCACTAGCAATGTAACTTTGAGCCTTAGTGTCACACACAAATGATCCACATAGAAGAGGAATACAATTGTGGAAAATAGACTAAGTGGTTGAAAAAAGATTTAGGTAAAAAATTAGACCATTGATGAACTGACTAGAATTCCAATTAGTCATAGAATGTCTAGTCACCTGACTTGAAAGACCTGTCAAATGACTGTAAGGTTCACCGGATTGACCTGACCGATATCTGCCCAATCAGTTGACTAGATAGCCCAATTGTCTGACTAGACAATCTCAGTCAATCGATCAACTGAATAGTCGAGTCACCCAACTTGACAAGATCAACAAATTAGTTGATTAGATGTAGTATGTGCTAAACCAATCCAGTCACTAATTAGGAATCCCGAGTGGGATGATATAAATCATTGTGACTGAGCCTTGTTGCCCAACTTGACTAAGCTAGTCACCCGACTAGCTGACTGTGGGTGGGCTACTAAAAAGAAACCATTGTCTTTTCAATTCTTTGAGTTTATTAGAAACCATGCTTCTGCCTCTGTTATATAAAGGGACATGATGGCCATGTTTTTATCGAAAGGAGAGAAAGAAGGAGAAGTTGTGCAATATTAGAATGTTTCCAACAAAAAGGTTGCTCTCTTGGAGCACGATGTTAAGCTCCTATTCATCTATATGGACAATATAGAGATATCTACACCTTTGTGACTACATTGGGGGAAAGGTTGATGACATCTTCTATCTATATTCTGTAAGCTCTATTGTTAGATCTACCCACGATAAAGGTATATCTCACACCCCTTTCTTCCTAATATATTCTTGTCGATGAGATTTTATTATGGAATTATGGATCTAGTTACTTATTTTGCTTCCACTACTACTATCACCACCACAAATACCTATAAAGATCACATACCTTTCTTAGCCAAATATCTTTCAATTTGATCTATTATGCATGCAATTTTCATATTTTGTCTATGTGATAGCTCATAACCTTAATTATGTGAATAATATGATATAAATGTAAATAAGTGATACATAACTTTTCAAATTTTGAATTGAGTATGGATTGGTTGATATGAATTGTATAAAGTTTTGGGCCCGATTTCACCTAATTTTATATGTCATTTTACACTTTGATTTTTCCCCATTGGGTGCATCAGGCTATGATTTTGTGCTAGGTTTATGAAAATAGCATGGTTGAGTTTTTGAATAGTTAGATAAATAATCAACATTTCTCAACTTGGGTTCAGACATTAGAATTAGGGGATGAGACCCCAATCTGGGATATGTGACTTGATGATGGGAACTGTGATATGTGAATTGAGACAATGTTTATCATATATATGTTTTGAGCATGTCCTTGTGCTGAGGTGGAAATGAAAGGCAGATATGATATAGCTCTTACCTAGCCTATCTACATCAAACATGGGTTGTGATAATTGTCTTAGGATATGTGACTATACCCAAAGGCATGGATGGTGAGTTGCACACCTGAGAATACAATGCTAATGTCTACTTGGCTAGATATATGTTAAGTAGATTTAGAGAAAAACAATATAACTAAATGAGTCAACTATATTTCTATGGTTTTTGATAATGTTTGGAGCCTTGACATAGCCATTTTTTTTATAGAATGGATACAAGAGATTTATGAATTTTCATTTTGTGTTATTTTATATTACTTTATATGTGAATATGTTTTTATTCCTTTTAAGGATATTATCACATAGAAGTTTACATTTTGGCATATTGTTACATGCCAGTTGTATTAAGTTAAATTTAAATTGTACCTACTGCCTTGCTAAATGCTAAACTTGTTAAAAATCTTCCAAATGAGAAGAAAAAGGATGAACCAATATCTTTTGATTTTTAATGATTTCTTTCTCACTCTTTATGCATACCTTCTCACTTAGACATTGTCTAATAAACCATGGACATATTTTTAGGTTTTGTAGCTAAAACTAGGATGCACCATCTTAAGGATACACGTTAAACATCATGGTAGGTTATGTCTGCATTTTGGAAGTCTCTAGAAGTATATGTATTGGGGTTCTTAGGTGAGTTGATTATATGTAACCATATTCTCTTTTATAAGTGATTCTAGTTTTCTGACAAACTTTCCAGAATGGAATTTGTAAAGTATTGTAATCAAAACATAATTATCATGTTATGCAAAAAATATAGATATTGAATATTATCCTGGAAACCAAAAATAAGATTCTAAGTTTAATCTTGTTATGTGATTCTCTTCAGCTTTTCTATGGCTTGGCTATCAATAAGATCAAGGTTTTGGGATCAATGTTGATATGAGACTTGGGACTTTCTCTAATAATCATGGTTTTCTTAGTTATTTAGGAGACACACCCACCACTTTCATTGAAGTATCTTTCATAACACAATATAAATGAAAACCTACACATGATTTGATTTTGGCAAAATAGATTGAAATTATGTCATGATTTTAACTTTTAGGTGGACACGTTATCAAGCCCAAAGTAGGTCCAAATTTTTGCCACATTGCAATATTTTTATGTAATATTAATTAGTACTATATGAGAACTCGCACTAATATTCGATTTGGATAAACCAAAAGATGAAAATCATAATTATGTCAAAATATTGGAAAAGTTAATATTTTTGTAACAGTCTTTTCAAAACAAACTGGTTTGAATTTACACATATTTAAAAAATATTTGATGAAACATATTCATAAGTTGATATACATGTAAACTGAAACAAGTCTTTGGTATTGGTGATTTAAATTTTTATAAATAAAAAATTGCATTGAAATGTTGTTGAAATTTCAACTTTTTGTTTATAATTTTTCAAACCCAAACAAGTTCAAAGTTGCAAAACATTTCAAAATTTTTGTCATATCTTTTTAAAACCTTGACATAAATCAAACATACAATGACTGTTATTTTGGTAAACCATATTTCTTTAAAAGACAAACAATGTAAATATACTACCAAATTTAAATATTTGGTAATAGTCTCTTTAAAATCCAAATGAGTTCAAGATTTCAAAAGTATACAATCTATTTGGTAACATATAAAGATTTTATAAAGTTCCCAATATCATTGAGGAGGACATACCCTCCTCAAAACCTCATTCCCTACCAGTAATACCAACAATGAACCCCAATTCATATCCAATCAAAGCTAGAATTAACAATAAGCCATGATTCTCCTTAGATAATTAGGCATAAAACATTTGTTGAAATGTTATTATGTTAAAAGCTCTTTCTTTTCTATAGATTTTTAATAACAAGTGTATTACTTTGTCTCAATTTTTATCCATGAATTACTCTTGAAAGAGGCCCTAGATCTATAGGAATATGATATGTTGATCCTTGTATCTAACAATGAATAGAGGTCATACAAAGCTATTTCCATGAAAGGGGACACCCCCAAACTGAAATCACCCACACATGAAACATCATTTAAATTATATCAATTAGGTTTTTGTCCAAGATAGGATCATAACTCCCCACCAAATACATGGAAGGGAAAATAATCGGATGTTAACTACTTCCACTAGGCAATTAGAAATATAACACTAGTACAAAACCAACCTTTAGTGTCGGTTATTTAAGGCCTTTGGCGTTGGTTTCAAAGTGACACCCAAGTGGGTGCCGCTAAAAGTCGAAACCTTCAACATCGGTTTTAACATCGACGTCATAACCCTTCCTGCCACCAAAAATGCGCCAGCAAGGGCACTAAAGGTGCCAGTTATTTAATAAAACTGACACTATATCCTGGTCAAAGACGTCGACGTTTCACAAAAACCGACGTCATAACCCTTCCCACCACCAATAAAATGCGCCAACAAGGACACCAGCGACAATGGTTTTTATATATAACCGACACTACATAGCCACATAGATGTCGATTTTTCGCTAATAACCGACGATGTATGTCTTTGTTGTAAGTTTTATACTAATAACCGACACCTATGTTCTGATTTTTTTTTCTTATCAGTTTGCAGGCCTACTGTATGGTTGGTTAGTAGGATACAGAACCTGCAGTTCAATTTTGAACTGTAGGTTTACAACATCCATTGATATCAGCCAAAAACATGCCACAAACCTATAAAATTAACAAGATGGACAATAATTTATGATCACACACATGTATAAGCACATTTAATTCATATTATTTTTCATCACACACATGTAGAAACCAGTAGTTCCATTTCAAATTTCCTCCATTTTCACACACATTTAGCAACCTGTAGTTCCATTCATTTCATCTCTTTTCACATTCAGACACATGTAGAACCATTCATATATTGATCATCTTCACATTCACACATGACAATTCAGAAAAATTCATTCACATTCACGCAAAAATATTTATGAGAACAAAGTTTAGAAAAATCATTCTTTATTCATCATTGTCATTATCACCATCACTATCCCAATCATATTTAAAAATTCTCACAACTTGTAGGGCTTTTGCCCATTCTTCTCTTACATCATCTAATTCTTCCCTCATATAGGGAGTATATACATCTAATAACTTTCCACTTGTATTCAAGTTAGTTTTAAACACCTGCAAAGAGAATGATGTATATATATAATTAATAATATATAATAAGATTGATATATTTCATATTATCTAATGAGACTATATAATACTTGATGTATAGTATCGATTTCCATTGTGGCATGTTTGATGATTAGGTCCATAAATCACATCACATAGTATGCACATGCCCAACTGTTGTCTTGTGTAGCACACTATAAATTGAAACATACAAAATATTCAAAAATACAAATAAGTACAGTTCACATAAATAATATATACATTGGAGTCGGGAAATTACTTTCACATTCTATCAAATTAGTGGTTGATTCTTTTTATTGGGGACCTTTCCTACAACTCTTTTGAACTCATGTAAAGCCCTACATGTTAATGTAACATATTAAATTGCATAATCAAATAGTAATGTAGTAACAGATGTTAACGGATATAAAAATATGAAATATTTCTCACGGGAATAATGGCCTTTTCATTGTGTGTCCATATAATGTATTCAATTCATTCCCCGTAGGATCTAGATAATAGACAATGAACGTCTTGGGGACAATAACTAGTAACTCCCAATGCCTACCACTACAGGTAAGAAAGTTAAAAATTAATAACTCAAAATCCACAATAAAAATGTAATTTTCTTAAGTCCAAATTATAAGCAAAGTAAACTTACTCGACATTGAATGGAGATATTATCACCGTCATCTTTTTTTACAAAAATATTTAAAAGCGACACAATACTATGAAGTAGCTGAAGAAAGGGTTTTATCTACAAGACTAATCAAAGATGGAACCAAAAATCCCACATGGGAAAATGAAAAATCTGTACATATCTTGTGTAAGGCTACAAAACATGTATTATGTATGCATTAATATATAAGAAACAATATCACCGTATATAAAACAAGGTATATGGATGTATAAACAAGATCTCACCATATCCATAGCTCTATCATAGATGTATTCATCCAATCATAACGAAACAACTCCAAAATATCTTGTATAAATAGATTGTTATCGTATGATTGACCTACATCATCCTCTGGAATAGAAACATTTATAGGGAAATTTGGATCATGTTCGCCTATCCATACCATCATACCCCTACAATTAGGACCTAATGAGGCATGTAGGTCCATTGGAAGCCAACTTGGTACTTCAGGAGGTGGAGGTGGAGGCCGAGATGTAGCGGGTGTCTTCCTTTTGACCTGTATATATAATTTCAGATCAATTGACTCATATATACACACTAACAAATTAACATAATGTAAATATACCATACAATATTAGTATAGACGACATCCGCTTTGGGCCACATTATCACTCTGCCTTCTGCCTCACCAAGTGTAATGACCCTGCCTCCCAGTAACCCCCAATTAAGGGAGACCAAGAGATTATAGTCGTTATCTCAATTAACAAGATCAAAGGTTCGACAAATAATCATTAACAATTATCAAATTCTACCAACTATACTGAAATCTGGTATAAATTAAAACTTTTTGCATACCTTCGAAAAACATAGATTACCAATCTTCTATCCATATGAGAGAATATTCTAAGTAATCCTCCTTGATCATTAATCCTCATTTAATTCCGCATATGCCACTTTACTGTTTGTTCTTTTCACTTGTACCTAAAATTCCGACAAACAAAATGTCGGTCAGCATAAAGCTGATATGTGGGGGAAACAATAATTATGCAATTAATAACAACATATTGCAGTCAATTATAGTTTAACAACCAACTTTACATTTTAAATATAACTGTGTGATCCACACATATCCTATCCTCTGCATTGTCCCTGTAGTGGACCTGGATGCTACCTTCCTTTTGGTAGATCTCCATTAAACCCCTCATGATTCCACCTAATAGGTAAATTAGTTTCTAGGGTTGAGTCACATGGCACTACCCATAGGTATCCCACTCCTTAACTCATGGTATGCTAAGAGTCTCATGGCACTACACGTGGGTAGCCCAATTTCTAACTCATGATAACCTTGACCTTGCTCTAGGTTACCCCTTTTTAGCATTTGCAAAGCCACAGTGGAGGATCCGGATCTAAGCTAGTTATATATACATTTATAGTGATAGTCATAGTCACTCTATAGTTGCATGAAATTAAAGACATCCAATAGTTATTTTTAGGCAACCGATAAAAACATTCGGAAATCGCCGCGAAACTAAAGCGATTATTCATAAGTGTAACCAAATACCTGATTTGATGATTTGAGATAGAAATATTCCATGTAAGTAAGAAATCCAAGAAAGCAAGCACATACAACAAGATCCTAAAATAATCATGCAATCCATTTTATTACTCATGTCATCAAGATCTATTAAACCTAGCTCGCTTCCTAGGGTTTCTAGTCCATTTTTAGGGTTTCCATTGCAATTAGGGTTTCACTTCATTTTTACTATTTTAAACCCTAATTTTACACAATCACTCACAAACCCTAATTATCTCATTTATTCTCTACAAAAGATATTAAGGTTAACTTTTAACAGCATATAACCCTAATTTCATATTAAGGCACAAATAACCATCAATTAAGTCCATTAAGCCGCTTTCACATTAAAGCTACCATTTTTATTCTTTTAATCCATAACAAGATCATTATGCTCATTTATCACCAATTCATAGTTCATTATGGTCTGATTCACATATGAACTCTATTTGTCATTAATTCTACCTTTATCCATTAGAAAAACCCTAATTATCATATTAAGGATATTTATCCACAATTAGGAACTTCTATACTCGAAATAGCTTAGAATCATCATATATTAACTTTATTCATGATTTTGAATAATTAAAGCCATTAAGAATCGCATTTACCAATATTAGGGTTTCAAGGCCCATTAAAGCATATTTACACATGAAACTCCAAATTAAACTAATTACGTGCAAAGTTCATTCTTTTTGTTCTCAATATACCTTTTTACAAGTAACATGTTAATATCAACTTTAAGCATCCATTAAACCCTACTAAACACATTAATCATCTCAAAATATGGTTTCTTAATCTTTAATTCATTAAAGTTGATAAATTACACTACTTTTAGAATTGCAAGAGGAATTATCCTCCAAAACCGTTTTTAATGAATTCCTCTTATTTTTCTGAGCAAAATACATATATTATTTGCTACTATCGGAGTTACCAATATGGAGATATGATTTTTGTAAAACTTAACTCACCAGAGCCAATCAGAGCACGCCAAGTGTCCTGCTCCATGCAACGTTGCTTGGGTTTAGTTGAAAATGTTTTGATTTTATGATCCTGCCCTTACTAAAGATGTTGGCACTCCAGCCCGCGGAGGGGAAAAATAGACAAACGCCGCTCGTGCCTTATTCTTCCTCCCGATGCCCTAGTTGTGCCGACCTGTAGCACGACACAGGTTCGCCCTTCCCTCCTCAAGGCTCAGGGGTGGCCGTCCATGGCCTCCCCAGCTCTGCTTCACCCTGGCACCCTTGAGGCACCTCCTAAACGTGGCCAAGACGGCCAAAAGCAAGCCCTAGCAGGTCTGCAACTGGATCGATTTGCAGCTCACTTGCAGGCGACGTGCAACTATAAAGAGCTAAACACATGATCACCATATGTCTCTCCAACGACGTAGGAGCATCGCAAACTCCTCGTACTACTCTCCTTGCTTCTGGGTTTGCACCACCCCCTCCAGTTAGGGTTAAAATGGATGGAAGGTTGAAGAAGGAGAAGATAATGTATGGGATCTTCTAGACTCAGCCCATGGTTTTACCCCTTATATAGGGGAGGGTATCCATGCCCTACGATACTCATCCACAAATTAGCAATGCCCTTTTCTAATAGGAATGTGATTCCTTCATGAAGAAGCAAGTCTCTCTCTCTCTAATATTTCTTTAATATTCCTTCTTCTGTTGCTATTAGGATTTTGAAAATCATCCCTCTTATTATCTTTATTCTTGCTTTTTAATCCATTGGCACGAAATTCTATTTTCCTTTAGTAGAAAATATCACTTCTTTAACAATACCACATAATCCTTTAATTTTGTATCCACATTATCTTCTTATTTTCTATTATATGTATTTTCTCTTTCTTTTTTCTTCATTGGGGCTCCTTGGACCCCAAGAAACTCTAATATTTCAAAATTCATTTATAAGGATACTTATTATCCTTCTAGATGAATCTATTTCTATTATTTCCTCATTATTTTGTTTATTTCTTATTAAAATATCTCTTTTTGATGATTTCTCTTTATCTTTCTTTTTATTTTCCTCATTGGCATTCCTTTTAATATTAGAAACCTCATGGATATGAAAATCCACCAAGGATAACTCAATTATGTATCTTTCCACTTTTTTTCCACATTTTATCATTGTTTTCAATTTCTTTCTTAATAAAGAAATACTTAATTGATCTTTTCTTTTCTTTTTGCATTATCTTTGCAACTTTGGACTCCTTGGAACACAATGAACCCAAGAGGCACGAAATCCAACTTTGGATTAAATACTTTTTCCTTCTAGAGGTTTCTACATTTTGTCTTTTCCTTGTTATTGGGCCCAATAGCCAATAAAGCCCATAATACAATCATCAAGGCTATTGTAAATGAAATCTATTTATTCAAAACAAATTATATCTTTATTTGTTCAAATATCTTTAATATGAGAAATCACATTTCTCACCAAATGAACCCAAAAGTTGGGGTTGTAACATCCTTCCCCTCTTATATGAATTTTGTCCTCAAAATTCCATCAAGCAAATAAACAATTCAGGATAAGACTGTTACATGTCCATCACTGGCCTCTATGTGGCTTTTCCCTATCCATGGCGCTTCCAAAGAACCTTTATCATCACATATTCTTTTCTCTGAGTTCTTTCACCTTGGCATCTATAAACCTCACAGGTGACTCGGGTCGTTTCAGCCTCCCTTGGGGCTCACTAGGTTCATTGCTCCGCACATGGTCCAGGTACCTCACATAGTGCTCTAAATCAGACACATGGAACTAATCACACATTACATTTTCCTGAGGGGTAAGGACAAACTTAACCTTCTCCACCAAACCATGTCAAAAGATCCCATGCATCAGGAACTCAACTCTCTTAGCTTATAACTTAGAGGGGTCAGATTTTCATGTCACATATTCCCCCACAGTGAACTGCATGTCAGTCTACTTTGCATCAGCTTACAACTCATGTCATCTTTGGACTCCTTTCAGCCATTGCATGATCAAAGCGACTTCATCTGCACACACTATGGTCCCTTCTTGACCTTCGTAAGGTCCCTTCAACAACATCATCTTAATGAAGTGGTGACCGACGCAACCTCCTTTGCAGAGCTCCTTTACATCCCGATACTCGCTATGGTGGTTATCATCACATCTTACAAAGGACAAAAATTGTCTCTATGTATCTCCCTGAATGAGCACACATGCTCTCATTAGACCCTCTAGTCTGGATCGTACTGACCATTAGTTGGGGTGATAAACTGTACTAACATCGATTTCTTCATGTACCTACTCCCACTTATGGAAGTGAATCTTTAGGTTATACTCAAGAACTTTTGAACTTGCATCATGGTGTAGCTGAACCATCTCTCTCACATGTAGTTCAACTGGATCTTTCCCTTGTCAGTACTCTTTCTTTCTTATGTCATCTAGGTAAGGTGATCTAACATAACCCATATTGATTCTTGACCTTCCTTGGTCTAGGGGAGACTTACCACAACATCTGTTATAACCCCATTTTTTAAAGCATGTAAGGAGATTTGTAAATCTTTTTTTAAAACACTACTATAGAAATGGCTTATAAAGTCACTTTTCAAGGTGTCGGTTGTATACATAAACGGACACCTAAACTCTACAGTGTCGGTTTATAACATAAACCGACATACAATCTGTGAAGGTCGACCAGACACGGGTACCACTTTTATTAAGTGTCGGTTAATTAATAAAAAACCGACACCTAAAATCAACCGCCAAAACCAAAATTCCAGCGAAAAAATTACCTCCAAAATTTGACATATGTCGTCGATTCATAAATAAATAACCGACGACTAAAGGGTATTCGCGAGACAGGAATAGTTGTCAGTTGTCCTTTAGTTAAAAACCGACGTCTATAATCTAGTATAGGTGCCGGTTTTTGGAATTGAACCGACACAGTTGGTTTATTTGTCGTTTTTTTAGAATAACCGACGCTTATTGTCAACTTAATAGCTCACCAGCGCAAGCTTCTCTTCCCCTTTCCCTTTTTCATTCTCAATTTCAGTTAGGTCTGGCGATTTCTTGCTCGCCCCCTCCGGTCGTTGCTTCTCCGCCGCCGCTGCCATGCTCCTGCTCCTGCCCTTGCCACTGCTCCGTCTCACCGGTGGCCGTGCTCCTGCTCCTTCTCCTGCCCTCTGTGCTCACCGGTGGCCGTCCATGCTCCTGCTCTGTGCCCTCGCCGCTGCTCCGTGCCCTCTCCGCCGCTGCTCCGTGTCCTCGCCGACGCTTCTCCTCTCTTTGTCACCGCCTCCGCCGGTGGCTGCTGTGCTCCGACCGCTGCTCTCCTCTGCCCTCAAGGTATGCCCGCCTGCCCTGCCTTCTTCCTTCTTCCTCTACTCTGGCGGCTGCTTGGGCGGTGGTAAGGCACGCCCAAGCAGCTGCTGGGCGTTTTTTTTAAAGTTATTTACTTATTTGTGTTTAGGGTTTAGGTACTGATTTTGTGCTTCTACTGAGTTGAATCCTCTATTGTCTATACAATACATGTAATTTTTGATCAAGTGATTATATGTAAATGTAGAAATAATTAAGTTAGTAAGGTATCAATGATAAGTCTGTTGTAATGTGATGCAAAATAGTTATTGTATCATGCTTGGGTGTTATAAAGTATTTGGGTGTTTAGTATGGTTCCAAAAAGTATAGTATATATATGCATACATGTGCATTTTTTTATAAAATTGTATAGAAAATCAAAACCCGTTCTTGGTGAGAATCCTAATCACCCTTCTTGCTTAATGATGAACTGTAATGCACACATGTGACATGCTTGGAATGTAAATGATGAACTTTTCCCTAAATTGACAATTGTCGCCTACTTGTCCTCCACCGCTACCGAAAGGTATGCTTCCTCCAGTACTGCTCCACCACAGTTGTCTAGTTGTGCATACCTGCGAGTTATCAGGAACACCTAAATGAATGTCTAACACCTAAATGAATATCTAGTTGTGTATTTTCCTAGTATCGTGAAAGATTCTCAATCGTGTGTATCACATGGGATTCTTATCTCAACACAATGGACTGCAATATATGCATCTAATGCCTTAAATGGAAGACTCGAATATTATAAAATCCCATCAAAGTAGGTAGAAACAACTTATATATATTCAGATCTTAATAATTCCATGAAGTGCACATTATCTTACTCAGGAAAAGTATGTGTATAATGTAGGATTAGTTCCATATAATGGTTCTATTTTAGTAAGAACCTAGAAACCCATCCAAGATTTACTCATTAGGAGTAAATCTTGGATAGTCCCCGGTTTGGGACTGTTCTTGAACACCTAATCTCACTTAGGATGTAAGTGTATAATGTGTATTGGGTTTTCAAGAAAATTTCGGTAGCGTTTCCTCGTTTGTTCTCTAAGTACATATGTAGACTTCTTTTCAAGCTATCATGTCTACCACAATAAAGTTGGTTATGACAAGCAATAAAAGGTTAACTGATGTTATACAACTTTTTCTGAAAATATATAACATCGTTATATGTACTTACACTTTGTTAATACTAATATTATGCAGTCTCTGTTCACCCATAACATTCACTATGAACTGGGACTCTATGTCAATGTTAACATTCCCTATTGAAGAACAATTGGACATCATCCTACATGATCGTTCCTTAAACCAATTGGTCATACCCAAACATTGGCATTTTCTAAAAGGAAGACACTACATGCATGGTAAAGTGACCCTAACTTTTGGCAATTATTCACATGTTATCTAGGTTGAGTATGATTTGGCGGGAAATCTTGTATCAAAATCCGGTTGGCGTGATTGGATTGGAGAGATGCATGTGGTCCGTTGCAACAGGATTTTTCTCCGTCCAGTTGGTCATAATTCCATCAAAGTTTGGATAACCAACAACAACTGCGAGACCCCCGATCATCTTCTACGGTATGAGCGCACGGCGTCGGATATCATCTATGAGGAATCTGAATCTGAGGCCCCTGTCAGTTCAGATTCGTCTAAATACAGTGAGGAGCTTCGTGACACATCTTCATCATAAAAAAGACCACGGTAAGTCCAATTAACAAATATAATTGTCAACACAAAAAATTTGTGTTTACACTTTTTGTTTGAAAGCAATCAATACTCATAGCTGCTTTCTATTCTGAACTTCAGGAGAAGATCGCCACAATGATAAGTCCTCAAAGTTACTGATGCGGGACCATGTTGGTGTAGTATTTAGTTGTCTATCAATCTAGACTTGTCTGTATTAATAGTTTTTTTAATTATGCGCATGTTTAGGGGTACACCAACCCCTTTGTTTAGTTACTATTTAGGGGTACACCCCTGTGTGTGGATGTAAAAAGAGATTAATGAATGGAACTGAAAGTTGCTACATGAATGCTTATAACTGAAGTGTGTGTTCCCATGAATGTTCCCATTTGCATGATTACAATACTATTTTCTTATATTGTATAGTCTATTTTAATATGACATACTTACTCATATGGTATATGTTGGGTAAGTTTACTTTACTTATATCTTTAACTTAAAGTATAGTATATATATGCATACATGTGCATTTTTTTATAAAATTGTATAGAAAATCAAAACCGTTCTTGGTGAGAATCCTAATCACCCTTGTTGCTTAATGTTGAACTGTAATGCACACATGTGACCCCACTACAGGAACGGACTTAAAGCTCATTAATTATATATATACATCATTCTCTTTAAAGGTGTTTAAAGATGACCCCACTACAGGAACGGACTTACCAGATGTACATGCTCCCTATACGATGGGAGAATTAAATGAAGTAAGAGAAGAATGGGCAAAAACCATACAAATAGTGGGGTTTTAAAATATAATTGGGATATTGATAGCGAATAATGACTAAAGAATGATATTTTGTAAATGAGTTTCTAAATTATAATATATGTGTGAATGTTTCTACATGTCTGGATGTTTCTACATGTGTCTGAGTGAAAATGAATGAAAGTTTTGGTTTCTATATGAATGTTTCTACACGTGTGAATGTGAATGAATGGAACTACAAATTTCTAGCTACATGAATGTTTCTAAATGTGTGAAAATAAAATGGAACTGCAGGTTGTATTGCTAAATGCATGTGTGAATATTTTTGTTGTTAAATTTGCAGGTTTGTGTCCTGTTGTTGGCTGATATCAATGGATGTCGTAAAACCTACAGTTAACTGCAGGTTTCTCATCCTGCGACCAGCCACAGCAGGTCTGCAGACTGACAGAAAAAAAAACAATAGGCGTCAGTGATTTGTATAACACCGACACACAAAGTTATAGTGTCGGTTTTATATAAATAACCGATGCCTATTTCCTGTGGCGCGAAGGTATATGGCGTCGGTTTATTATCTAATAACCGACGCTGATAGTGGCCAATATGGCGCCCTTTCCGTGGCGCGAAGGTATATGGTTTTGGTTTCTTATCTAATAACTGACGCCTATACCTTCGCGCCACAGGAAACAAGCACGATTTCGGTGGCATGCGAAGAGTTTGGGCATCGGTTTTGGAACCGACGCGTAATGGGTGAGCTTTTAGTGTCGCCCACATAGGTGTCGCTTAGAAACCGACACTAAAGGCCTTAAATAACCGACACTAAAGGTAGGTTCTATAGTAGTGAAAAGATAAATGAAATCAATGGTTTATTTGATGAGTTGATTTGAATGAATTTCTTGTATGATAGCCTTGTGTGTTTTCTTAATGGGCCTTATTGGCCATTGAACCCAATTGAAAGAAAAAGAAAAAGAAATGAAAAAGGAATTCAATTGGATAAAGGAATACATATGAAAATAAATAAAAGAAGAATAAAAGGCTAAGGAATATATTCCAAAATAGAATTTCGAGATATTAAGGTTCCTTGAGGTTCAAGGAACTCATCATATTAATATAATAGCAAAGGAAATAGGAAGGATGTGGAAAATATGAATAAATAGGTGTTTTCTTGCAACTGAAGAAAAGGAACCGTTTCCTTGAGATAATGATCCCAACTTTTGCTGGATGAGAGATAAAAGCATAAACATGGTTCCTTAAAATTTGAATTAAAAAGGAATTATGATTTTGGAGTTATTGCTTTTTCAAGTTATCCTTAAATATGGATTTATCTTGGAAATTAGGAAATCTTTTCCTATTTTGGTTGAGCGCGTGCATGGATGGTCGTTGGATCTTGATCCAACATGCACTGCTAATCATCATGTCCCAGTGGGACAAGGACACATGATGGATACAGGGGGGACTTTCCCCTTTGGTTTCTGATCAAACCAGCACATGTGCGCGCCTGGGAAGGGTCCCAGTGAATTCGAGAGGAGGAGAGGAAGCTTTCCCACCCAGGATTTTCTGACTTTCATCGCTTATACATGAATCGCCCAATTAGGCCAAAGGCAAGGGTGGTGGTAGGGTTGAAGAAACCCTAAGGAGGCCTCTATGCCCTATAAATAGGACCCCTCCTGGTTCCTCTCACCCTCACAAACCTTGGCGGCAGGTCCCTAGGTCTTCGCACCCTCACCCTCTCTCAATTGGATTCTCTCTGGTGAGGGCACCGCCTTGGCACCACAGTGGCTCTAGCAGCAAAAGAAGAAAGGAGACGACACACAGTCATCGTTCAATCAGGGATCACGGTGATCCTCTGTGAGGATCTGATGGTGTGAAGGGGTGGCCGGCTAAGATAGGTCGCATCGACGCGGAACGTTGGATTGGAGTCCATCGTGGACCTGAGTAGGATCCAACAGTCTGAGTTTTGGGGGTGCGCGCACAAATGAGTCAGTGGAGGAAGTTGACGCAGAGCATCGGATCTTCAACGGACCAGCAGCCCATCAATCCAACGATCAAGAAAATTTGGTAATTCCTCTCTTTGCCCATATAATCCAGAAAAGGTTTTTTCCTTGTGAAATTAATAGAAATAGCTAGGAATCTCTGATGGAAAAACTTTATACATGAAAGTTGCGTACAAAAATAAAGGAACTTGATAAAAATAATTTGGTAACATGATTTTATTTTGTTTTGCAAAAGTGCTTTAATTTGCTAGAAAATGTATTAAAGGGTAATTAGAAACCCTAATTGGATACAAAGGGTGAATCTTGGTGAATCAATAGGTTAATTGGAAAGGTATTAATCTGTTGATTGCTCAGATAGAGTTTTTATCCATTTTGAATGCAAATTTGGTTAATTTAGGGTTTTACTCTATAAATAAAGATGATACATGTAGAAACCCTAATTTAGGGTAAAAGAAGAGGAAAACCATAATTATTTTGGATTAAGGAAGTAAATTACTATATGATGATCCTAAGATTGTTAGGAATATTAAAATGAGAATATTTAAAGGTTTTAAGTAGATTTGATGAATTAGGGTTCATAATGTTAAAAGAGGAGGCAAAACCCTAATTTCAAAGGAAACCCTAAAATTGGAATAGAAATCCCAAGGAATAAGATGAAATTGGATAAGTTTTGATAAAAGGAAACTTGTACTTTTATTTTAGGATTTCTATTCATCTTTTCTTGCTTGATTGTATTTCCCTACATATTTGATTCTGTCTCAAAATCTATAATCAAAGGTATGTGGTTACGCTTATGAATAATCACTTTAGTTTCACGGTGATTCCTGAATATTTTTATCGGTGGTTGCAAATAACTGTTGAATGCCTTTTATTTTCATGCAACTATAAAGTGACTATGATTATCACTATATATATATATATATATATATATATAACTGGCTTAGATTTGGGACCACCTCTGTGGCTTGTAAACGCTAAAAGGGGTAACCTAGAGTAAAGTCTAGGTTATCGTGAGTTAGAAATTGGGCTACCCACGTGTAGTGCCATGAGACTCTTTAGCACACCATGAGTTAAGGAGTGGGCTACCTATGGGTAGTACCATATGACTCAACCCTAGAAACTGGTTCACCTATAGGTGGGACCATGAGGGGTTTTATGGGGTTCTACTATAAGGAAAGTAGGATCCAGGTCCAATACAAGGATATAAGGAAAGTAGGATCCAGGTCCAATACAAGGAAAGTAGGATCCAGGTCCAACACTATAAGGGGTTTTATGGGGTTCTACTATAAGAATAGGGAATACATGGATCATGCAGTTATATTTAAAACATAAAGTTGATTATTAAATTGAAATTGACTATAGTATGTGTGTGATTATTGTTTCCCCCACATACCAGCTCTGGCTGACCGTTGTTTTGTTTATCGGAGATTTAGGTACAAAATCCCAAAAGGACAAATAGTAAAGTGACATATTGTGAATTCACGAATTAAAGAACAAGGCGGTAATAGTTAGATTAGTTCCACTGTGGATAGAGGTTTAGAAATCCAATCTTTCAAAAGGTATGCAAAAGTTTATTTTCTTACAGCTTTCCAGTATAGTCTGTTAAAATTTAATAATTGTTCTTAGTTAATTGTCGAACCTTTGATCCGAAAATTATGTGTGCGGCTTCGACCTCTCGATCTCCTTTAATTGGGGGTTACCGGAAGGTGGGGTCATAACATTTGGTATCAGAGCGAAGGTTCCTCACTTAACCATTAATAATTATTAAATTTTACAAACTCTATAGAACCCAAGGGAGTTATTAGAAGATTATCTGAAAGACCGAGATGTCTAGAAAAGGATCACGACTGGGGGCTGGCAATATTTTCCTCCACACCGCTAGTCGGAATATGAGGACTCCCGGATCCCTGTGATTACCTAGCCAAAGTCTTAGGGTTTGATTCGAAATAAGATAACTTTAGGACTCTCTCATCTTATTCATCCCTTCTCATCACACATTATATTAAGGATTTTAAGAGTTAGGGTTTTTCTCTCTCTTCCCCACCCTCATGTGGTATGGGTAAGTAAGTTAAGGATTAAGGGATCCTCCACCAAATTAATAAAAGGTACGTAATGAGACATCATTGACATAAGTATAATTGGTTTAAATATAAACTTACTTATTCATCCCTTCTCATCACACATTATATTAAGGATTTTAAGAGTTAGGGTTTTTCTCTCTCTTCCCCACCCTCATGTGGTATGGGTAAGTAAGTTAAGGATTAAGGGATCCTCCACCAAATTAATAAAAGGTACGTAATGAGACATCATTGACATAAGTATAATTGGTTTAAATATAAACTAAAGGTTTGTTTGTTATGCTTATGTAGATGGCTCGTACAAAGATGGTTGCTATTCCCGAGGGCACTGGGAACCCAACTAGGAGTGGTTGGCCTCCCCGCAAGGGAAAGGGGTCTTTAGAGAAGAGATAGAGAAACCATGATGGTGAATCCTCTAAGAAGAGGAAGAGACCCATAGAAACCACTCATGAGGTTCCTAACCCTGACCCGATACCCTTCAACAATTTTGATCAAGAATAGGACCAAGGGTATGAAGAGAAACATGTGTACGAGGAGATGGACCAGATGGAAGAGGACCAAGATGGTGGTCCAGAACCAACCCTAATGATCCACACCCCTGATGCTTTGTGGATGGAACAACAAAAGAAGCTGACAGAGGCCATTAGTACTTTGGCCCTTCAAGACTTAGCTAGAGGCGAGAATGGCGAGCCGCTTCCTGTTTGACCTCGACTGGGAGCCACCATACTAGACTTCGTCAAGCTAAACATCGAGAAGTTCTGGGGAGAAGCTAAGATGGAGGTAGTCGATAAGGTGGAAGCTTGGTTGCTTGCAGTCGAGAATGGATTCTGCATGCTTGAGGTACAACCAGGAAAGAAGGTCCTCTTTGTCGCTCACCTCCTAGAAGGAGAAGCCAAAATATGGTGGGAGAACCGTATCATAGGCTGAGATCTGACTGAGGAACCCATGGCATGGGCTCACTTCAAGATAATCTTCACCACCAAATTCATCCCTGTCTCAGCTATGTAGGAAAAGGAAAAGGAGTTCACCAACATGACTCAAAGAAACTCCTCTGTGGCAGACTTCGTGCGCAAGTTTTTAATCCTGGAGCATTTTGGGTACAAGATGGATGAGGAAAGAAGGGTGGATCACTTCATAGAGTGTCTTCACCCTGCCATCAGGCCCCATGTGATGGCCAGCAAACCTAAAACCTTCACCGAAGCCTACAACACTACTTTAGACATGGAGAGGACTGTGATGCCTGCCCAGTTTCCACCCAAGGGGTATTTGAGTTTCACTGAAGGAGCCCAAGGCTAGAGAAACAACCACAAAAAGGGTCAAGGACATCATCAAGCTAAAGGAAGACATGGAGGAAAAGGGCAACCTCATCAAGAGAACAACCGACCTCCTTGTCGCACCTGCGGAAAGTGGCACCCCGGTGAGTGCCACTACAAGAAGAAGACGTGCTTTCGATGCCACCAAGAAGGACACCTGCAATCTATTTGTCCTCTGCCAGATCCAAGAGGACCAGGACAAGTGGAAGCCCCACCAGTAGCAGCTCCACCTGTGGCAGCCCCACCTATAGCTGTAGCCCCACCTGTGGGAGAAAGAAGACAAGCTTGAGTTTTTTCTATTGACAATGAGGAAGCTCAAGCTAATGTGAATCGGTTGAAAGAGGGTAATAACCCTTAGAGTTTTATTTTATGTTTTAATTTTAAGCATGTAATGGTCTAATGTATGGTGAAAACCAATGTAGGCATGCTTGAAGTCATGGGACATAATGTAAAAGCTTTGTTTGACTCTGGATCTACTAATACTTTCATTTTGAGAAATCTTGCAACTATGCTTTGTTTGGATATCAAGGATTTAGGGTATGTCTTAGATGTTACAACTCCGAGTGGTCGAATCTTTACATCTCTTTTGAAAACTCTGGTGATACCTGTGAAATATTGAGATCATGAGTTTCCTACAAACTTTATCCTTCTTGATATGAATGACTTTGATGTGATCCTTTGGTATGGATTGGCTTTATACTTATAGGGCCAATATTGACTGTAGGGAGAAGAAAGTGATCATTAAGAAACCAGGTCACCCACCTTTTGTCATTAGGGGTAGGAAAGATGCCACCACCAGCCTATATGTGTCAGCTATGAAAGCAGAGCGAATGATGAGTAAAGGTTGTCGAGCTTTCTTGGTAGTAGTTACTGAGCCGGAACCCAGGGTATGACCATTAGAGGAAATAGAGGTAGTTAGGAGCAATGCAGATGTTTTTCCTGATGATCTACCTAGGATTCCTCCTGAGAGAGAGGTAGATTTTTCCATAGAGCTAGCTCCTGGGACAAGCCCTATTTCACAAGTACCGTATAGAATGGCCCCTATGGAGTTGCTAGAGTTGAAGAAACAATTGCAGGAATGGCTAGACAAGGGTTTTGTCTTCCCTAGCACATCACCATGGGGAGTAACAGTTCTTTTTGTAAAGAAAAAGGACGATTTTCTCTGAATGTGCATAGAATACCGGATCATCAACTAGGCTACCATTAAGAAAAAATACCCTTTACCTCAGATAGATGACTTGTTTGACCAGTTAAAATCAACTCGAGTCTTTTCCAAGATTGACTTGAGATCGGGTTACCACCAGTTGAGAGTTAAGAGTGAGGACATTCCAAAAACTGCTTTTCGAACCCGGTATGGCCACTATGAGTTTGTGGCTATGCCTTTTGGTTTGTCTAATGCACCCAACATTTTTATGAACCTTATAAATAGTGTGTTTCAACCCTTCCTTGACTCATTTGTCATAGTATTCATAGATGACATATTGGTTTATTCAGATGACTTAGATCAACACTGAGACCACCTAAGTAAAGTCCTTGATATCTTGAGAAAACAGAAGTTTTATGGGCAATTCTCTAAATGCGAGTTTTGGATAGACTGAGTCATGTTCCTCGGACACATCATCTTAGGAGGAATGATCGCGGTAGATCCGGCTAAAGTTTCGGCAGTTCACGACTGGCCATCACCGAAGAACCCCTCCGAGATTCGAAGCTTCCTGGGGTTAGCAGAATACTATCGACGCTTCATCATGGATTTCTCAAAGACTGCCTTACCTTTGACCGTGTTGACTAGGAAGGATGTGAAGTTTGTGTGGACCGATGTTTGTGAGGCTCATTTCCAGGAGCTGAAAGAGAAGCTGACCTCTGCACTGGTTTTGACTCTACCATCAGGCAATGCGGGTTTCATGATTTTCACCGATGCATCAAAGATGGGACTTGGTTATGTGTTGGAACCAAATCTACATGTGGTTGCATATGCCTCCCGACAACTCAATCCCAATGAAGTGAATTACTCGACACATGACTTAGAGTTGGCTGCTATCATTCATGCACTGAAGATTTGGTGGCATTATCTGTATGGTTCTACCTTCGAGATCTTCACTGACCATAAGAGCCTGAAGTATCTACTGACTTAGAAAGACTTAAACCTACGACAACGACGATGGATGGAGTACATGAAGGATTACGATTTCACCATTTCTTATCCTCCAGGAAAGGAGAACGTCATAGCTGATGCTTTGAGCCAAAAATAGCTTAGGTGTGCAGCTATTTTGTCCATTCAGTGGAAGAGTTTAGAAGAACTCGTGAAATGGTCACCTCAACCATTAGATGATCAAGTTCGATTGGCCAACATCCAAATATAGTTTGAATTGTTGAGTGAAATTGTAGCAGAACATTTGGCCAGTGGGGAACTTGACAAGATAAAGGGCTTGATGAAGAAGCCTCAGACCCATTTTTCTTTGGGAATAGACGGAGGGATCCAATTTGAGAATCACATATGGGTTCCTAAAGATTCACAGTTGAAGGAACGTATCCTACAAGAGGCTCATGGTTCTAAGTACACGGTGCACCCTAGGACTACCAAGATGTTTAAAGACATGCAAAGGTTTTTTTGATGGTCAGGAATGAAGAGAGATATTGCAGCATATGTGGCCAGCTGTCTTACGTGCCAAATGGTGAAGGCTGAACACCAACGACCCGGTGGACTTTTACAGTCTATAGAGATTCCAGAGTGGAAATGGGAGCAGATCACCATGGATTTTGTGGTGAGTCTACCCCAGACCAAGAAAGGTCATGATGCAATATGGGTTGTGGTAGACCACCTTACCAAGTCAACACACTTCCTTACCCTGAAGACCACTGCCAAGGTGTCATATTTAGCTTAGTTGTATATCAGAGAGATAGTGCATTTGGATGGCATACCCAATTCCATCATCTCTGATAGAGACCCAAAGTTTACTTCCAAACTGTGGAAGCAAGTTCAAGAAGAACTAGGTATAAGGTTGAAGTTTAGTACCACATATCACCCCCAGACAAATGGTTAGTCATTAAGGACAATCCAGACCTTAGAGGATCTATTGAGAGCTTGTGTGCTCGATTGGGGTGGATCATGGGAGCAGTACTTACCGTTATCTGAGTTTGCCTACAACAAAAGTTACCAAGCCAGTATTGGGATGCCTCCGTATGAAGCTATGTATGGGAGACCGTGTTGGTCACCACTTCACTGGGATGATGTTGGTAAAAGGACCTTGTTGAGGTCATATGAACTCCAAGTGTATGCTGATAAAGTTGCTTTGATCAGGCAAAGGCTAAAGAGAGCCCAGGATCGAAATAAGTCGTATGCTGATGCAAAGCGGACTGATGTGCATTTCGTTGTGGGAGAACATGTTTTTCTAAAAATCTGACCACTCCGAGCTATAGCTAAGAACAGAGGAAAGTTGAGTCCCCGATACGTGGGTCCGTTTGAAGTATTATAATGGATTGGTGAAGTCGCATATAGATTGGCGTTACCCCCTCAATATAGTATGATGCATGATGTGTTTCACGTGTCCAATCTGAAGCGATATGTGTAAGATCCGAGCCATGTGCTGAGCATTGAACCCATTGAGCTTCAAGGAAGGCTAACTTATCCTGAGTTGCCTTTGCGGATTCTAGATACCAAGGTAAAAGACCTCAGAAATAAGAATATAGAGATGGTAAAGGTTCTTTGGAAGCCCCATGGAGAGGATGAGGCCACATGGGAGCTGAAGACGGACATGGAAAAGGCATATCCTAATTTGTTTGTTTGATTGATGAATTTTGAGGGTAAAATTCCTATAAGGAGGGGAGGATGTTATAACCCCATTTTCTAAAGCATGTAAGGAGATTTGTAAATCTTTTTTTAAAAGATAAATGAAATCAATGGTTGATTTGATGAGTTGATTTGAATGAATTTTGTGTATGATAGCCTTGTGTGATTTCTTAATGGGCCTTACTGTCCATTGAGCCCAACTGAAAGAAAAAGAAATGAAAAAGGAATTCAATTGGATAAAGGAATACATAAGAAAATAAATAAAAGAAGAATAAAAGGCTAAGGAATATTTTCCAAAATAGAATTTCGAGATATTAAGGTTCCTTGAGGTTCAAGGAACTCATGATATTAATATAATGGCAAAGGAAATAGGAAGGGTGTGAAAAATATGAATAAATAGGTTTTTTATTGCAACTGAAGAAAAGGAACCATTTCCTTGAGATAATGATCCTAATTTTTGCTGGATGAGAGATAAAAGCATAAAAAAGGTTTCCTTAAAATTTGAATTAAAAAGGAATTACGATTTTGGAGTTATTGCTTTTTCAAGTTATCCTCAAATATGGATTTATCTTGGAAATTAGGAAATCTTTTCCTATTTTGGTTGAGCACGTGCATGGATGGCCGTTGGATCTGGTTCCAACAAACACTACTAATCATCGTGTCCCAGTAGGACAACGACACATGCTGGCTACAGGGGGGACTTTCCCCTTTGGTTTCTGATCAAACCAGCGCATGTGCGCGCTTGGGAAGGGTCCCAGTGAGTTCGGGAGGAGGAGAGGAAGCTTCTTGACCCAGGATTTTCCGACTTTCATCGCTATACATGAATCGCCCAATTAGGCCAAAGGCAAGGGTGGCAACAGGGTTGAAGAAACCCTAAGGAGGCCTCTACGCCTTATAAATAGGACCCCTCCTGGTTCCTCTCGCCCTCACAAACCCTGGCGGTAGGTCCCTAGGTCTTCACACCCTCACCCTCTCTCAATTGGATTCTCTCCGGCGAGGGCACCACCTTGGCACCACTGTGGCTCTAGCAGCAAAAGAAGAAAGGAGATGATGCACAGTCATCATTCAATTAGGGATCACAATGATCCTCTGCGAGGATCTGACAGTGCTAAGAGGCGGCCGGCTAAGTTATGTCGCATCGACGCAGAACGTTGGATTGGAGGCCATCGTGGACCTGAGTAGGATCCAACAGACTGGGCTTTGGGGGCACGTGCGCAACTGAGTCAGTGGAGGAAGTTGACGTGGAGCATCAGATCTTCAACGGACCAGCGACACATCAATCCAATGATCAAGAAAATTTGGTAATTCCTCTCTTTGCCCATATAATCCAGAAAAGGATTTTTCCTTGAAAAATTAATAGAAATAGCTAGGAATCTCTTATGAAAAAACTTTATACGTGAAAGTTGTGTAGAAAAATACAAGGAACCTGATAAAATAATTTGGTAACTTGATTTTATTTCATTTTGCAAAAGTGCTTTAATTTGTTAGAAAATGTATTAAAGGGTAATTAGAAACCCTAGTTGGATATAAAGGGTGAATCTTGGTGAATCAATAGGTTAATTTGAAAGGTATTAACCTGTTGATTGCTAAGATAGATTTTTTATCTGTTTTGAATGCAAAGTTGGTTAATTTAGGGTTTTACTCTATAAATAAAGATGATACATGTAGAAACCCTAATTTAGGGTAAAAGAAGAGGAAAATCATAACTATTTCAGATTAAGGAAGTAAATTACTATATGATGATCCTAAGACTATTAGGAATATTAAAATGAGAAGATTTAAAGGTTTTAAGTAGATTTGATGAATTCGGGTTCATAATGCTAAAAGAGGAGACAAAACCCTAATTTCAAAGGAAACCCTAAAATTGGAATAGAAATCCTAAGGAATAAGATGAAATTGGATAAGTTTTGATAAAAGGAAACTTGTACTTTTATTTCAAGATTTCTATTCATCTTTGCTTGCTTGATTGGATTTCCCTGCATATTTGATTCTATCTCGAAATCTGCAATCAAAGGTATGTAGTTACGCTTATGAATAATCACTTTAGTTTCACGGCGATTCCCAAATGTTTTATCGATTGCTTGCAAATAACTGTTGAATGCCTTTTATTTTCAAGCAACTATAAAGTGACTATGATTATCACTGTAAATATATATATATATATGTGTGTGTGTGTGTGTGTATATATATATATATATATATATATATATATATATATATATATAACTGGCTTAGATCCGGGACCACCTCTGTGGCTTATAAAGGCTAAAAAGGGGTAACCTAGAGTAAAGTCTAGGTTATTGTGAGTTAGAAATTGGGCTACCCACGTGTAGTGCCATGAGACTCTTTAGCACGCCATGAGTTAAGGAGCGGGATACCTAAGGGTAGTACCATGTGACTCAACCCTAGAAATTGGTTCACCTATAGGTGGGACCATGAGGGGTTTAATGGGGATCTACTATAAGGAAAGTAGCATCGAGTTCCACTGCAGGGACGACACAGAGGATAGGGAATGCATGGATCGTGTAGTTATATTTAAAATGTAAAGTTGATTATTAAATTGAAATTGACTATAGTATGTGCATGATTATTGTTTCCCCCACATACCAGCTCTGGATGACCGTTGTTTTGTTTATCGGCGATTTAGGTACAAAATCCCAAAAGGACAAATAGTAAAGAGGCATATTGTGAATTCACAAATTAATGAACAAGGAGGTAATAGTTAGATTAGTTCCAGTATGGATATAGGTTTAGAAATCCAATCTTTCAAAAGGTATGCAAAAGTTTATTTTCTTACAACTTTCTAGTATAGTCTGTTGAAATTTAATAATTGTTCTTGGTTAATTATAGAACCTTTGATCTGGAAATAATGTGTGCGGCTTCGACCTCTCGGTCTCCCTTAATTGGGGGTTACCAGAAGGTGGGGTCGTAACAACATCCATAGTGATGAACTCCCATTCCCTCTCAGGGACTCTTTTATCCTCCATATCAATATACTGGATTACTGGTGTTCGTCCTTCACCTCCTATCATTCATGGCAACATACCACATGCAACTTCATCTTAGGCATCCAATGTAATACTATCACATGTTATCGTTGTAGTACCATAGTATATGATAATATTAAATCATGATCTCCCGTATTGTCATGATTCCTTAAGATCGATTCCGCAGAAACCCTAAACCACTCTAATCGGGGTTTCATCACTTTCCTTTTTAGAGAAGTGCATATGAGGTTCTTCAACCATCCTTTTATTGCATCAATGCCTAAGCTGGCTAACCAAACAACCATTAACTTGTTCAATGGATCTCGTTACATCTTAGTGTTAGCCCAAACTTATCTCTTTTCAAACTTAGGGTTAACCTTACAACCTCATCTAGACTCTAGCTATACTAGGCAGCTACATCTCAACCAAGGCATTCATTACCACTTCATATCCTTAGGTGTTAGGTAATTTTGAAGACATTCACCTCCATGTATTTCACTTATTACCCCATCTCAGCTCTAAGTCTATCTTCATCAAGAAAACTCTAAGCTTATTCTCTTGGTTTTTCGAACTCAAACTTGTATAACTCATAGCTCATGATAAAACATCCTTATAAGGTGACTGCTTGTAAACTATTTATGTATCATTCACTCTACCAGGGTATGTTATCACCTTTGTCCTCAAACCTTATGGCAACATTCCAACTCACATCACATTTTATCCTTGGTGTATGGCATGCGTATTGTCCTATCTCTCACTCTCATAATAAGAGGAAATAAACATTTGGTCGCAATCCAAATATAGAATTCTTGTTGTTCCAAGAGTAGAGATGGTACATCCCACCTTGCCAGTACACCTTTAAATCTAAGTTGAAACATGCCCCATATGTCTCCACATCACAAGCATCTCAATATCAAAGTTACCTCCATGGAAAACTGGTCTCGAACCCACTTGGGTCACCACATAATCCTTGGTCATTTCCTCTGGGTCTATAGGGTGTCGACACTTTTGGGGTCATCCCTCTTCCCTCATGCATCCAGAGAGTGCCCTACTCATCTGCCCTTTGGGTCCCATGAGTTCATGAAGGTGATCAATCTCCTACCCCATGGACCTCAGACAATGATAGTTGTTACCTCCCGACCCTATGGTCATGTGCAGCTAGGGAATTAGGCAACTCCCACTTTCATCGGTCTTATCCCCACCTGACCCTAGGATAGACTTAGGATTCTATCATAGTGCATGTCCAACCTAAAACCTTACCCAAGCCTTTTTCATCTCTCTCTTTGCATTCATGGGCTGACTTTCATCCATTCGTAGGGGTCATGGCGACCTGCCTACCTTGGTCAGGCCCCATACCGATTACCTCCATGGTAACTCATGCACTTAGAGATGGTTATATATGGGTCTATAGGTTCACTCTTATCTTATGTACTCTACACTTAGCTTCTCAAGATCCTATGAGACATCTTTAGGTTTCCTCAAACCCCACAAAACTGGTATACATCCTACCAAAGGGTCCCTCTCCCAGGATGGGAGGAAACTACAACTCTTGACAACAAGGTCACAAACATCCTTAGGGTTTATATACACATGAGCATGCTTAACCCAACAACTACTAAGGAACAAGAAAACCACCTACTAAACCATGCTAGGTCATACTTGTTCTCTTTCCTCAACACTAGATCACGACTATACCTTCCCATGTCATCAACTTCACTGTGAGGGGTTCATCAAACATACTTTAAACTTAAGGGGTTTCCCTTTCCTCTAATCATGAGGAGTACCATGCTCACATCTATAGAAACCCAACTCTCATAATGAGCATTAGGTACACCACTTCCCCTCTTAGGCTTAGGTTCACTTTTTGGGTGTCCAACTGCATGCTCAACCTCTTAACCATGTATCAAGCATGTATAAGGCATGGCATGCACTTCCTGTCATCCTTCTATTTGAGCAACACTTCAGAGTTGAGTCCTCCTAAAGAACAATAAACATGGTACAAGGCCTCACAACCTGTTACTAAACCTCTTCATGGTTTAAGGAACTCATCTTCCCCATCTATACCATAGGTATAGAGGTACTAGCAGACTCATCCTCTCTCTAGGGTTTGGTTCCTCTCATGGAAACCAGGACATCATCAGCCTCTAGGGATCAAGCATGAGACAACCACAAACACCCACTTAGGTCACATCATCCTCAACTCCCCACTTTTCCTCATATCTTAGAGTCTAGGCTTCCAACCTTCCTACTTGGGTCCTGCTCTCTCTCTCTAGAGCTAACTCAACAACCAACCTTATGCTAAAGGTCCTTTCTCCATGAAAATGGATCAAGCTCACAATAATAACTCTACGTGGGTGAAACCTATGTTCAAACTTATGTTTGGTCAAGGTTATCCCTATCCCTTTATGCTTATCTCATCAGTTATCCAACATACTCCCTTGTTCAGGGTTTCGACCTACTACTCACACTACTAACGTGTTCTGGGTGCCTACTATGCCATGCACATATAAGCTCATGGGGTTTCCATAGGTTCTTCTCTAACCTCATCAATGAAGGAGCTATCCTTCACTCTAACATGCACGACCCTTCCAAGGGTTGGGTTGCCAAAGGTACTCAGTCATCCAACCTCTCATGGCTCATATGGCATCTAAGGCATGTCCATCCAAACACCTGGTTTACCATGACATCTAACTCATCATGTCATCTCTCTCTCTAACCTTCACTTAGGGTTAGGGTTAACATCATCCTCAGAGGATGTGCCAGGTCTCTACTTTTAATGGAGGTCTCTCCCTCCAAGACTAACTCTCTTCACTTACCCTCCTGATAAGAAGGTCTAGCCTCAGGTCTCTCCTGAGGGAATGACAACTTATGTCATACGACCTAAGCATGTATCTATTTTTTTATGCTTAATCTATTAAGCTTTTGTCCATGACAACTTATTTACATGCTTTTTATTAATTTGGTGGAGGATTCCTTAAACCTTATCAATCTTACCCATATCTCAAGAGGGTGAGGAAAAGAGAGAAAACCCTAATCCTTCTAATCCTTAACAACATTTGAGTTGAGAAGGGATGAACAAGATGAGAGAGTCCTAAAGGTATCTTATTTCGAGTCAGATCCTAAGACATTGGCCAGGCAGTCACACTAATCCGTGAGTCCTTGTATTTCGACTAGTGGTGCAGAGGAAAATCCTCTAATAACTCTCTTGTGTTCTATGAAGTTTGTCAAATTTAATAATTATTAAAGATTAAATGAGGAACCTACGCTCTGATACCAAATATAACGACCCTGCCTCCCAGTAACCCCCAATTAAGGGAGACTAAGAGGTCAGCCGTTATCTCAATTAACAGGATCAAAGGTTTGACAAATAATCAACAATAATTATCAAATTCTACCAACTATACTGAAATTTGGTATAAATTAAAACTTTTTGCTTACCTTTGAAAAACTTGGATTACTAATCTTCTATCCATATGAGAGAATATTCTAACTAATCCTCCTTGATCATTAATCCTCATTTAATTCCACACATGCCACTTTACTGTTTGTTCTTTTCACTTGTACCTAAAATGCTGACAAACAAAATGTCAGTCAACATAAAGCTGGTATGTGGGGGAAACAATAATTGTGCAATTAATAACAACATATTGCAGTCAATTACAGTTTGACAACCAACTTTATGTTTTAAATATAACTACGTGATCCTCACATATCCTATCCTCTGCGCTGTCCCTGCAGTGGACCTGGATGCTACCTTCCTTTTGGTAGATCCCCATTAAACCCCTCATGATCCCACCTAATAGGTGAATCAGTTTCTAGGGTTGAGTCACATGGCACTACCCGTAGGTAGCCCACTCCTTAACTCATGGTATGCTAAGAGTCTGATGGCACTACACGTGGGTAGCCCAATTTCTAACTCATGATAACCTGGACCTTGCTCTAAGTTACCCCTTTTTAGCATTTGCAAAGACAAAATGGAGGATCCGGATCTAAGCCAGTTATATATACATTTATAGTGATAGTCACAGTCACTCTATAGTTGCATGAAATAAAAGGCATCCAACAGTTATTTTCAGGAAACTGATAAAAACGTTCGGAAATCATCGTGAAACTAGAGCGATTATTCATAAGCATAACCACATACCTGATTTGATGATTTGAGATAGAAATATTCCATGTAAGTAAGAAATCCAAGCAAGCAAGCACATACAACAAGATCCTGAAATAATCATGCAATCCCTTTTATTACTCATGTCATCAAGATCTATTAAACCTAGCTCACTTCCTAGGGTTTCTACACTACTATAGAAATAGCATTCAGTGTCACTTTTTTGGGTGTCATTATTTAGGAACACCGACGCCTATAATATTAGACGTCGGTTATTTAGGCAAACTGATGTCTATATTCGAAGACCAACCAGACATGGGTACCGCTTTGTATTTAGCGTCGGCTGGGTATAACAGACCGACACCTAAAATCGCCCGCGAAATCCAATTTTTGAGCGAAAACATTTGCGTCACCTACAGCGTCGGTTTGTAAACTATTCACCGACGCCTAATTAAGATGAAAATTTGCACAAAAAGTCCCACTTTCAGTGTCGGTTATCCTTTGATAACTGACACTGATAATGGTTCCCGCCAAATAATTTCGGGTAAAGATTGTCTAGTTGGACGTCAGTTTTTTACTATCAACCGATGCTAAAGCATAATAGGCATCAGTTTTGTAGATAACCGATGTTGTTGACCAACTTAATAGACCTGATCACCCGGCTCTTCCCCCTTTCTTCCTATTTCATCGTGATATTTCTTCTGTGCTGCTACTTGCCGCCGCTCTCCCAAAATCGGCCGACGACCCCCGCTGCTACTCGCCGCCGCTGCTGCTGGTGCTCTTCTGCTCACCGCCGCCGCTGCTGCTGCTGGTGCACCTCTGCTCGCCGCCACCGTTGCTGCTGGTGTGTCGCTGCTCTGCTCTTCTCCCGATGCCACTGCTGTTCGCCGCCCACCCCTCTGCTTCTTCGCCTGCTCGCCGCCACTACTATCACCGCTCTTCTCCACGCTAGCTCCAGGTAGCCCTAGCCTCTTTGCTTCCTTCTCCCTAGCTCCTTACCAACAGCAAGCACGACCATGGCTGTGTTGGCCTACCATGGCCGTGCTGGACAGCACGGCCGTGGTAACGGCCGTGGCTGTGTTGCCTTATCACGGCCATACTGGACAGTACGACCGTGGTAGGCCAACACAACCACAACCATTACCACGACCGTGTTGTCCAGCACGACCATGGTAGGCCAACACAGCCACGGCCGTGCTTGCTGTTGGTAAGGATATGAACAAATTTTTATGTAATGCTTTATGTAAATCCTAGGATATGAAAAAATCTTTTGCTTGCATATATTTGTGCTTCTAATCATAATGTTTGACCTAATTCAGTAAATTTTGATGCATGTTGAAATAAGATTTAAACTTGTCAATTCTAGCATCCTAATTTGATTTGATTAAACCTAACATTGATGAAACCCTAACATCAATTGTGATGAAACCCTGACATTAATTGTGATGAAACCCTAACATGTACATATCTATTATTGTGTTTGTTGGCCTAGAAACCCATCCAAGATTTACTCATTAGGAGTAAATCTTGGATAGTCCTCGGTTTGGGACTGTTCTTGAACACCTAATCTCACTTAGGATGTAAGTGTATAATGTGTATTGGGTTTTCGAGAAAATTTCAGTAGCATTTCCCCATTTGTTCTCTAAGTACATATGTACTTAGAGAACAACGGGGAAATGCTGATGAATTTTTTTTGAAAACCCAATACACATTATACACTTACTAGTGAGATTAGGTGTTCAAGGATGGGATTGGTGGTACACATTTATTATATATAAAATGACATCACATGTGTTTGTTGGCCTAGATTAGGTGTTCAAGGATGGGATAGGTGGTACACATGTGTTTGTTAACCGTAGACCCTAATCTTATTGTAACGACCCCACCTCTCGGTAACCCCCAATTAAGGGAGACCGAAAGGTCGGTGCCGTTATCCGATTAATATGATCAAAGGTTCGACAAATAATCAATAACAATAATGAAATTCTACTAACTAACTGGAATTTGGCATAAAATTAAAACTTTACTTTAAAAACCTTGGAAATCTATCTATCCTGGTCTTGAATTATTCTATCTAATCCTCGTTGCACTTTATTTCTTTTTCCACAATGTGTCGCTTTACTGTTTGTTCTTTCAATTGTTGTTCCTAAAACGCTGACAAACAAAACGTCGGTCAGTATATCAAAATATACTGGTATGTGGGAACAACCAAAATCTTGCAAATATGGCTAACAATTTAATAATCACAATTAAATTAATTAACAATCAAATTTACACTTTTCAGTATGACATTCTCCACCGCTTTTGCCCTAACCCTGGCATACCCACCTTAGGGTGCCCTTTGCCAATGACTTAAGGCCACCTTCTCAATCCCGAGATTGGTGCCTGGGGGTCACCACTCATGGTTCCCACTAGTCATTCAATATCATAGGCCACCTTCTTGGTGCCTGGGGTCACCACTCAAGGTGTCCATTGGTCTACCCATCTGGGCCTGACCTTTGGCATCATCCATCAGGGTGGCATGTAGGTGCGAGAATCCATACTTCTATTATTAATGTGATAATCATAGTGACTTTATAATTTGCAAGTATGAACATCCAAACTGATAATTTGCATTCAATGCGATTAACCATCTGAAAAATCATTGGGAAACTAAGGCGGTTATTCATAATTAACCACATACCTGATCCAGAGCAACTTGATTGTCCAAGCAATAAGGATAAAGAATCAATCAACAAGCAATCAACAATATCCTGAAAGTAATGCATACGATCCAAGTGTTATAGTTTATCCAGAACATTCTAAAGCTAGACTTGGATTCCACCTTAGGGTTTCTAGATGATATTAGGGTTTTATTAGGGTTTTTGCCTGCATAACACTTTTATCATATTAAATGCTCTCTTAGTTCATAAACCCTAACTTCAACATCATAAGCCCAATTAAAGTCGATTAGTTCTCTTTTATACCAAAACTACCTTCTTTATCCTTTTAAGTTATTTCAAGGTCATTAGACTCAATTATCACTTTTAGTTTCTTTTGGATTAACAACTCATAATTCATGATGGTCTAATTCCCATATTAACTCTATTTATTATTTATGTCATCAAGATCCATTAAGCCTATTTTACATTAAAGCTACAATTTTCATCCTTTTAATATATAACAAGATCATTATGCTCATTTATCGTCAATTCATAATTCATTATGATCCAAATCACATATGAACTCGATTTGCCATTAATTCTACCTTTTATTCATGAGAAAACCCTAATTACTACATTTAGGGTATTTATCCACAAATTAAGAATTTTATTGCTCGAAATAGTTTAGATTCAGTATATTCCCACTTTAATCATGAAATTAATCAATTAAAGCCATTAATAGTCGAATTAGTCAACATTAGGGTTTCAAGGCCCAATAAAGTATATTCATGCATATGAAACTCTAAATTAACTAATTATATGCAAAGTTCATCCTTTTTCTTCCTAATGTTCCTTTTTATCATTAACAGGCTAATATCAACTTTAATCATCTATTAAACTCTTATAAATATATTATTCATCTCAAAATAGGATTCTTTAAACATTAATACATTAAAGTTGATATCTTCCATTACTTTTTGAATTTCACAAGTAATCATGCTTCAATTATATTTTTATTGGATTCTTCACATTTTTCTGATCAACTTTCATGCATAACATGTCCTCATTCAACCTACCAATTATTTACTATGAATTTATCAAAACTCACTTACTTTGGGCCAATCGGATTGTGCCACGTCGGCCTCCTCCCTGCAACGTTGCTCAACTTGGGAAACATTTCGAAAAGACGTGATTGCCCCTTGCTTAAGTCGATGTTTATTCAGCCCACGGAGGGCAGAATCGTCCAATGCTATTTAGTCATCTTCTACCTCAAACCCACGGCTGTGGCCGCTGCTGGAAGCCCTCCCACGGCCTGCCTCTCCTTCCTGGAGACTCGCGGACCACCGCAGGTGGGTGCCCTACCTCTGACGCACCTCGGCATACATGGGGTGTCCACATCTTGTGGCCAAAATGCTTGTTTCTAGGCGAAACTCAACCTGTCATTGTTGTTGTGATAGCTGCAAGCTTGCAGACCTATTGCACTAGTTGCGCGACGACAGGGGCATTGGGTTGGTAACTGGTCAGTTCTTGATGGTCGTGGAGTCTTCCCACCTCAATTCAGGCCATCAACCACTTCTCATCGCTCAGGGATAGGTCCAAACCCTCATGGTTAGGGTTTGCACGATGAAGAACAAGAAGAAGATGGGGGAAGAGAGTTGGCGATGCGAAATATCTCTGGAACTCGTCCCAAAGGGCCTACCCCTTTTATAGGGGAGTATCCATGCCCCATATTTCTTTCCCACAAAGCAAACAAGGTTTCTCCTTATAGGAAAGGGATTTACCTTACTTTTGAAGTATCTTTCTCTCTCTTCATGTATATTTTTCATTAGGTATTAGGAATTCAAGATTCCTCTCACCTATTCTCTTTATTTCTTGCTTTTCAATCCATAGACACGAAATCCTATTTTCCTTTAATAGAAATTACTTTCTTTCTAGCAAAACCACATAATCCATTAATAATGTATTACATTATTATCTTATTTTCTTTTATAGGTATTTTCTCTTTCCTATTTATTCATTGGGACTCCTTGGATCCCAAGAAACTCTAATAATTTGAAATCCTTTTTATTGGACACTCATTATCCTTCTAGATGCATCTAAATGCATTATTTCACATTATCTTATTTATTTCTTCATTAAAATATATCTTTTTGAAATTTTCTCTTTGTTTCTCTTTTATTTTCCTTATTGGTATTCCTTTCAACATTAGGAATCCTTGGGATACGAAATTCCACCAAGGATTACTCCATTATACCACCTTTCACTTATTTTCCACATTTCATCAATATTTTCAATTTCTTTCTTAATAAAGAAATACTTAATTGATCTTTTCTTTTCTTTTTGCTCTCTTTATGCAACTTTGGACTCCTTGGAACCCAAGGAACCCAAGAGGCACGAAATTCATTCTTGGATTACATTCCTTTGCCTTCTAGAGGTTTCTACCTCATCTCTCTTTTCTCAACAACTCAATTACTCATTAATTAATTGAATTTCCTTGTTATTGGGCCCAATAGCCAATAAATCCCACAAATCAAACAACAAGGCTATTTTAAACGAAATCCATTTATTCACAACAAATTATATCATTATTTGTCCAAATATCTTTAATATGAGAAATTACATTTCTCACCAAAGGAACCCAAAATTTGGGGTTGTAACATCCTTCCCCTCTTATAGGAATTTTGCCCTCAAAATTTTACCAAGCAAACAAACATTTCAGGATAAGCCTTTCATATGTCCATCAAGGCTCCCATGTGGCATCACCCTTCCCATGGTTCTTCCCAAGAACCTTCATCATCTCATGTTCTTCCATCTGAGTTCTTTCTTACCTTGGTATATCGTACCCTCATAGGTGACTCAGGACATTTCAGCCTCTCAAAAGCTGAATAGGTACAAGGCTCAACACATGGCTTGGGTACCTCACATGGTGCTCTAGATCGGACTCATGGAACACATTATTCATCAGGTTATCCTGAGGGGCAAGGCTAAACACAACCTTCTCCACCAATCCATGTCATATGGACCCATATATCGGGGACTCAACTTTCTCAGTTGTAGCTTAGAGGAGTCAGATTTTCACATCGCATATTCTCCCACACTGAACTGCATGTTAGTCTACTTTGCATCAGCTCGTGACTCATGTCACCACTGGGCTCTCTCTAAGACATTGTATGATCAAGCGACTTCATCTGCACACACTATGGTTCTTTCCTGACCTTCGTGAGGCCTCCTTCACCCTCATCATCTCAATGAAGCGGTGACCGACACAACCTCCTTCTAGAAATTCTTTCATCCCGATAAATTCTATGGTGGTTAACATCACATCTTAAGAATTGTCTCTATGTATCACCCTAAATGAGCACACATGCTCTCATCAGACCCTCTAGTCTGGATCATACTGTCCATTAGTATGGGGTGATAAACTGTACAAACACTGAGCTCTTCATGTATCTACTTCCACCACATGGAAGTGAACCTTTAGGTCACATCAAGAACTCTTGAACTCATATCATGGTGTAGTTGAACCATCTCTTTATCTTATGTAGTTCCACATAATCTATCTCTTGACAATACTCCTTTCTTTCTCATGTTATCTAGGTAAGGCAATCTACCATAACCCACATTGCATCTTGACCTTTTGGGTCGAAGGGAGACTCACAACATCCATAGTGATGAACTCCCATTCCCTCTCGGGAACTCTTTATACTTTATATCCATGCATTGGGTTAATGGTGTTTGTCCTTCACCTCCTAGCTTGCATGGCCACATGCTACATGCAACTTTGTTTTAAGCATCCAGAGTGCTACCATCACTTACTATCTTTGTAGTACCAAGGTATATCATGACCTCCTGTATTGTTATGATTCCTCACACTTGATACCTCAGAATCCCTAAACCACTCTCAAAACGGTTTTATTACCTTCCTATCCAAAGAAGTGTATTTGAGGTTCTATCACCATCCTTTTACTACATCAAGGACTAAACGGGTTAACCAAACAACCATGAACTTGTTCGACATATCGTGTTACATATGTTGTGTTATCCAAAACACATCCTCTTTCCAAACATAGGGTTAGCCAAGCAACCTCAACCTCTTTTAGCCTAGGCAGCTATATCTCAACCAGAGCATTCATTACCACTTCACCTCCCTAGGTGTCAAGTAATGTTGAAGACATACACCTCCACATATTCCACTTATCATCTCATCTCAAACTCTAAGTTTTTCTTCATCAAGAAACTCCGAGCTCATCCTCATGGTGATCAAACTCAGCCTTGTATGACTCATATCTCATGATAAAAACATCTTCATAAGGTGACTACTTCATCCCTCTTAGTGTTTGTAAACCATCCATGTATCATTCGCTTCACTAGGGTATGTTATCATCTTTGTCCTCATACCGCATAACAACGTTCCAACGCACATCATCTTTATCCTTGGTGTATGGCATGCGTACTGTCCAATCTCTCACTCCCATAACAAGAAGAAATAAGCATTTGGTGGCCGTCCAAATACAGAGTTCTTCCCATTCCAAAAGTAGAGATGGTGCATCCCACCTTGCCAGTACACCTTTAAAACTAAGTTGAAACATGCAACTTATGTCTCTACTTCTCAGTCATCTTGATATCAAAGTTAGTTTCATGGAAAACTGGTCTCGAACCTACTTGGGTCACCACACAAACCTTGGTCATCTCCTCTAGGTCTATAGGGTGCCGACACTTTTGGGGTCATCCCTTTTCCCTTATGCATCCTGAGAGTGCCCTACTCATCTACCCTTTGGGTCCCATGAGTTCATGAAGGTGATCAATCTCCTAACCCATGGCCCTCAGACAATGATAGTTGTTACCTCCCGACCCTATGGTCATGTGCATCTAGGGAATTAGGCAACTCCTTATTCCATCGGTCTTATCCCTTCCTGACCCTAGGACAAATTTAGGATTCTATCATAGTACATGTTCAACTCAGAACCCTACCTAATCCTTCATCATCTCTCTTTGCATTCTTGGGCTGTCTCTTATCCTTTCATAAGGGTCAAGGCAACCTGCCTACCTTGGTCAGGCCCCATACCGGTTACCTCCATGGTAACTGTGACGTCCCCAGATTTTCTAAAATTTAATCTGATGTGTGACGTCCATATTGAAACCCTCACCACAACGAGAATCCCAGTTAAACATCACACACTAGGCTAAGAAGAAGAAAATCATAGGAAGTCAGAAGGAAACACAATAGCACATGTACATGAACAATAATAAAACCATACACACATGTTCACCATTCAACATATAATTACAACATGAATTGTTACAACATTTGATATTACATATTGAACAACAAACTATACATATACATGTACTACATCTAAACTACATGATCTTAAGACAACATGTCCACCTGCACATCAGCTCGCTATACAACTCTCAACTATCCTGTATCATCAAGAGCATAACCACAACCTAAACAAAAGATTACATGCGGTACACGTCAGCACAATATTTCATGAATATTGTACTGAGTACGCCTACGTGTCTTTTTATTTACCTCTCATCATATCTTGGCAATAAGATAAAATTAATATACTTGGCAGTAACAGAAGAAATATAAGAAAATCATATACTTGCACAAAGATATTCATTAACAAATGAGAACACATGTTTTAAGCTCATTTTCCATTATATCATCCATGCATTTACTACCTAAGAGTTGAATGCATTAAGGCCTTTATGATCTACTACCAAAGAGTTGGATCATTTCACAATGTGATCTACTACCAAAGAGTTGGATCACTTCCAAGTACTTTACTACCAAAGAGTTGAAGTACTTATTTCCAACACTTTACTACTAAAGAGTTGAAGTGCTTAGATATAATGGAACAGTTATATTATGTTTCATGTGTTCATATCAATAAGTATGGAGAATCAAGAAACATAGCATACAAGAACAATCATTTCATCCAATATCATATGACAAGTATTTTACTACACATATAACACAAGCATATTGTATAATAAGCCAAGTAAGAGGTAATGGCATACCTTCCAAAGAGATATTCCTAATCACATATTCCTCATGTCATCTATATTCTGGTCAACCCTGATTAAGACGAGACCATGTATTATCATCAGATTCACATCATCTTGCATCTCATCTTAACCCTAATTACATAATTTCGTACTTACACATGATCATTACTGACATCAGGTGCACTATAAGCATTATTATGGAGTTACTGACATTTTCCCATAATTTTTAGAACATCATTTGATATTTATTTTCCATTAAACAAGAATTACATATCTTACATGATATCACTATTATTAATTCATCAAAAGCCTGATATTAAGCTTTCTTTGTATTCTACTCATTTTTCTGAGAAGTTTGGTACCTTATTTGCATTTTTCTGATAAATGGGATAATTTCTATGATTTATTTGAGATATGAGCATTTACCGGAATTAATTGGCGATTTACCTTTGCAGGCCAATAGGAGTCCACCACGTGGCTCGGGCTTGCAACAACTCCTGTCTTGGTCCGATTGGTTTGGCTGGTTCTCCTAGATTGGTTTTATTGAACCGGCTGGTTCTCGGATCCACCTCCCTTCTTCTTTCTTGCGATCGTGTGATCGGCTGCCAGTCCCGAGCGGGACTTTAGTCTTTTGTGAGGGACCACGAGGCACCAACGCTCCAGCGATCGATCACCCCAGTAGCTCCACCCAGATCGCCGCCTCTCCTCCGATCTATCTTGCGTGCTCCATCCTTCTGCTCTGCCGGCCTGGAATGAGCGCCACTGTGGTCTTCCCCTCCTCTCACGACACACACTCGGCACCCTTGTGAGGGGTCTACAAATAGATCTGCCGCCGCTGGGAACCTGACACTTGTGTTCCCTCCCTTGCCGTTGTGTGTGTGTCCTGCCGTGGAAACGGACGCCGCCGTGGGCTCTCCTCTGGCGAGCAATTGGAGATGATTTCCTCCTCCTCACGAACTAAGTTGACAGATCTGACCATGATCCTTCAGCGCTGCCGGTCTATCTTTGAACACCATCACTACCGAGCTCTAGGTTGTTGTCGCTGTTACGTCTCCTCCTCAACGATCTATTCTTCTGGGTACGAGCCGCCTCCATTGCACTCCCTTGCACAGGCCGCCGCCTCACGGGTTCTTCTCCTTCGGCTTCCCTGACTGCCGACTGTGCCTCGGGGCCGCTGGCTCTCCGTCTCTTGATCCCAGATCCGATGGGCAAAAGGATGCCGTTGTCCTCCTCCTCGGCCTCTCTCCCACTGATCTTGCTACCTCCAGGCTGCTGCCGTTAGACCAGACTCCACTGAGGAAACCATTGTCCTCTGCTCCCTTTGACGACGACCGTTCTCAACACCTACTGCTAGCTCCTCCATGCGGCTTCACGTGAATGAGATCCTGGCTGACGCCCTCTTGTAAGTCCACCGTGAGGCTTGATTCTGGCCACCATGATCCTCCTCGTGGTCGTATTTGCTGGCAACAGAGAGATAATAGTGTGGGGAGGTCTCGTTCTCTCACTCTCCAACTAACTCCGGTCACCACTTGCTCTCTGTCACAGCCGACGAAGAGGACACGATGGAGAGGTGGTTCGATCTCTCTATTTTATTCACTTAAACCGCTTAGTCCAACACCAACTCCACTAACTCAGTCTTTTGCATGCAAAATCACAGTAGTGGGCATGAGGTTAGTGGCTTTCACCTAGAGGCAAGACCATAACCGCAGGATACAAGGTACAATTTGAGCCGTCATTCATCCATGTATGGTTGAGATGAAGTATGCACCATGATTCAATCCGTGGCATCAACACACTACAAGCATCATTTGTCAAAGGTTGTGTGACACATCCTAATGACCAGCAACTTAAATCTTTCAATCCTTAATAGTATACATTATTTTATCATATTTGAACTTGAACAACTTCCTCTTGGGTCCTCCAATAGCCATCATAAATTAACCATAGCTTCCTCATTACTCGATGTACCTTATACACGAATGTGGTGCCAAAACTCAATTGCGAGACCATTCAATTAAATTCCTCGTAACGACATAAACATATGGATCTAGAACATTATATAAACCTCGATCAACACTCCAACATTACTAAAACACTTAGGATACTCAAAACAACTCTACATGTATGACTTCACTTGTGTCATTGGACCATTTAGGGTTCAAAAAGTCCACTCCATCACATCCTACACACCTTAAAAGAAATTCCGTCCTCGTAATTAAGCCAAAAAAACTGACTTTGTCACATCATATACATCTTAAAAGAACTTTCTTCCTCGAAAGTCAACCATACTCGTACTCCAAGGAAAACTACCAAGTCTTCACCCACATGCAGGCACTATTCTATGTGTAACATATCCGTAAAGGTTACCTAAAACCATGTATCCCAAGCACTATTAGGGGGATTTCAAAAGCATCAAGGATGAAACCTCACTCCATAGAACGCTGAAACAAGGGTTTAGAAACTCTGATTATGTCATGACATATTTCACATGTTAGGTTTGCATCCTTATCTTTATGCATGCCTTAGGGTTTCTACATCATATTATCATGTTCTAAAGAAGTTAACTAAAGTTAACCCATTATATCAAGGTGTCATAATCATTATGTTGTGCTAATTGTCAAACTATATTTTCATCTTTATTAAGCACTAATATTAACACCTCATGTAACATGTTTCATTCATATGATCTTATTTCATTGCTCATGACAAATTTATGACATTTATTAATGAATTCATCACAAGATTAACCAACAATATCACATTATCATCGTTATTCATGTATATGGTTAACCATTTATGCATTGATGTCAAATAAACCGTCTCTAGGTTTTCATCATATCATATCTATATATCATATCTCGAAATTAGATCACATCTTACATATATTTTACCATGGTTATGTTAAACAACTTACGTGAGTGGCTAATCAAAATAGATATCAAAACTTTATCTATGCCAAAAGAGGTTCCTCTAACCCATACCACGAGGGTAGTGTCATGCTCAGTCTCTCTGAGCTAACTCAACTGTGTGAGTATCTCATATACAAACTTTATCTTCTCTCTCTTAGTCTAGGGTTCTTAGATTACCTCATTGGCACTAGCGGATAGCTTTACAAGCTCTAGCCACATAAGCACAAACCAAAACATACTACAACATACTCTTCATAGGTCTCTACCCATGAAACATCTTACCCAAAGCTCTCTTATATACACCACTAGATTCCTATGTGGGAAACCACCAACCCGAGCATGAGGCTTCACAGAAACTGACATAGCTACCTCCTCCAGGGTCTTGGGCTCTCCCTCCCTCACCCATATGGTAGGCACTCATATTCATGTTCACATGTTCATATAACCGGCCTCTCTTTGTCTCTAGGGTTTGGTCCTCCCAAGGACATCTAGGGTTCAACAAACTATAGGAATCATACAGAAAGCAACTCAACTCAATCACTCAGGAGTAGTCTAGTTTAGGACATATCATATCACATATCTCATATTTCTCATATCGTGGAGTCTAGGTTCTCTGACCTTCTCCCTATGGGTCTCGCTCTCTCTTGAGCTAACCCTAAAACTGGTCCTAACACTAGAGGTCCTCCTTCATAAAAGAGATTGAGGCATTTGCTGACTCACAGCCTTGTCTTAGCTTAACATATCTTATCTCATAAAAGCCTATTTACTTGCATCATCAAAACTTATCTCAAATCCTCAAAACTGAACTTACGTCCTCAAAGACAACATAGATCATCATAACCATCCTATGTCATCTATGTAAGACTTACATCATATTATCAAAACTTATATCATCTATTCCATCTAACATATATATCAAAAAGGCTCTAGACATCTAATCTAGAACTACTCTCACTTCTAGACTGATGTCATTCACTTTCACTTAGGTTGCATGACCACCTCCTACTCGTACATGTGTGGGGACACATTTTTTTAATACATATATATAATAAAATATTATATAATTTTTCTTCGATAAAACAAGCGTCAGAGAAAACTATCGAGGTTCGATCTGTTTGGAATCAAAAACCAAATCCCGAAATGAGTGTACCACACATAGTAGAGAGTCCAGTGTCATGAAAACTAGTGAAAAAGGGTGAGAACATGGCGTAGACTAGCGTAGCTACTCTAGACAACGAGCGCCATATGTCTAGGGTTTCTCTTCCTTTGATGCACGTCATTTCCAAATAGTGCAACGTCCCATACCGCTGCACTACAAGGAAAGAACGACATCTAAGGACTTGCTACTCAACAAGCACCAGTCTAGACCTAGTTCTCAGACATCTAGGTGCTAACCTAGAGGCTAGGTCAGATCTAGTCTCTAAAAGATGACTAATCTAACCCTAAAAGATTATTCAGTTCAAGGTTCTTTGGTTTTGAGTTGCATAATGAGCAAATGTCAGACTTTGCTATTGTTCATGCTCTGATACCACCTGTGACGTCCCCGGATTTTCTAAAACTTAATCTGATGTGTGACGTCCATATTGAAACCCTCACCTCAGCGAGAATCCCAATTAAACATCACACACTAGGCTAAGAAGACAGTATCACATATACATGAACAATAATAAAACCATACACACATGTTCACCATTCAACATATAATTACAACATGAATTGTTACAACTTTTGATATTACATATTGAACAACAAACTATACATATACATGTACTACATCTAAACTACAGGATCTTAAGACAACAGGTCCACCTGCACATCAGCTCGCTATACAACTCTCAACTATCCTGGATCTTCAAGAGCATAACCACAACCTAAACAAAAGATTACATGCGGTACACGTCAGCACAATATTTCATGAATATTGTACTAAGTACGCCTACATGTCTTTTTATTTACCTCTCATCATATCTTGGCAATAAGATAAAATTAATATACTTGGAAGTAACAGAAGAAATATAAGAAAATCATATACTTGCACAAAGATATTCATTAACAAAAGAGAACACATGTTTTAAGCTCATTTTCCATTATATCATCCATGCATTTACTACCTGAGAGTTGAATGCATTAAGGCCTTTATGATCTACTACCAAAGAGTTGGATCATTTCACAATGTGATCTACTACCAAAGAGTTGGATCACTTCCAAGTACTTTAATACCAAAGAGTTGAAGTACTTATTTCCAGCACTTTACTACCAAAGAGTTGAAGTGCTTAGATATAATGGAATAGTTATATTATGTTTCATGTGTTCATATCAATAAGTATGGAGAATCAAGAAACATAGCATACAAGAATAATCATTTCATCCAATATCATATGCCAAGTATTTTACTACACATATAACACAAGCATATTGTATAATAAGCCAAGTAAGAGGTAATGGCGTACCTTCCAAAGAGATATTCCTAATCACATATTCCTCATGTCATCTATATCCTGGTCAACCCTGATTAAGACAAGACCATGTATTATCATCAGATTCACATCATCTTGCATCTCATCTTAACCCTAATTACATAATTTTGTACTTACACATGATCATTACTGACATCAGGTGCACTATAAGCATTATTATGGAGTTACTTACATTTTCCCATAATTTTTAGAACATCATTTGATATTTATTTTCCATTAAAAAAGCATTACATATCTTACATGATATAACTATTATTAATTCATCAAAATCCTGATATTAAGCTTTCTTTGTATTCTACTCATTTTTCTGAGAAGTTTGGTACCTTATTTGCATTTTTTTGATAAACGGTATAATTTCTATGATTTAATTGAGATCTGAGCATTTACTGGAATTAATTGGCGATTTACCTTTACAGGCCAATAGGAGTCCGCCACGTGGCTCGGGCTTGCAACAACTCCTGTCTTGGTCCGATCGGTTTGGCTGGTTCTCCTAGATTGGTTTTATTGAACCGACTGGTTCTCAAATCCACCTCCCTTCTTCTTTCTTGCGATCGTGTGATCGGCTGCCAGTCCCGAGCGGGACTTTAGTCTTTTGTGAGGGACCGCGAGGCACCAACGCTCCAGCGATCGATCACCCCAGTAGCTCCGCCCAGATCATCGCCTCTCCTCCGATCTCTCTTGCGTGCTCCATCCTTCTGCTCTGCCGGCCTGGAATGAGCGCCACTGTGGTCTTCCCCTCCTCTCACGACACACGCTCGGCGCCCTTGTGAGGGGTCTACAAACAGATCTGCCGCCGCTGGGAACCTGACGCTTGTGTTCCCTCCCTTGCCGTTGTGTGTGCGTCCTGCCATGGAAATGGATGCCACCGTGGGCTCTCCTCTGGCAAGCAATTGGAGATGATTTCCTCCTCCTCATGAACTAAGTTGACAGATCTGACCATGATCCTTCAGCGCTGCCGGTCTATCTTTGAACACCATCGCTACCGAGCTCTAGGCTGTTGTCGATGTTGCGTCTCCTCCTCAACGATCTGTTCTTCTGGGTACGAGCCGCCTCCATTGCGCTCCCTTGCACAGGCCGCCGCCTCACGGGTTCTTCTCCTTCGGCTTCCCTGACTTCCGACTGTGCCTCGGGGCCGCTGGCTCACCGTCTCTTGATCCCAGATCCGATGGGCAAAAGGACGTCGTTGTCCTCCTCCTCAGCCTGTCTCCCACTGATCTTGCTACCTCCAGGATGCTGCTGTTAGACTAGACTCCACCGAGGAAACCACTGTCCTCTGCTCCCTTTGACGACGACAGTTCTCAACACCTACTGCTAGCTCCTCCATGCGGCTTCGCGTGAATGAGATCCTGGATGACGCCCTCTTGTAAGTCCACCGTGAGGCTTGATTCTGGCTGCCATGATCCTCCTCGCAGTCGTATTTGCTGGCAATAGAGAGATAATAGTGTGGGGAGGTCTCGTTCTCTCACTCTCCAACTAACTCCGGTCACCACTTGCTCTCTGTCACAGCCGACGAAGAGGACACGATGGAGAGGTGGTTCGATCTCTCTATTTTATTCACTTAAACAGCTTAGTCCAACACCAACTCCACTAACTCAGTCTTTTGCGTGCAAAAGCACAGTAGTGGGCATGAGGTTAGTGGCTTTCACCTAGAGGCAAGACCATAACCTCAGGATACAAGGTACAATTTGAGCCGTCATTCATCCATGTATGGCCGAGATGAAGTATGCACCATGATTCAATCTGTGGCATCAACACACTACAAGCATCAGTTGTCCAAGGTTGCGTGACACATCCTAATGACCAGCAACTTAAATCTTTCAATCCTTAATAGTATACATTATTTTATCATATTTGAACTTGAACAACTTCCTCTTGGGTCCTCCAATAGCCATCATAAATTAACCATAGCTTCCTCATTACTCAATGTACCTTATACACGAATGTGGTGCCAAAACTCAATTGCGAGACCATTCAATTAAATTCCTCGTAACGACATAAACATATGGATCCATAACATTATATAAACCTCGATCAACACTCCAACATTACTAAAACACTTAGGATACTCAAAACAACTCGACATGTATGACTTCACTTGTGTCATTGGACCATTTAGGTTTCAAAAAGTCCACTCCATCACAGTAACACATCCACATGCACTTAGAGATGGTTATCTATGGGTCTACAGTTTCATTCTCATTCCATGTACTTTTTACTTAGCTTCTCAAGATCCTACGAGATTTCTTTAGGTTGCCTCAAAACCAACAAAACTGGTATACACCCTACCAAAGGGTCCCTCTCCCAGGATGGGAGGAAACTACAACTCTTGACAACAAGGTCACAACTGTCCTTAGGGTTTAAATTCACATGAACATGCCTAACCCAACTGCTACCAAGGCACAATAAGATCACCTATTAAACCATGCTAGGTCACACTTGTTCTCATCCTCAACATTAGACCCACTTAGTTGTGAGGGGTTCATCAATCCTACCTTCAACTTAAGGGGTTTCCTTTTTCCTCTATACATGAATAGTACCATACTCAAAACTATAGAGACTCAATTCCCATCATGAGCATTAGGTACAACACTTCCCCTCTTCGTACAGGAACCCTAGGTTCACCTTTGGATATCCAACTACATGCTCAACCTCTTAACCACGAATCAAGCATGTCCAAGGTATTCCATGTACTCCCATGATCCTTTTATATGAGAAAAACCTCAGAGTTGAGTCCTCCTCAAGGACATTCAACTAGGTATAAAACCTCACAACAGGGTACTTAAACCTCCTCAGGGTCTAAGGCACTCTTTATCTAATCCAGCAGGTAACCACTTATACCATGGGTACTAGAAACATCGTCCTCTGTCTAGGGTTGGGTTCCTCTAAAGGAAACCATGATATCATCAGTCTCCAGGAATTAAGCATAAGGAAACCACTATCATCCATGTAGGTCGCATCATTCTCAACTCCCCACTATTCCTCAAGGTTTGGGGTTTTAGGCTTCCAACCTCCTTGTTGGGGTTCTGCTTCCTCTCTCTAGAGCTAATTCCACCTCCAACCATACTTACTAGAGGTCCCTTCTCCATGAAGGCTCATGCTCACAAGCATGCGCCTATGTGGTTGAAGCCTATGCTCAACTCATGTTTGGCTCAAGAGCATCCATACCCCTTTCATAAGCCATCCATCATGATCTCTTAACCAGGATTTCATCAAGCTATAGCCAACTTGCCTAAGCCCATAGGGTAACTATAGGTTCTCCTCTAACCTCATCCACGAAGGAGCTATCCTTTGTTATGACATGCACGACCCTCTCCAGGGTTGGGTCGCCAAAGGTACTAGGTCATCTACCCTCTTATGGCATCCCAAAGGCATGACCAACCAAACACTCGGTCAACCATGACATCTAACTCATCATGTCATCTCTCTCTCTAACCTTCACTTAGGGTTAGGGTTACCATCATCCTCAAAGGATGTGCTAGGTCTCTACCTTTAATGGAGGTCTCTACCTCCCAGACTAACCTTCTCTAATCATCCTCCTAACAAGAGATCTATCCTCAGGCCTCTCCTGAGGGCGATTACAACTTGTATCATACGACCTAAGCATGTATCTATTCTTTAGTTTGCGCTTAATCTATTAAGCTTATGTCCATGACATCTTATTTACATGCTTTTCATTAATTTGGTGGAGGATTCCTTAGACCTTATTAACTTTACCCATACCTCAAGAGGGTGAGGAGAAGAGAGAAAACCCTAATCCTTAAGGTCCTTAATAGAATTTGAGTTGAGAAGGGATGAACAAGATGAGAGAGTCCTGAAGGTATCTTATTTCGAGTCATACCCTAAGACATCGGCCATGCAGTCACACAATCTGGGAGTCCTCGTATTCCGAATAGCGGTGCAGAGGAAAATATTGCCAGCCCCCAGACGTGATCCTTTTCTAGACACCTCAGTCTTTCGGACAATCCTCTAATAACTCCCTTGGTTTCTATAGAATTTGTAAAATTTAATAATTATTAAAGATTAATTGAGGAACCTAGGCTCTGATACCAATTGTAACGACTCCGCCTCCCGATAACCCCCAATTAAGGGAGACCGAAAGGTCGGTGCCGTTATCCAATTAACAGGATCACAGTTTCGACAAATAATCAATAACAATTATGAAATTCTACTAACTAACTGGAATTTGGTGTAAAATTAAAACTTTACTTACCTTTAAAAACCTTGGAAATCTATCTATCCTGGTCTTGAATTATTCTATCTAATACTCCTTGCACTTTATTTCTTTTTCCGCAATGTGTCACTTTACTATTTGTTCTTTCAATTGTTGTTCCTAAAATGCCGACAAACAAAACGTCGGTCAGTATATCGAAATATACTGGTATGTGGGAACAACCAAAATCTTTCAAATATGGATAACAATTTAATAATCCCAATCAAATTAATTAACAAGCCAATTTACACTTTTTAGTATGACATTCTCCACCGCTTTTTCCCTAACCCTGACATACCCACCTTAGGGTGCCCTTTGCCAATGACTTAAGGCCACCTTCTCGATCTCGAGCTTGGTGCCTGGGGGTCACCACTCATGGTGCCCACTAGTCATGCAATATCATAGGCCACCTTCTTGGTGCCTGGGGTCACCACTCAAGGTGTCCATTAGTCTACCCATCTGGGCCTGACCTTTGGCATCATCCATCAGGGTGGCATGTAGGTGCGAGAATCCATACTTCTATTATTAATGTGATAATCATAGTGACTTTATAATTTGCAAGTATGAGCATCCAAACTGATAATTTGCATTCAATGTGATTAACCATCCGAAATATCATCGGGAAACTAAGGAGGTTATTCATAAATAACCACATACCTGATCCAGAGCAACTTGATTGTCCAAGCAATAAGGATAAAGAATCAATCAACAAGCAATCAACAATATCCTGAAAGTAATGCATACGATCCAAGTGATATAGTTTATCCAAAACATTCTAAAGCTAGGCTTGGAATCCACCTTAGGCTTTCTAGACGATATTAGGGTTTTTGACCCCATAACACTTTTATCATATTAAATGCTCTCTTAGTTCATAAACCCTAACTTCAACATCATAAGCCCAATTAAATTCGATTAGTTCTCTTTATACCAAAACTACCTTCTTTATCCTTTTAAGTTATTTCAAGGTCATTAGACTCTATTATCACCTTTAGTTTGTTTCATATTAACAACTCATAATTCATGATGGTCTAATTCCCATATGAACTCTATTTATTATTTATGTCATCCAGATCCATTAAGCCTATTTTACATTAAAGCTACAATTTTCATCCTTTTAATATATAACAAGATCATTATGCTCATTTATCGTCAATTCATAGTTCATTATGATCCAAATCACATATGAACTCGATTTGACATTAATTCTACCTTTTATTCATGAGAAAACCCTAATTACTACATTTAGGGTATTTATCCAAAAATTAAGAATTTTATTGCTCGAAATAGTTTAGATTCGGCATATTCCCACTTTAATCATGAAATTAATCAATGAAAGCCATTAATAGTCGAATTAGTCAACATTAGGGTTTCAAGGCCCAATAAAGTATATTCATGCATATGAAACTCTAAATTAACTAATTATATGCAAAGTTCATCCTTTATCTTCCTAATGTTCCTTTTTATCATTAACAGGTTAATATCAACTTTAATCATCTGTTAAACTCTTATAAATATATTATTCATCTCAAAATAGGGTTCTTTAAACATTAATACATTAAAGTTGATATCTTCCATTATTTTTTGAATTGCACAAGGAATCATGCTACAATTATATTTTTCTTGGATTCTTCACGTTTTTTTGATCAACTTTCATGTATGACATGTCCTTATTCGACCTACCAATTATTTACTATGAATTTATCAAAACTCACTTACTTTGGGCCAATCAGATTGTGCCACGTCGGCCTCCTCCCTGCAACGTTGCTCAGCTTGGGAAACATTTCAAAAAGACGTGATTGCCCCTTGCTTAAGTCGATGTTCTGCATTTTATAGGGATAGGTCCATACCCTCATGGTTAGGCTTTGTCCTCCCTAAGGACATGTCAATAAGGAAATAGGGTTTCTCCATGCCCCAGATTGCTTTCCCACAAAGCAAACAGGGTTTCTCCTTATAGGAAAGGGATTTTCCTTACTTTTGAAGTATCTTTCTCTCTCTTCATGTATATTTTTCATTAGGTATTAGGAATTCGAGATTCCTCTCACCTATTCTCTTTATTTCTTGCTTTTCAATCCATAGGCACGAAATCCTATTTTCCTTTAATAGAAATTACTTTCTTTCTAGCAAAACCACATAATCCATTAATAATGTATTACATTATTCTCTTATTTTCTTTTATAGGTATTTTCTCTTTCGTCGTTATTCATTGGGACTCCTTGGATCCCAAGAAACTCTAATAATTCGAAATCCTTTTTATTGGACACTCATTATCCTTCTAGATGCATCTAAATGCATTATTTCACATTATCTTGTTTATTTCTTCATTAAAATATATAATTTTGAAGTTTTCTATTTGTTTCTATTTTATTTTCCTTATTGGTATTCCTTTCAACATTAGGAATCCTTGGGATACGAAATTCCACCAAGGATTACTCCATTATTCCACCTTTCACTTATTTTCCACATTTCATCAATATTTTCAATTTCTTTCTTAATAAAGAAATACTTAATTGATCTTTTCTTTTCTTATTGCTCTCTTTATGCAACTTTGGACTCCTTGGAACCCAAGGAACCCAAGAGGCACGAAATTCATTCTTGGATTACATTCCTTTGCCTTCTACAAGTTTCTACCTCATCTCTCTTTTCTCAACAACTCAATTACTCATTAATTAATTGAATTTCCTTGTTATTGGGCCCAATAGCCAATAAAGCCCACAAATCAAACAACAAGGCTATTTTAAATGAAATCCATTTATTCACAACAAATTATATCATTATTTGTCCAAATATCTTTAATATGAGAAATTACATTTCTCACCAAAGGAACCCAAAATCTGGGGTTGTAACACTTGTCCTAATATATACTTGTTTTCTCTTTGATCATAGAATGGATAGATCATGGATGTGCATTCGCAATCGCTGCACCCTAGAGTTTATATCTGGTCTTGATCATTTTATTAGATTTGCCGAGGAACATAGGAAAGAACCTGGAGATAGGTTCTACTGTCCATGTAGGCATTGCGGTAACAACTTGAAAGTCAGCACTGGTGACGAAATCAAAAGTCATGTCATGTGCAATGGGATTGTACAAGGCTATACAGAATGGCACTGGCATGGAGATATTTCAAACTCGAAACCAGTAGATGTCGATAGCAGTGCTTGGGTGGAAGAAGAAATTGCCTCCGATGACGTAGATGTGAACGAACCAGTTCCATTAGACATTGTTGATGCGATGTTGGATAGTTGTAGGGTATAGCACACCGATCCACCTCCTATCTTTAGAAACATTGTGCCTGATGCTGAGATACCGTTATACACAGGTTGTACTAAGTTTACGAAGCTTAGCATTGTGTTGAGATTGTATAAGTTGAAAGCTAACAATAGATGGAGCAACAAATGCTTCACTTCATTGTTGACTTTGTTGAAAGAAATGCTTCATGAAGGAAACGAGCTGCCAATCTCAACATACCAGGTAAAGAAATTGTTGTGCCCAATGGGAATGGAGGCCAAGAAGATACATGCATGTCCGAATGATTGTGTATTATTTCAAAAGGACTATGTGGATTTGAAAGATTGTCCAAAATGTGGTGTGTCATGATATAAATTGACGACTTCGGGGGAGTCCAAAACCGGTTCTCCTGCCAAGGTGATGTGGTATCTACCTATAATATCATGGTTTCAACACTTGTTTGCAAATCCGAAAGATGCGAAGAATTTGAGGTGGCATGCAGATGTTAAGAAAAATAATGATGGGATCCTACGACATGCGTTTGATTCCCCACAGCGGAAGAAGATTGATTTATTGTACCCCAAATTTGGTGAAGAAGATAGGAATCTAAGACTTGGGCTTTTTACAGATGGGATGAATCCGTATGGGACATTGAGAAGCCAACATAGTACTTGGCCAGTCATGCTTGTTATATACAATCTTCCTCCCTGGCTGTGTATGAAAAATAAGTAGTTATGCTATCGTTGTTGATATCAGGCCTTAAACAACCTGGAAATGATATCGATGTTTATCTTGCACGCTATGTTTTTTTGCACTATTAATGACTTTCCAACATACGGGAATTTGTCTAGATATAGTGTCAAAGGAGCTAAAGCATGTCCTATATGTGAAGAAAACATTGATTCAATAGGACTAAAACATGGAAGCAAGACTGTATATCTTGGTCATCGAAGGTTTTTTTCAAAATTCCATCCCTATCGTAGGAAGCACAAAGCATTCAATGGATGGAATGATGAACAGAGTGCACCTAAACCTATACCAGGGGATGTTGTTTATGAAAGAGTAAAAGACATTGTCAATGAATTTGGTAAGAAATCACAATGTAGTATGGCCTCATGGAGTGACAATTCTTCATTCAAGAAGAAGTCAATATTTTGGGATCTTCCATATTGGAGTTCTTTGACAGTCAGGCATTGTATCGATGTAATGCACATTGAGAAAAATGTATGTGATAGCATCATTGGTACTCTGTTAAATATACCAGGTAAGACTAAAGATGGGATAAAATCCAGACTGGACCTACGTGAAATGGGAATAAGGTCAGAATTAACAGAATTATGTGAAATGGGTAATAAAAGAACATACTTACTTCCCACTTGTTACACGTTGTCTAGAAAGGAGAAGAAAGCTTTTTGTGAATGCTTGGTAAATGTTAAGGTGCCATAGGGTTACTCATCCAACATCCGTAGATTGGTATCAATGAAAGATCTAAAGTTGATAGGTCTTAAATCTCATGATTGTCACACTCTAATGCAAAAAATATTGCACGTGGCAATTCGATCTATATTGCCGAAGCATGTAAGGTTTGCAATCACCAGACTTTGTTTCTTTTTCAACAGTCTATGCAGTAAAGTTATTGACCCTGATACTCTCGATAATTTGCAAAGAGAAGTGGTTGTTAACCTATGTCAGCTTGAGATGTATTTCCCTCCTTCGTTCTTTGATATCATGGTACATCTTGTTGTTCACTTGACTAGGGAAGTGAAAATGTTGGGACTAGTTTTCTTGCATTGGATGTATCCCTTTGAACGATACATGAGCATTTTTAAAGGTGATGTTCGAAATTGTTATTCGCCTGAAGGGAGTATTATTGAAGGTTATGTGGCGAGAGAGGTTATGGATTTTTGCAATGACTTTCTGAGTGGTAATAACACTCCTGTTAATGACAAGAATATTGAGGAGGGCAAAAGAATTTTGGGATCACAGGTGAAAGTAATCAGCTGTAAGCAGTTGGAACAAGCTCACTTGTATATTTTACACAACATGGACGAAGTGAGTGTTTATATCGAGGAACATACCAATTTCATCAAGAGACAACATCCTCGAGCAAGTTCAATGTGGCTTGCTAGAGAGCATAACAAGACTTTTACTAAGTTGTTTGAAGATAAAGTCTTACATCAACTATCTCAAACACCAAATGATATTACGGAAACTATCAAATGCCTCACCTTTAAACCAAAACCAAATGTTATGTCTTATGAAGGGTTTGATATTAATGGGTTCACATATTACACAAAGCGCCAAGATGATAAGAGTGTCGTCCAAAACAGTGGGGTCACTCTTCAAGTGTCGACTATGTATTTTGCAAGTGCAAAGGATAAGAGTCCACGTGAAGCTAAAATGTCATATTACGGTGTCATTGAAGACATATGGGAGTTTGACTACATAAATTTCAGAATTCTTCTCTTTAAATGTAATAGGGTTGATAACACCAAAGGAGTTATAGTGGATGAATTGGGTTTCACTTTAGTGAACTTTGAAAAGATTGGTGAGAAGGGTGAACCATTCATTGGCATCACAGGAGAAACAAGTATTCTATATCGATGATCCTGCAAATGATAAATGGTCGGTTGTTCTTCATGGTAAAAGACAGTTCATTGAAGATCCTATAGATGAAGAAGAGTACTATGATAAGTATGATGACTCCATTCCATTCTCAGTTCGGTTGCCAACTCCACAAAATATTGAAGATAATGATGACTTATATGTCCACAAAGATCACAATGAAGGATTGTTAATTGATAAAAGATCACAATTTTAGAGGCATGCATCTTTATATTTTTTTATTGAAGCTAAATGTTTGCTTTTTTAATATCAATATAATTTTCAGATTTGATGTCTCATTATCTTGTAGTTAATACAAATGCTAAATGTTTTCCTTTTTAATGACATTTTCATATGGCTGACCATGATGAGCATGATGTCCATGATGAGCATGAAGTTTATGATGAGCATGATATCCATGATGAGCATGGCGAGGATACCAATGTAAGTTTTAAAAACATATCCTATATTTCTATAAAATTCATTATCTTCTAGTTATGCCATATATCCTATATATCTATATTGGGATAATTCAGTGTGTTTATTTTTGTCAAATTTTAGGTTGATGTACCCATTGAAGCACTGGAGGAACTTGATGCGCATCACCAAACACTTAACAAGAAAAGGGGCATCACTCTGTTGAAGAAGTTGATAGCTCTAAGTGGTAGTGGATCCAGATTGGCTGTGGAGTTTGATAATGGAGGAAATCCAATTGGAGTGAACCGCAATAATTTTGTAAACTATCTTGGGGTTGTCACTCGAAGCCATTGTGGTGTTAAGTATGATAATTGGCATAAAGTTCCTCAAGCGAAGAAATACATGATATGGAAGGATTTATGCATGAGTTATTATTATTTGCAATTCTATTTTGTAGATTACAAATTCTATTATTTGCAATTCTATTTTTGGATACTAGTTAATAACAATTCTATTTTACAGAATTTGTTTGCATTGGATGAGAAGCTGCATCGTAAAAGTGTGATGCAACACGCTGGAAAGATGCTAAGGAACTATAGGACAAATCTCAATAGAGAATACATAAAAGATGGTTATAAGAAGAAGAAGTTAGCCCTTGAACAGTGGAACTTCTTGGACAAAGAAGATTGGGACACGTTTGTTGCTTCAAGAAAATATGAAGAATTCAAGGTATTAGGCGTCACTCCCAATTTAATTAATATATGTTGTATTAACATTTAGTGCTACTAACCAAATCATTAATGTGCATAATAACTAGGCCCTCAGTGAGGCACAAAAAGCAAGGGGTGCATTGAATGTGCATGACCACACTATGGGTCCAAAGGGCTATGCAAGCATTCGCCAAAGACTACAGGCGGAGTCTGCTGCTACTCAGGAGTCTACTACGACTCAGGAGTCTGCCACACCCATGCCTCGCCATGATGTATGGATAGCTGGGAGGCAAAACAAGAAGGGTGAAATAAAGAAGCCCATAACTACTGAGGCGACTGTGGAAATGGTAAAATATAACTCTTAGAACAATCGTTTGAATATTGATTATTTGTGGTGTTAACTTACCAATTTCTGTTGATGGTGATTAGCGGGAGCTACACGAGCAGAGGAAACAAGGCACATTCATCCCTCAGGGCATAAGGGATGAATTGATAGTTGCTCTGGGTAACCCAGAGCATCCTGGACATGTTAGGGGTGCAGGCGCTGGTGTGGGCATCAAAGCATTCTTTGGGCCATCCCAGCACAAACCCAGAGCGGGACTCTCACAAGAAGAGGTAAACTATTCTTTTTTTAGAATGTTACTGCAAAAGGGAATTTGATAATAAGAAGCTAATGTTTCTTTTATCCATGTATATGAGAATAAAAGAGTCAAGGATATAGTTGCTAAGAAGGTCAGGTAAGAAATGCTGCGGTGGCAGGCATCTCAGGCTTCCAATCAGCCTATGGCGACCCACTCTTCTCCTGATGCACAGACTGAGAGTAATCCTGTAGAGCCACCGCCGCCTAACACGTATGTTGTAAGTATTGTTTATGACATTGTAACTAGTATTTTCAAGATGATATGTTTTCAATATGATATGTATATATGTATAACATTCTTTACGTAAATTTGTAGGCGTTGAAGCCATGCCGCTTAAGAATGCAAGACTATATTGTTGAATAGGCACACACTTACCCATCCCTTCCTGGGGCAACGTTTCACGGGATTCCAATGCCACATGGCTACGTTCATGTGAGCCCGATACGTGTATTCCCCGATTGGAGGGAAGCTACATTGCCATATGCCCACCCGGATATTGATACACTTGCTGTGGCAGAAGGCGGGGTGATATTATGGCCTAAAGCAGATGTCATCTACACTACTGAAATTGTAAGATAAATTTACATTACTTTATATTGTTAATGTGTATATATGAGGTCAATTGATCTGAAATTATATATACAGGTTAAAAAGAAGACACCCGGAGCATCTAGGCCTCCACCTCCACTTCCTGCATTACCAAGTTGGGTTCCAACTGACCTAAAATTCCCGTTAGGTCCTGCTTGTAGGGGAATGGAATGTTGGCTATGGGCACATAATATACATTGCCCTATAATTGTTTCTTTAGAAGAAAATTATGCAGGTCAATCATACGAAAGCTCTTTATTTATATAAGATATTATTGAGATGCTTCTATATGATTGGCTAAATACATCAATGATAGAGACATGGATAAGGTGAGATCTTGTTTATACATCCATATACCTTGTGTAAGATCCGGTGATCTGGTTTCTTATATATTAATGCATACATAATACATGTTTTATAACTACTTAGTCAAAAATCAATGTAAACAATTTGCATTTGACCATGTGGGATTTTTGATTCCATCATTGATTAGTATGGTAGCTAAAGACCCCGATAGTGTTCAACAATACTATATAGATTCTTTTACAGTTTTTCATCCGCAAAACAAGACGATAATAATAGCTCCATTCAATGTCAAGTAAGTTTACTTTACTTATAATTTGGACTTAAGAAATTACATTTTTATTGTGGATTTTGAGTTATTAATTTTTAACTTTTTTACCTCTAGCGGTAGGCATTGGGAGTTACAAGTTATTGTCCCTGAGACGTTCACTGTTTATTATCTAGATCCTGTGGGGAGTACATTGAATACTAAAATTGGACACGTAATGAGATTGCCATTATTCTGGTGAGAAATATTTCATTTTTTATATCCGTTAACATCTGTTATTACATTACTATTTAATTATGCAATTTACTGTGTTACATTAACATGTAGGGGTTTAGATGCATTCAAAAATGTTGGAGGAAAGGTCCCAAGGAAAAAGAACCAGCCAATAATTTGGGAGAACGTAAAAGTAAGTTCCCGACTCCAATGTATATATTATTTATGTGAACTGTGCTTAGTTGTATTTCTTAATATTTTGTATGTTTCAATTTATAGTGCGCTGCACAAGACAACGGCTGGGCATGCACATACTATGTGATGCGATTTATGCAGATGATTATCGAATATGCCACATTGGACATCAATACCATACATGAGGTATTATATATAGTCTCATTAGTTAGTATGAAATATATCAATCTTATTTTGATATTATTACTTATATATATACATCATTCTCTTTGCAGGTATTTAAAACTGACCACACTATAGGTAAACACTTAAAAGATGTACATGCTCCATATATGATGGAAGTATTAAATGAAGTAAGAGAAGAATGGGCAAGAGCCATACATGCAGTGGCGATTGTAAGATATAATTGGGATGCTGATAGTGATGTTGAATGATATTTTGTAAATGAATATTTCTGAATGTTTATACATGTCTGAATGTTTCTACATGTATTTGAATGTTTCTACAAGTGTGAATGTGAGAATTGAATTGATGTCTGAATTTATCTACTTGTGTGAAAAGTATATTTGTTGATTTTGCAGGTTTGTGGCCTGTTTGTAGGCTAATATCAATGGATGTCGTAAACATGCAGTTCAAAAAACTGAACTGTAGGTTCTCATCCTACTGACCAGCCACAGCAGGCCTGCAAACTGAAAAGAAAAAAAAACATAGACGTCGGTTATTTATAGAACACCGTCATCAAAGACTTACATCGTCGGTTATTGGATAAAACCACCGCCTAATATGACAAACAACTCGACCGTGCAAGAAAGCACGGCCGTGGCGGTAAATGGCATCGGTTATTAGTATAAAACCGATGCCTATAGTACTAAACACAGCCGTGTAGGGAAGAACGGCCGTGGCGTCTTGAAATATGGTGTCAGTTTTTTAGTTGTAAACTGACACAAAATGTGTCCTAGATGGCGCCCTTTTTGTGGCATGAACCCTTTTGGCGTTGGCGTACTATACATCACCGACGCCGATAGGTGCCCTGTTGGCACGTTTTCGGTGGCGTGAAGCCTTTTGGCATCGGTTATAAACTGACGCTGAAGAGTTCGACCTTTAGCAGTGCCCACATAGGCGTCGCTTGAGAACCGTCGCTAAAAGGGCATAAACAACGATCGTTAAAGCCATGTTCTGTAGTAGTGCTAGTCCATTTTTAGGGTTTCCATTTCAATTAGGGTTTCACTTCATTTTTACTATTTTAAACCCTGATTTTACACAATTACTCACAATCCCTAATTATCTCATTTATTCTCCATGAAAGATATTAAGGTTAACTTTTAACATCAGATAACCCTAATTTCATATTAAGGCACAAATAACCATCAATTAAGTCCATTAAGCCTCTTTCACATTAAAGCTACCATTTTTATTCTTTTAATCCATAACAAGATCATTATGCTCATTTACCACCAATTCATAGTTCATTATGGTCTAATTCACATATGAACTCTATTTGTCATTAATTCTAGCTTTATCCATTAGAAAACCCCTAATTATCATATTAAGGATATTTATCCACAATTAGGAACTTCTATACTTGAAATAGCTTAGAATCATCATATCTTAACTTTATTCATGATTTTGAATAATTAAAGCCATTAAGAATCACATTTACCAATATTAGGGTTTCAAGGCCCATTAAAGCATATTTACGCACATGAAACTCCAAATTAAACTAATTACGTGCAAAGTTCATCCTTATTGTTCTCAATATACTTTTTTATGATTAACAGGTTAATATCAACTTTAATCATCCATTAAACCCTACTAAACACATTAATAATCTCAAAATAGGGTTTCTTAATCTTTAATTCATTAAAGTTGATAAATTACACTAATTTTCGACTTTCAAGAGGAATTATCCTCTAAAACAATTTTTACTAAATTCCTCTCATTTTTCTGAGCAAAATACATATATTATTTGCTACTATCGGAGTTACCAATATGGAGATATGATTTTTGTAAAAATTAACTCACCAGAGCCAATCAGAGCGCGCCAAGTGTCCTGCTCCATGCAACGTTGCTTGGGTTTATTTGAAAACATTTCGATTTCATGATCTTTCCCTTACTTAAGATGTTGGTGATCCAAGCCGGAGAGGGGCAAAATAGACAAATGCCACCCGTGCCTTCGTCTTCCTCCCGACGCCCTAGTTGCACCGACCTGTAGCGCGACACAGGTCTGCCCTTCCCTCCTCAGGGCTCGGGGTGGCCATCCATGGCCGCCCCAGCTCTGCTTCACCCTGGCTCTCTCGAGGCACCTCCTAAATGTGGCCAAGATGGCCAGAAGCAAGCCCTATCAAGTTTGCAACTAGATCGATTTGCATCTCACTTGCAGGCGTCATGTAGTTGTAAAGTGCTAAACAGATGATCACCACATCTCTCTCTGACGACATAGGAGCATCATAAACTCCTCGTACTACTCTCCTTGCTTCTGGGTTCACACCACCCCCTCCTGTTAGGGTTAGAACGGATGCAAGGTTGAAGAAGGAGAAGATAACGTGTGGGATCTTCTGGACTCATCCCAAGGTCTTACCCCTTATATAGGGGAGGGTATCCACGCCCTACGGTACTCATCCAAGAATTAGCAATGCCCTTTTCTAATAGGAATGCGATTCCTTCATGAAGAAGCAAGTCTATCTCTCTCTAATATTTCTTTAATATTCCTTCTTCTTTTGCTATTAGGATTTTGAAAATCATCCCTCTTATTCTCTTTGTTCTTGCTTTTTAATCCATTGGCACGAAATTCTATTTTCCTTTAGTAGAAAATACCACTTCTTTAACAATACCACATAATCCATTAATTATTTATTCACATTATCTTCTTATTTTCTATTATATGTATTTTCTCTTTCTTTTTTCTTCATTGGGGCTCCTTGGACCCCAAGAAACTCTAATATTTTGAAATTCCTTTATAAGGATACTTATTATCCTTCTAGATGCATCTATTTCTATTACTTCCTCATTATCTTGTTTATTTCTTATTAAAATATCTCTTTTTGATGATTTCTCTTTATCTTTCTTTTTATTTTCCTCAATGGCATTCCTTTTAATATTAGAAACCTCATGGATACGAAAATCCACCAAGGATAACACAATTATGCCTCTTTCCACTTATTTTCCACATTTTATCATTGTTTTCAATTTCTTTCTTAATAAAGAAATACTTAATTGATCTTTTATTTTATTTTTGCATTATCTTTGCAACTTTGGACTCTTTGGAATCCAAGGAACCCAAGAGGCATGAAATCCAACTTTGGATTAAATACTTTTCCCTTCTATAGGTTTCTACATTTTGTCTTTTCCTTGTTATTGGGCCCAATAGGCAATAAAGCCCACAAAACAATCATCAAGGCTATTGTAAATGATATCGATTTATTCAAAACAAATTATATCTTTATTTGTTCAAATATCTTTAATATGAGAAATCACATTTCTCACCAAATGAACCCAAAATTTGGGGTTGTAACACCAAACATTCAAAATCTGGGTGGGCATATGGCAATGGAAGATCCCTCCAATTGGGGAGTACGTGTATCAGGCTCATAAGAACCACACCCGCTGGTACTGCAGTCCCATGAAACATGTCCCCTGGAAGGGCTGGGTAAGCCTGTACCTCTACAATGATATATTCTTGACTTTTTAGACGGCATGGCTTCAACCCCTACAAATTTACGTAAAGAATTTTATATACCTATATACATAAACATATCATCTTGAAAAGATTAGCTACTATTCATGTCATAAAAATTCTTACAGCAGACGTGCTAGGTGGTCGGTCTATAGGATTACTCCCAACCACCTCTACAGTAGGAGAAGAGCGGCATGCCACAGGTACTGTCTGAGTGGCAAGCTGAGATGCCTGCCACTTGCTAATTGCTTCATGGAGTCTCTAATCAAGTGCTTCCTCGACTCTCCTATTAATTAACTCATCTACCTATACATGGACAAAAGAAACACTAGATTTTGATTATTGAATTCCCTTTCGCAATAACATTCTAAAAAAAGAACAGGTTACCTCAACATTTGATAGTCTCGCTTTTGTGACAAATTTGCACTGTGATGGCCCAAAGAATGCTTTTATGCCCACACCAACACCTGCACCCCTAACACGTCCAGGATGCTCTGGGTTACCAAGAGAAACTGTCAATTCATCCCTTGTGCCCTCAGGGATGAACTTGCCTTCCTTCCTCTACTCGAGAAGCTCTTACTAATCGCCATCAATAGAAATTGGTAAGTAAACATAACAATAATCAATATTGATTGCTCTAAGAGTTGAATTTTACCATTTTTGCAGCTGCCTCAGTAGTTGTAGGCTTCGTTATATCTCCCTTCTTGTTTTGCCTCCCAACTATCCACATATCATGGCAAGGCAGAGGTGTGGGACCAATAGTAGAGGACTCTGCAGTCTCCTGAGTAGCAGTAGACTCAGCCTGTAGTCTTTGGCAAACGCCTACATATCCTCTTGGACCCATTGTGTGGTCATGCACATTCAGTGCATGCCTTGCTCTTTGAGCATCGTTGATAGCCTTGTTAGTAAGCACACTGATTTGGTTAGTAACACTAGAGGTTAATCTTGAATAGGTGAATACATAAGAATGTATATTAATTAAATTGGGAGTGGCGATTAATACCTTGAATTCATCCATTTTTCTTTGGGTAACAAACTCCTCCTAGTCTTTGGGGTCCAGGTAGTTCCATTGCTCAGTGGTTGCCTTCTTCCTAAATTTATTTTTTAAAGAGAATACAAACAAAAATTATTAGTGTAGAGTTAGTAAAAAAGTGATCACTGTCTAGAATTGGAAATCAATTAAGAACCTCTTCTCAGCATCACGTATGTAATCTTAGGTGATATTTGTCCTATAGTTTCTTAGGACCCTCCCACAACATTGTATCATGCATTTATGATGCAACTTTTCATCCAGATCAAGTATACTCTACAAAATAGAATTCCTATTAACTAGTATCCTAAAAATTAGTAATCTACAAAAATAGAATTGCAAATAATAATAACTCACGCATAGTTCCTTCCATACTAAGTCTTTCTTCCCCTTAGGAACTTTATGCCAGGATTCTATGTTAGGACTACAATGGTTGTGAGTAAGAATTCCAAGATATGAAATAAATGAGTTGCAGTTCACTCCAATTGGATTTCCTGCATGATCGAAATCCACAACCAGTTTGGGTCCATTGCCCCTTTTCTATAGTTACTTGTTCATCATTGTGATGCCCCTCACTTTCTCAATTTTTTTTGATGCTCATCAAGCTCCCCAATTTCTTCAGGGGGTACATCACCAACCTAAAATTTGACAAAAAAACACACTTACAGGATATAACTATAAATAAACATATAGATAGAAACCTCAGGGTTATATTTTTAAAACTTACATTGTGAGGTGGTGCATTGACATCCTCACCCTCATGGTAATCATCAACACGATCATCATATGAATGCTCAGCCATCTGAAAGTTCACATTCACATTGTAAAGTTCACATTGTAAAGTAATTCACATTGTAAAGTTCACATTCACATTGTAAAGTAATTCACATTGTAAAGTTTACATTCACATTGTAAAGTTCACATTCAGAAAAATAAAACATATAAAAAAGTATAAATATGCACGCCTCTAATATTGAGATCTTTTATCAATTAACAATCCTTCATTGTGATCTCCGCGCACATACAAGTTATCATTATCTTCAATATTTGGTGGTGTTGGCAACCCAACTGAAAATGGACTAGAGTCATCATACTTATCATAGTACAGTTCTTCATCTATAAGATCTTCAATGAACTATCTTTTACCATGAAGAACAACTGACCATTTATCATTTGTAGGATCATCAATATAAAATACTTGTTTCGCCTGTGATGCCAATATGAATGGTTCACCCTTCTCACCAATCTTTTCAAAGTTCACTAATGTGAAACCTAATTCATCCACTATAACTCCTTTGTGTTATCAACCCAATTACATTTAAAGAGTGGAATTCTAAAATCTACGTAGTCAAAGTCCCATATGTCTTCAATGACACTGTAATATGACATTTTAGCTTCACGTGGACTCTTATCCTTTGCACTTGCAAAAGACAATGAAGATGCTTGAAGGGTGACCCCACTATTTTGGGCAACACTCTTATCATCTTGATGCTTTATGTAATATGAGAATCCATTTATGTCAAACCCTTCATAAGACATAACATTCAATTTTCCTTTAAAGGTGAGGCATTTGATAGTTTCAGTAAGATTATCTGGTGTTTGAGATAGTTGATGTAAGACTTTGTCTTCAAACCACTTAATAATTGTCTTGTTATGCTCTCTAGCAAGCCACATTGAATTGGCTCGAGGATATTGTCTCTTGATGAAATTGGTATGTTCCTCGATATAAACACTCACTTCATCGATGTTGTATAAAATATACAAGTGACCTTGTTCCAACTGCTCACGGCAGATTACTTTCATCTATGATCCCAAAATTCCTTTGCCAAAATGCTCCTCAATATTCTTGTCATTAATAGGAGTGTCATTACCACTCAGAAAGTCATTGCAAAAATCCATAACCTCTCTCGCCACATAACCCTCAATAATATTCCCTTCAGGTCGATAACAGTTTTGAACATCCCCTTTAAAAATGCTCATGTATCGTTCAAAGGGATACATCCAATGCAAGAAAACTGGTCCCAACATTTTCACTTCCCTAGTCAAGTGGAAAACAAGATGTACCATGATATCAAAGAATGAAGGAGGAAAATACATCTCAAGATGACATAGGGTAACAACCACTTCTCTTTGCAATTTATCGAGAGTATTAGGGTCAATAACTTTGCGGCACAGACTATTGAAAAAGAAACAAAGTGTGGTGATTGCAAACCTTACATGCTTCGACAATATAGATCTTAATTGCCACGGGCAATATTTGTTGCATTAGAGTGTGACAATCATGATATTGAAGACCTATCAACTTCAGATCTTTCATTGATACCAATCTATAGATGTTGGATGAGTAACCCTGTAGCACCTTAACATTTACCAAGCATTCACAAAAAGCTTTCTTCTCCTTTCTAGACAATGTGTAACAAGCGGGAGGTAAGTATGTTCTCCGATCGCTACTAACTAATTCTAATAATTCTATCCTTATTCCCATTTCACATAGGTCCATTCTGGATTTTTATCCCATCTTTAGTCTTACCTGGTATATTCAATAGAGTACCAATGACGTTGTCACAGACATTTTTCTCAACGTGCATGACATCGATACAATGCTTCACTGACAAAGAACTCCAATAAGGAAGATCCCAAAATATTGACTTCTTCTTGAATAAAGATTTGTCACTCTGTGTGGCCATGGTACATTGTGATCTCTTACCAAATTCATTGCCAAAGTCTTTTACTCTTTCATAAACAACCTCCCCTGATATAGGTTTAGGTGCACTCCGTTCCTCATTTCATGCATTAAATGCTTTGCACAACCTACGATACAGATGGAATTTTGGAAGAAACCTTCGATGACCAAGATATACAGTCTTGCTGCCATGTTTTAGTCATATTAAATCAGTATTCTCTTCACATATAGGACACACTCTAGATCCTTTGACACTATATCCAGACAATTTCCCATATGCTGGAAAGTCATTAATAGTGCAAAATAACATAGCGTGCAAATAAAATGTCTCTCTTAGTGAAGCATCATTGGTCATCACACCTTCACCCCAGAGTTTCTTTAAGTCATCAATCATAGGTTCAAGATAAACATCAATATAATTTCCAAGTTGTTTAGGGCCCAATATCAACAATGAAAACATAACGTACTTATTTTTCATACACAACCAGGGAGGAAGATTGTTTATAACAAGCATCACTGGCCAAGTGCTATGTTGGATGCTCAATGTCCCATACGGATTCATCCTATCTGTACAAAGCCCAAGTCTTAGATTCCTGACTTCTTCACTAAATTTAGGGTACAATAAATCAATCTTCTTCCACTGTGGGGAATCAGACGCATGTCGTAGGATCCCATCTTTATTTTTCTTAAAACCTGCATGCCACCTCAAATTCTTTGCATCTATCATATTTGGCAAACAAGCGTTGAAACCGTGATATTATAGGTAGATACCACATCACCTTGGCAGGAGAACCAGATTTGGACTCCCCCGAAGTCGTCAATTTATACCTTGACACACCACATTTGGACAATCTTTCAAATATACATAGTCCTTTTGAAATAATACACAATCATTTGGGCATGCATGTATCTTCTTGGCCTCCATTCCCATTGGGCATAACAATTTCTTTAACTGATATGTTGAGATTGGCAGCTCATTTCCTTCAGGAAGAATTTCTTTCAATAAAGACAACAATGACATGAAGCTTTTATTGCTACATCTATTGTTATCTTTCAGCTTATACAATCTCAACACAACACTAAGCTTCATAAACTTAGTACAACCTATGTATAACGATATCTCAACATCATGCACAATGTTTCTAAACATGGGAGGTGGATTGGTGTGCTCTACCCCACAACTATCCAGCATTGCATCAACGATGTCTACCGGAACTGGTCTGTTCACATCTACTTCATTGGAGGCAATTTCTTCTTCCGCACAAGCACTGCTATCGATATCTGCTAATTTTAGGTTTGAAATCTCTCCATGCTAGTACCATTCTGTATATCCTTGTGCAATCCTGTTGCACATGACATGAGTTTTGATTTCATCACTAGTGCTGACTTTCAAGTTGTTACCACAATACCTACATGGATAGTAGAACCTATCTCTAGGTTGTTTCCTATGTTCCTCGGAAAATCTAATAAACTGATCAAGACCAGAAATAAACTCTGGGGTGCAGCGATTTCGAATGGACATCCATGATCTATCCATTCTATGATCAAAGAGAAAACAAGTATATATTAGGGTTTAGGGTTAAAAGATTAGGGTCTAGGGTTAAAAGATTAGGGTTTATGGTTAAAAGTTTAGGGTTTAAGATCTTATATATAATAAATGTGTACCACATATCCCATTCTTTAACACCTAATATTACTAGTAAGTGTATAATGTGTATTGGGTTTTCAAGAAAATTTCGGCTGCATTTCCCCGTTGTTCTCCAAGTACATATGTACTTAGAGAACAAATGAGGAAATGCTACTGAAATTTTATTGAAAACCCAACGCACATTATACAATTACATCCTAAGTGAGATTATAAGTGTTCAAGAATAGTCCCAAACTGTGGACTATCTAAGATTTACTCCTAATGAGTAAATCTTAGATGGGTTTCCAGGCCAACAAATACATGTATGTTGTCATTCTTATACCTACAATCCTAGTTTCATCATTCATATATACTAAATGTGTGCCACCTATCCCATTCTTGAACACCTAATCTCACTAGTAAGTGTATAATGTGTATTGGGTTTTCAAGAAAATTTCGACAGCATTTCCTCGTCGTTCTCCAAGTACATATGTACTTAAAGAACAAATAGGGAAATTCTACCAAAATTTTCTTGAAAACCCAATACACATTACACACTTACATCCTAAGTGAGATTAGGTGTTCAAGAACAGTCCCAAACCGGGGACTATCCAAGATTTACTACTAATGAGTAAATCTTGGACGGGTTTCTAGGCCAACAAATACATGTTCTATCATTCCTATACCAGTGATCCTAGTTTCATCATTCATATCCTAGGTTGATTTACAATAGCATAATTGATTTCAACATCTCAAATATACATGCATATGTAGTCAACAAGATAATCATTAAACATAAAATGTAGGTATCCTATCATTTATAATTGATTTCAAAATTTCAAACTAGCTCATGCATTATCATCATCATTCTACATCATATAGTATGGATTCATAATTAAACATAAATGTAGGTATCCTATCATTCATAATTGATTTCAAAATTTCAAACTAGCTCATGCATTATCATCATCATTCTACATCATACAATATGGATTCATAATTAAACATAAAAGTAGGTATCCTATCATTCATAATTGATTTTAAAATTTCAAACTAGCTCATGCATTATCATCATCATTCTACATCATACAATATGGATCCATGGTCCTAACATTTATTTTAACAAACATTTATTTCATTTCATATAGTATCAATAGAAGAGCAAAAATCATAAAAGCATCCATTCATTTCATATAATATATAATAATCATGCAAAATTCTTTACTACCTACCTTCTAAGGAGACGGAGGCAGAGCTGATGGAGGAGCAACAGTTGCAGAGCAGATGGAGGAGTAGTAGTTGTAGAGCAGATGGAGGAGCAGCAGTCGGTAGAGCAGATGGAGGAGTAGCAATCAGGCTCAAGCGGGTCTGGCAAGGAAGAGGGGAAGCGGCGGCGGCGGCTCTAGTGAGGAAGAGGGGAAGCAGCGGCACTCTATCTAGAGAAGAATAGAACCATGGAGGATCGGAGGCAGAGAACCAGCAGCAACGGCAAGGAAGAGGAGGACCGGCGAGGAAGAAGTGGACTGGTGGCGGCGAACCATGGAGGACCGGCGAGAAAGAGGAGGACTAGCAGTGGAGAACCAACAACAGCGGCAGAGAAGAGCGGCGGAGAAGAGAATCATCAGACCTAAATGAAATTGTGATGAAATAGAGAATGGGGAAGAGTTTGTTTCATGGGTGCTATTAAGTTAACCATGGTTCCAACAACATCGGTTGCCAAAAACAACCAACACCTATGTTCAATCATAGTTGTTAGTTTCAACTAGAAAAACCGACGTCTGTCTGCATATGCCGAAAAAAAAAATTATGACCATATTCGTCGGTTGCCATAAAAAACTGATGCCAATTGGGAAATTTTGGGGTACAAATTTTCACGGGGACAGTGCGCGAACACACATCAGCATCGATTATTGTAAGCAAACCGACGACAAAAATGGGGCCAATTTTTATCTCACGAAAAACCTTTAGTCGTCATTTATTTGGTAAACAACTGACGCCGTATGTGAAATTTTGGGGGTAATTTTTTTTGCACTCGAAAAATTGGATTTGGCAGGAAATTTTAGGCATCGGTTTCTTATTGAGCAATCGACGCTAAATAAAAAGTGATACTCGTGTCTGGCCAGTCTTCACATATAGATGTCGGTTTGTGCTTTCAGCCGACGTTGTAGGGTTTCAGCATCAGTTTTTTGGATACAACCGACGCCTCTAAATGTGACGCTATAAGCTATTTTTGTAGTAGTGTAAATTTTTATTTTAAGTATGTATAACCCCCATATACCCAATCAAAATAGCAACAAGTAATGAAACAATACTTATCTAGCATTACTTCTTCAAGGGTGAATGTTTTTATGTTTTTCCTCCTCTCAACCTCATTAGAATTCTCGTGTTTGTTTAATCCCATTACCATGTAAAGAAAGGTGAAAGTTTATTCTTTGACCCATTTATTTTATCTAAGAACAACAATAATATGGTCCCTTTTAAAGACAAGGGGAAATATTGTTTCTATTATTTCACACTCTTTTTTAAAACCCATGTTCTATACAAGTGGCCCATACAAACAATAATATCCTCACGTATCTTTATGTTAACTTATTTTATTTTATAGCGCCTAACACTTAAATACAGAGTGTTATAGGTACTTGTACAATGATACCTACACCTAGTACTACACTAATTATAAAGCCCTTATCTCCTATAGTAAAACATGGTCTAGCATCAACACACTAATCAAATGAAGGCAATGTTCCTCAAGATGAACCTTTCATGACATGTCACTAGTAGCACACCCGACTAATACAACTCACATCTCCTCAAATCAAGGATTTTTATTGCATAATATTTTGCAAAAATGATAGGATGTGTTCCCCAATGATCATTTGCAACCTTGATGGTGCCATTATCCAATGTGGGTTTAAAAAATACCTCAATACTCATCCATTGTGTACTATCAACTCAAAGGCATATTCATCTAAAAACCTATACCACATCAAAAGTATACCTAAAGTTCAACCCGATAAGATCATTGTGGATCGAAACCTAAGTCCTATCAAAACTCTACACAAGTTTTGACCAGTTATAATCCCCCCTTTTAAGACCAAGTTTCATAAAAATTTAGATTGAAGTTTGACTTGACCCAATATGGATTCTACAAACCTCAACTACCTTATGTTTGAGTTTGACCAAACATGAAAAAACATATTCATACCAAAAATATAGAAGGACTTTCTTATTATGCGGCGTCGTGTTGTTTTAATATAACACATCACACAATATTTCTTTTCCTTATCCTCCTAGGATGGTTTTGATATATTTTCCCAATAGAATTTCTTCATTTACAATCAACTTGATTCACTTGGAATAAAAAATAATGTGAGTATGCTCTTCCATTCTTAGAAAATATCTAGATGATGGACATACTTGACTCCTTGAAATAAATCCTTCCTCTCAATAACTTTGTATACTAACAAGGTCAATCTATAGTTCCCATTTGGGTTCTTCCAGACTGCCAAAACTAGCGGTTGGGTGAAGAACTTTTCTTTAGTGGAAGTTGGAAGGTAGATGACAGATGACCTTACTTGACCATGTATATGATCCATATCTTGTTCCCCTACATTATCCTTTTGATACGCAAGAGACAAGTTATCAACTTTAAAATTGTCCATTATACCCCATTACAGGAAGACATCTAGACCGAAGGTGCACATGTCCCCTTTCTATGTAAGTGAAAACTTTCTTTTTCTTAGGCATGATCATCACTAAAAACCCCTTGAAACTAGAATGGTCATATATTTCTCCCTCTTTTTGGGTGGTATTTTCATTCAAGCCCCCTTGCCACATAAGGGACGATCATCTCCGACCAACATATATAGAGTTTCTATCATACTATACATGAAATTCTTCCTTCTTACACAAAGATATTTCAAGACTTATCATCACAAGTCTTTCCTTCTCGTACATCCTGTTGGCATATTTCATACATAAGCAGGACACTCTCCGTCTTCTAATTTGGATTAAGGTGAGGATGTAGCAACACTAGTCATGGTATAGTTAGATATACTTCAACAGTGGGTGACAAAGATACTAACCCCATGTTATAAATTTTTTATATTGAAATTATTGATCCAAATGAAAGCCTTCCATTCGATACCAACTCACTTACGAGATCATCGCCCTTCTAACTCAAGATATCCAATACATGATCAAATCCATCAAGAACTAGATGTGACCTATGGAAAAAACTTAGCTACTTCAATCTGGTTATGAGGTAGTATACGTTGCACTATATTGAGAGAAACCAATGCGAACTTATTAAGTGTACAACTTAAATTTCAACATATTGTAAGAAAAGACACAATGATTATGTGCAATGCTCAATGAATCCAATAGATCAAGAGACTCTTAAATGGAATTACTACCAGATACCTGAAATGTTCCAAATAATGATAGTTGATCACTATCACATGGATTATTTGAGCGGTATTCTAGTCTCTCCTATAACACAAATGACAATTCCTATAATGATAAAGAAACTAACAAAGAAAATCAATAATTAATAGATTATCCATTAAGGATTACCTTGCTTAGATGTCACCACCAGAGAAATGCAAAGGCCTAATTTTCAATCCTAAGAAATTCAAGCATTGACAAAGGTTGACCATAGAAACCTATAACAGAGCCACATTTTTAAATATAATCCAAACATTAACTTTCATCCTAATCCATCCAAAGGACCCTTCATCTCCATGAAATTTTATGACATGCAAAATTAGATGAGCTAAAATCTTTTTGTCAATGTGGGCATATAACAAGAGGCTGCCCATATACTCACTCTAGATAGTCTGTAGAATTTGAAACCTTAAACTCCCTAGATGAAATTCATGATATTTTGGACGCATTGTATAAGTACACCCATGTTAAGGTGCCCAACTTTATCACAAAATGCATGCCATTTTCCTTAAAATATGACAACATTTATCTAAGACATTAAGGTGGGCGCACATAAGATATGCACCCCCTATATATTGTCTAATGATGCCAATGTGAACCTAGTTTACTAAGTGGATCCTTTTGAGGTACCATGCAAAGGGGCATGCCCTAGGATCAAACCCATGAATTGTTTGGGAAGGTTTTTATTATCACAAAATAAGGAAAGGATTGATGCATTTCATACCCTCAACCAACCCCCTAACCTCTATAAATATATTCCAAACCATCATTAGAGGGTTTAGAACCTACCAACCAAAGTTAGAAACTATTTGTTGAGTGTTGTCCCCTATTATTCCTAACCTTACCTCTAAAGCAAACAACTGGGAATAGTTCATCAGGTTAGGGCCCTGTGGGAATCGGAGAAGGCAAATCTATTTTTTGGTGCTTCATGTCCTCCTCCCTTGGTGTAGAATGAAGGAGAATGGGTGCTCCTCATCTCCATGATGTATAATCAAGGTAGAGCATGTCTAGACACAATCTACACCATTCCTTTTGTGTGTTTAACGATCACACCACATATAGGATATCATCACCCAATATTGACAAATTGAATAATATATCATTATTTTCACCCTATTTTTTATCCAAAAAGGAGATTGCATGAGTTTTTTACTACAAGTTATCATTTGTCTTGCTCGCTCTCAAATTTTTTCTCTTTTTACCTCATTGGGGTTGGAATACTAGATTATAGTTTATGTAGGTACTTAAAACCTTCCCCACACATAATCTAGTTCCACACTCGAATATTTGAATTGGCATCTACGCCCATCTATATATTTCATATAATCTTAAGACAATTTTCCATATTTTCTTTATAAAAGCGGTAGAGACCAAAAATTAAACCGTATCTCTGCACTTAGAGTGTAGGAGTTAGGATTGGGGCAATTTTTTATATAAACTAATAAATAACACAAGTGTTTTAGGTAATGATGATCTAAAAGTACCCAAAGATTGACTATATGGGCATCTAACATCATACGTAATTGAAACGATTTACCTAGAGAACATGAATTTTGCTTGGCTATGTTCTTAGAAAACTTTCATTCCAAGATCAACACTAGATCTAATGGTGTGACTATCTAACTTATACATGGAATATATATGACGTTCTATAAGAAAATATGTTTCATGTCTCCAATTAGATTCTTAGCAGTAGAACTAAGGGTCAATAATTTTTTAGTCTTGTCATCTAACTTATTAGTTTGTGGAGATTTCTATGAAATTTTGTGTTGTTGAAATGAGTCATAAATGCAATTGAGATAAGAGTTGGTAAAAATATTTGTTGTTGGTTTGAGATATTATAATTTAAAGAACTATTTTTTTCAATTATTCATCTTAACCTCCTCACATAGGCAAAATGAATCAAGCAATTACATCTATTTATTATAAAATGTGGTGTTCTCAAGTATACACAACCTCCAAAAATTAAAAAAGCTACACCACTATACCACCCCAATCAAGTACATGTCCATGTTGTATCAATATAAGGAATACCATTTCTATCCAAATCCAATATACCTCTTATCCACATGGGAAAAAGGGAAGGTTCTGATATCACAACGCCCTCTAGGTTTTTGCCCCATTTACCAATATCCTTGGGCACAAAATTTATCACTTTTAGGACATTATAATCTATAACTGAATCTTTCATTGATCTTTTATTTTCCTTGATGTAAGGGTCCAAACGCCACAAAAAAGAATCATCCTCCAAAATGATATTGTACACATGAATATCGTTTATCTCAATGACATATACACCTATATTTCTATCATAATCTACCTTAAGAGAAATAATGCAATAATATAGTAAAGCTTCTAGCTGATATTTTCCATTTACCTAGAATTTAAATGCTAGCTTGGGATACACATGGTAGTTCCCGATGATGCCAACAATCTACCTTCTTCTAGATCCATTCATAGTTGTATCATAACATGTTGTAAGGTTGAGCTTGAGGTTTGACACATGTGGTTGAGTCCATCTAACAAGATTGATTGTTCTTAGCTTATGTTGATGGTCATCCATACCATGAGCCTTCAGGGATATGTAAAAATCAGCCTTCCCCAACATTCTGAAAACACACTTTGGTAACTTATGATTCATCATAATAATCATGGACTTCCATAGTGATTCTAATGACATCTTGATACCTCTATAATGCATGTAGAATCTATAACACCATATGAACAAACAAATGAGAGTTTCCATAGAAGAGAAAATCTATCCTCATAGCTCGCACTTTGAGTGGTGATCACGACACATCCGAAAAAAGGGGAATGTTGGTGATGAAACTACCAAGCATGAATAGTTTATCAAACCTTAACCATAAGAAAGATGCAACATCACTATGTAGAAAGAGTTTCTCCATTTTCTCGTAGTTGGTTGTTCACAGTAGCAGCATGATGAAACTATCGGTATATGACATCATTTTATGTTGTTATTAGTAGGGATAGCATGTTGATATATCTTCAACATAATTGCATTAGATCTCAATATGAGGATAGTGTGCCAAATCTAAGAAGACCTTGAACTGTCAAAAAAAATTCTCATTTCATCAAATAATTGGTAATCAACGCCTTGCCAGAACTGCCAAAAAAAATTCTTATTTCATCCAATGACCATATCAATACGTCATCAACATCACCCACAACAACACTTGCAACAAGTATCATCTGAATACCTTCATCACTAATGATGTGAGAAAGTGTATTCAAATCCCAAACCCTCATTTGAATTCCAAAAATCATGAACCTTGAAATTAGTGGCTAGATTACCAACCAAAAAAGCAATTTGATGAAGAATATGATAGCACCAAAAATCATTATAGAAATAAACATCGCCTTTACCAATAGCCTACACCTCAAAATCATAAAATACTTCCATACTTTTCTCTAATATGGTGAAGAGAAAGAATCTTTATTGAGATATGTGGGTAACATTTGGAATGACTATGGAAAGTACCATAATATTTTTACTTGAAGAACTCAACCAATATACATGATCCATTGACAATCTCCCAGCACGCTTTAGATATGTATGCTTTTGACGATAACTATAAAGATGGAAGACCAAGACCACCTTCATTTGTGGGTCTTGTGATGTTGTACCAAGATACCCAAGCATGCCAACTAATATTTTCTTGATTTCTCCATCAGAAGGACAAAAACAATGTTAATAAGATGTTTAACAATAGTGGACGGTAAATCTGTTGCCTCCATCACATAAAGGGAAACTAAAGACAACTTGAACAACATTTTTATCCCAATAAAGGATAGAAAATTAGCATTCCATGGTGCTATCTTCTTCTGTATCTTTCAATAAGAAACACATAGTAGATGATTTTTGAACTTCCATGGAAAATAGGAACCCCTAGATATGTGAAACCATTCCCAACTGAGGGGATACCCAAATTGGATGCAATCAAATTACTGGTATCATCATCATTGACTCCACATTTGGTTAAAAATTTTAATCTATTGATAATATTACCAACTCACATTTCATACTCTGTAAAAATGGCATCCACCTAGGAAAGAGAAAGAGATGTAGCAAGCATGAAAAGGTTAATGTCATCAGCATATAGTAGTGTGATAGGGGCACTCCCATTGCCTCTGGTATGGTAAGAAATAATAATTTCATCACTTACAACTTGATTCACCCACCTACATAACATTTCTTCAAAAAGGATGAAGAGGAATGGGGACAGAGGATTTCCTTTCTTGAGGGAACGACACATCAGATTGAATTCATGTTGTGATGTTGTTCAAGGTAACATTCTTCCACATATTATAGAAGAATCTAAGACATAAATAAATCGCATTTTGCATCGTGCCATACTAGGATAACACAACAAGGAGGAGATAACTATGTCATAAGACTTATAGAAGTCAATTTTTGTAATCAAATTTGGATTAACCCCACCTCTTCAAATTTCACAAACTACCTCTTTTGTCAATCTGATGTTGTTAATAATGTATCGGTTCATCAAATATGCACCCTATTCAATAGAGATCAACTATGGGATAAATGAATAAATATGATTGTTGATGATTCTATCCAAAATCTTAGGGATATATTTTCAAATGAAATGAGCTTGAAGTCCTTGATCAGATCAGATGGTTGCACAATGTTTGAGATCATCACAATACGAATGAAGAAAAGACTTCTATGGAAAACACCTCCTCTAAAAAAAGTGTTTATAAGGGTCCCAACATCATGTTTGATTATGTCCCAAGATGCGAGATAATAACCTAGAAAAAACCATTTAGGCCAGAGGCAGTACCTCTATCCATCATTTTGATTGTGGCATAATTTTCCACTTCAGAAGGCAACACACATATGATCATATTATCATGCCTTGTCAAGATTTTTGGGATAAGATTGAGAAAAGGATCACACTCATATCACATGAAGGTCCAAGTTGAGAGTAGAAAACTTCAAAGAAAGTAGCCACTTAGTTGGCCATGGCAGCAGGGTCACCATTGTATGATAAAACTTCATGTTATGTTCACCATCATTAAGCCAATCAATGTGATCTCTTTCTTTCCATAATGCTTCTTCCTACTATAAAATTAGTGCTAAGATTCTTTTAGAATTTATCAAGAGATCCTCCAGCTCTATGGAAGGGTTGTCATCAAACTCAATCTCTATGATGTGAACTACATCTTCAAGATGAATTTTCTTGAAATATCCATAGATCCCCTAGAAATTATATCCATGCAAGTTGAATGGGATAACAATGTGTTCATATTGAAAAAAGTGTATTGACACTTTTGTTGCCTGTGATCATTGGTTGAAATAAGAATAGGGAAATGGTCAATAATCTTTATCTTGTCAACTGGGTTGCATACATAGAATCAGAGCAAGCCAGACACGATGAACTAACAAGCGAGCAATCTAATGTTTCCCAGGTTGTAGGAGTGTGATAATACTTGTCAACCCATGTAAAATGACTTCCTTCAAATGGAACCTCAGATACCTCTACATCGATAATAAACTTATTGAAGTCCCTCACTCCCTGTGAATGTGGTGGGTTCACCCCTCTCTTCTCATCTAGACAATGAACGTAGTTGAAATCCCCAACATTCACCCAATTGGGGTCTCTAGTGTCACTATCAAGCCCAACTAGTTTAATATAACTACATATCCAGTTACATAAGCAATTGGTTGCCATGTGAGTTATTTCATTGCAAATGTGGGAATCTGGGAGAGAACCCCACATATCCCACAACCTTCAAACCATGTGTTTTCTATGAATTCTTTTAGTTATTTTTTATATTGGTCTTCAAATTTGACTAAATTTGAAATAGATATTGAATGTATTTGGTCAATTTAGTGATATTGTCTTTCTCTGCCTCACTCTCATTGGGTGGTTGGAAAATAAGGTTAGCTCCTTGTTTAGATATATCTCTACTAAAGAGTCTTCATATTTCCATTCAGAGTCTCTTTTTCCATATCTTCTATTATCTTGAAACATATATCCAAGTTAACTTCCAAAGATTACTCTCTAATAGCTACATTAGTACCTTTTTTAACCCTAGTTTAACCCATCTAAAATTGTAACCAATCTAGGATTCAGTTATGGTATCGATCTCATTTAGTTCTCTTAACTACATCCCAATAGTCATATAAATTCTCATTTAAATATATCTTCAACTAACATAATTAATGTTTGAAATGAGAGGTTTGGCTCAACACATAAATTATAAAATACATGGATAACCTAACTCTTCTAAAGTATGGATGGTGCTAGTGGAAATGGAGTTATTCCATTCTTTGACAAAATTTTGTAGAAAAAATAATGAATTGGGAACTAAAAATAGATTCTTGGCAACTAATCTCAATCTTAACAATATCACAACCATTCTTAGAGGTCATGTGATATTCAGTAGGCTTCTTTTTGGTGTTACCTTTATACTAATTAGATTGGATGAGTGTGATTAACAATGTTTTCATTTGTCCCTTTTACTACAAGTTATTGTTTGTCTCGCTCGCTCTAAAAACCATTCTCTTTGTACTTCACTATGGTTAAAATATTGAGGTTGGAGTCTTTATTTTTTTTTTGGAAAATATAGAGATTAGATATTATTCATCCTGCTCTCGACTGCAGGACAAATATCAAAAAAGCATACATTTAGACTCATATTGAGCCAATGTGGGATACTAGAATTGAAAGAGAAAGAAGAACGGATAGAAGTAGAGTAACGATCTATGCTATCAGCTACATAATTATGTGCTCTAGGGATATGAGAGATATGTGACTGGCCGACGTCTTCGTAGAGCTTCTAGAGACGCCTCATATGTGGAGCGAACATGGTTTTTGTAGGGACGACCCTGGTAGTGATGTGCACTGTTGAACTTTTGTCTAACAAGATGATAGGTGACTGCCATCCTGAGATTTTGTAGAGTTCCAATGCACCAATGATGCCTTGAATCTCTACCTCCAATGTCTAACTGGCACGGATGGGTGATCCATGACCCAGGAGAAAGTTACCTTATCCATCGACTACATGAATATCGATCCCAGTAGGGGAGGAAGGTGAGGTGAAAGAAGCATCCATGAACAGAAATACACCGGGAGAGCCAGAGGGCCTCTCACTGGGTACAACCATTGGGGGGTAGGAGACTGATCAAGGGAGGGCCAGAATGGCATGAGTTGTTTCCATAATAAATGAGATTCTTTGTCTGACGGAATGGCTCTTTTGATTATGGATGAAATCATTCCTGTGATGCCATATAGCCCAGCATGCAGTGACTAGCAAAAGGGAACTCATATCGTGACATAGGGCTGAAGAGATATGCACGATCCAGTTCTCTTCACTTAACATAAAGAAGTTAGTACTAACATGCAGTGCAAGCCAAACCTCCTTACTAGCGAGACAGTCCCTCAAATAGTGAAGCAAAGTATCTCATTCATTAAAGCAGACATGACATAGATAATCCACTGGGATATGCCGTCGGGCCTTCTCCACATTCGTGAGTAGAGCCTTATGTAATAGGAGCCAGATGAAAGTTCAAAATCTTAATGGGATAGGATATTCCATGCAGCGGACCAATTTCCATTCATAAGAGGGTACAAATCCCTACACAACCACTAATATGTAGACTTAGCAGAGAGGATGCATGTAGAGGTCATTGGCCACTACCAACCATCACTACCTGTCGAGGGGTCGCGAGTATATACATGTTGAATATGCTGCCAAGTAGACGAGGGAAGATAATTGTGGATGAAAGACCAGTACCAGTTGCCATCATTCAGAGCCATGGATGCAACATTGAGATCACTAGCTCAGGTGGTGGTGTGAAGTTAGGTTCAAGATCCTTGATAGAAAGACCATGAAGCCACTTGCTAGACCAGACATTAGTAGAAGTTCTTGAATTAATGGTGACCGTTGAGGCCTATTTGATGCTCATGATGTTTCTCTGAATGAAGGACCAAATAGAAGAGCATGGTTTCTTGATTGGAAATTCATTGTGCATATACTTTTCTCTCATAACGCAGACCCAGAAGACATTCTAGTTATTTAGGAACAACCATACATTATTGAGCATCAGTGCTTGGTTTTGAGAACAAGCCTCTCTAATTCCCAAGCCTCCTTCTTCTTTGGGCAAAACAACCTTCTTCCATGAAACTAGGGAGAGATTATGGTGCATCCTTCCCCCAGACCAGATGAAATTTTTAACATGCTTATTGATGTCATCACACAAAGATGGTGAAAGCTAAACAAATTGCATGGCATAGTTGGGTATGGCCTGGAGTGTCGATTTGGCTAAAGTTATCCATCATGTAAGGGACAAATGATGAGCGGACCAGCTGGTCATACGGTATTTTAATGTGGAGATGATGGAAGCATGCATAGATCTATTTACTCGATGATGGATGATGGGTACTCCCAGGTAGCGTCCTTTAGAAGTTTATCAATAACTCAGGCCTGGCCAATGCTAGCTTCAGCCAAGGGTAGGATATTGTCAACAAAAAGAACATGCGAAAGAGGAGGATCGTGACGTGATAACCGAATTGGCTTCCAGTCACCCATAGCAACTGAGTGTGAGATAGCTTGGCTAAGTCTTTCCATGCAAAAGACTAAGTTATGCGGGTTGATAGGATTACCCTGTCGCACACCTTGAGTTCTTTTGAACGGGTCCAAAGAGCATCCTTCCCAGAGAACCGAACTGCTGCCATTGGTGATAATTTGCATGATCAAGGAGATGATCTTCTCCAGCAGCCCTGATTTCTTTAGTGTATCATAAATGAAGCACCAACTCATTTTATCAAAGGCTTTTACAAGATCTAGTTTGATGCAGGCCATTGCCTTCCCGCTGCGCTTTGTACACATAGAATGTATAACTTCCTCAATAAGGATGATGTTATCTGTCATTCACTTGCCCGATAGAAAGCTTGATTGGGTTTCTAAAATCCAGCCTTGTACAAGAGGTTTAATGTGTTCAACAATAATTTTAGATATTAATCTTAAGCATGTGTTGTTTAGAGAAATTGGACGGAGGTCACTGCATGTCTGTGATTGCTTTATCTTTGGAATCAGGAAGATATATGAGTTAACAAGACGATCATCGATGATGCCAGTAGTAAATGCCTCTTGTACTGTGTAGGTAACAAATTGACCTATCATAGACCAGTTCTTTTGGACAAAGGAGTTGTAGACAACATCAAGTCCAGGAGCTTTATTAGGGGCCATCATAAACATGGTCCTCATAATCTCGTATGTTGAAGGAATCATGCTAATAGAACACTAAGTGTTTCCGTGTGGTTAAGGGAATTCACCAATGCAGGATGCAATAGTAGCCTGGGCCGCAACGCTTTGGACTGGAGCAGTCATAAGACCAATGAAGAAATTACATACAAGCACCTTCACTAACTCTGGGTTGTCTACCCAATCACTATCATCAGTCTTGAGATGGGAGATTTTATTAAAGAGACGTCTTGCTTTGACATAAGTATTAAAGAATTTTGTGTTGTTATCACCCAAGCTTACCCAGTTGATATTTTCTCACTGACGTCAGTCTGCCTCTTCTTGGAGAAGGATGTTACTGTACTCATCTTGCAAATTGGCCACATTTAGATCAAAATTAACAACACATTGGTTGGGGGTGGATACCTGAAGATTGTTAAGTCATCGCATAATATGATTTTTCTTGTTGTTGTTGGTGGTTTGTAGCTTTTCATCCCATTCCATAGCAGCATGATGGAAGGTAGGAAAATCTTCCAGAAAGCTTTTCGATGAGTCCCAATTTTTACAAAGGACGTCCTTGAAGGATGGCATCAAGGACCAACTTTCCTTAGTTTGGAAAGGTCGTGTCCAACGTTGATGGCTCCTCGACTCATGGAGCAATATAGGATTGTGATCACTATAAAGACGGGGGAGTACCACGATAGATGTATTGCTGGCCATAGACATCCAAGAATCATTTTCTATGACCCTGTCTAGACGTTCTAGCAACTGAAGATGCATGAAGGTGAAGAAAGGGTCATCTCCCTTCATGTCCATAAGGCCAGTGTGAAGGAGCATAGTATCAAATTTCCTGCTAGAACGGTGAACAAAAGAGCACCCATTATTCTTTTCCGATACGTCCAACATCGTGTTGAAATCGCCAACCAAAAACCATGTGCCAGAAATAGAGGAAGAGATCTCTTGGAGACGGTTCCAAAGGAATTCTCATCGGTAAGGGTTAGGACTACCGTAGACAATGGTTAGGCACCAAGAACTATTAATGCAATAGTGAATAAATTGATGGTGATTCAATATGATATTAACATAACAACGAGTATCGTCCCAAAGAATCCATATTCCGCCAGAGAAACCAATGGCTTCCACACGGTGAGAGGATGAGGAACCCAAATTCTTAATGACATTTTTAGCCTTGGATCCACTGATACGAGGTTCCACTATAGCCATAATATGAAGTTTGTAATGATGTATGTATTCTTTTAGGAGACAGATTTTCTTCCTGAAACAGGCACCCTATATATTCTAGCAAAGGATATTGATCATTTAACATAGAAAGGGAGAGTGATGTGTGGACAGTTAGACAATGGCCGCACAAAGGATGACAGATTGATCCTCGCCGGTCATTTCATCATCAGAAATTACATCTGACAACTTGCTGAAGTCAATGGTTCGTTTCACCTTTGGCCCCTGGTATATATTACCCACAACTTGAGCTAGCTTCCCTTTTTTCCTTTCTATACCAGGACTTACACTCTGGTATATGACTTTCCTGCTCCTAAGTAGAACACCACCATTGGCACCCTTATCACCCCAATGAAAGGATTGATGGGGATGGCTAGTCGTTGTTGCCTCCGATGCTACGAACTGGAAGGGTGTGTCGGAATTACTATCCTATGTCCTACCCTTACAGGTCTCATCATTCAGGAGTGTCACAGTGGTATTGGTTGCACTAATATTTGTACTCGGTGGTGGCTTAGGGAGCACAAAGTTTCTTGTGCCCGTTGAGTGTTGTTGTTTAGCTTGAAGGTTTTTCTTTTTCTACTTCATGGATTGAATTGTTTTCCAGTCCTCCTCAGCCCCATCCTAGACATCTACTATAGCTACTAGGGTGTCATTAGGTGGGACCTCATGCTCGGCTTGCACAGTAGCTTGTTCAGTTGGCTCTGTATGTGCCTGTGCTGATTTCTTGGTAGTCGGTACCTGCTTCTCTGGCTTTTTTGCATGGATTTGTTGTGTGTATTGGATAGGATTTAATAAGGTTGCACTCAATGAAGAAGAGGGTTCAGAAGGGGCAAACGACATGAAAAACGTGCAAGCTTTTTCGTCATGTCCAACCCTACCACATTTCATGCAAACCACTAGCAAATTTTCATACTCCAATCTATATTGTTCCCCGTTGAGATATATTGCCGGTAGTAAAGGTTCCAGGGTGTCCACTTCTACCGCCATACATGCAAATTTTCCATGATGGCCGGATAGAGTTGTTGTGCCCAACTTAATTGTTTTTTTGACGGCTTCACCAATGCTTGACATCAACTAGTTCTGGTATAGGAAGACTAGATGTTTTGGAATCCTCAACCAAACAACAAGATTCCTAGGTATATGATCAATTGGTCTAAATTCAGGTGACCACGATTGGACATACAAGTAGTTACCAAATAGTATCCAAGGGCCCTTGGTCATGGCTCACTCGAATTCCTCCTTGCTGTCAAGTTGAACGATGAAATAGCCCATCTCAAGATCGATGACACGAAACTGTTCCATGAGCCTCCATAGGGATGTGATTCGGTTGACGAGGGTTGTGAAGCCAACATTGATCCTGATTACCTTGACCACTATCATGAATCGCCAGGGCTCTAGAAGTAGTGGTAAGGCATCCGGGTTTACCGTGAACTTTGGGATGGTGCCGCTCTTGTCAACGTGAATATCCTTCGCTTTCAAGGAACCCATTAATGCTGGTTTGACTAATGCATCACTATTACTACCTGTGATCATGTCACAGAAAGAAGTCAGAACTCGACACTCACACACATTGGAGTTGCCCGTATCCATATGCACATCGACCTCCTGTTCTACATTGACGCTCGTCAATGGAAGACCTCCATTATTAGATGTTTCCGGTGGCTGTTCCCCGCCCTCACCTACACACGGGTGGTGGACATTGAAGTATCCACGACCAGCCCCGCAGCCTCCACAGTCGTTGGCGCCTCCTCCTCGCATTCACGCTTCGATTTCCATGAGAAAACCCTAGAAGAGGATATAATATTGAGGTTGGAGTCTTTATAACAACACCACAAGACTCAAGTCTAGTAATTTGAAATTCTTCCATGATAACCTACAAAATTGTAACCTTCATTTTAGTAATGTCATGTTAGACAGATACTTCTCAAGGGAATTCTTAAGGTTTTTTTTGTTCCCAATGTGCTTTCCACTCCAAAGAACCAATCAAATACTTATGCGAATTTTAGGGTTATCTAACATAACTATTCAAGTTGTTTCATATGTGACCTTTATAATACACATGATAGAGCATTAGGTCCATATTTCATGTGAGGTTGTTTCTATTTTTGTTGGTTTCATGTTTCACACTTTTCATGCTTCTATGTTTGGCTTGCTATTGTCTTTTTACTTGTCAAACATGTCATATACACATCATCCAGATCAATGACACAATTTCTTTTACCTTACACCAGTTACAACTTTACCTTCTCACACTTCAAGAATCTGAGTTGTCCCTATAACAATGAGTTGTGCATGCTTCCTTACATATGTGTTTGGTGTGTGGTGACAATATTTATGGAGAAGAGGTAGAGGATGGAAAATAGATGAGAAAAATATTAAAATAATAATGTTTGCATGGGGAAAGGGATAGGAATGGGAAAAATATATATAAATGTTGTTTAGTACAAGGGTAAGGAATAGAGAGTAGGGTTATTAATATTTAGGTTAAAGTCTTTTTCCCTTTACTTGTATCTCATAGGGTAAGGATAAGTGTAAAGGTTTTTGTTATCCTTTACCCACTACCCCTCTACCTTTTTGGTAAGGATAAGTGCAAATCATTACCCATATGCTCTATCCACTACCACCTAAAAATTATTATATATATGTATGAATATATATATATAGTCATATTGGTTTTTGGAGTCGATAGATTATTGAGTATTATATGGGTATCATTTGACACAATAAATTATGATGGCCTATACTTTATTGGTTCCAGTTTGGTCTGTGCCTAGCACCATTTTGGAGGTTTCTAACATAAAAGTAAAATAATAAGATTTCATAGTTTTTGCACCATTTGATTTATTTTTAATGTTGCTTTCTACTAATTTTAGGATTGGTTTTATCATCTATACAAAAACATTTGGTGTTGTGAGATACATGTTTATATAAAACGAAGTTATTGTCCATGTACCATCAGCTACATATATGTGGTGGTGTTATATACTTCATTTTGTTAACTTTCTTGTGTATAGAAAAATATTATGGAGGGTATAAAATATATATGTATGTAATAATAACTAACTAACAATTAATACAATGTCATTGTATATTGCTACTTTTCTCAGATCTGTAAAAGAATCATGTGTATACCATTTTGAAAATTCACTAGAATCACTTTGGATTTGTGATTGTCATTATAGAGCATCTTTATATTTTTATCATAATATACTTGAATAAGGTAAGCTATTGTTTTTTATTTTATCAAAATTGTTTATGCACGTATGAATTTCCCATTTCACCCTCACAATCCATGTTTAGCCCATGGCTGATAGGGCAAGAAGGGGAGTCTAATAATATCGGTGACGTGAAAAACTACCCATAGTAATATTACTTGGCACACTTAGTGGGTAAGGGTAAGGATAAGGGTTAACCCTTATTCTTCCCCAAATTCCTTCCCATTGACGATCATGATAGAGAAAGGGTTTTGTAAAATATTGTTGGCATAAACAACAAAAGCACTCACTAATCAAATTATATCATGATTATAAAATATTAATTTATTATGAAACATAAAGGAGAATATTTAATGCTCTATTTATTAACAATCATAGAAAAGAAATAGTTCATTGGAAAAATTGGCAAACTAAAAGCTCTTCACTATAACTATTTTCTTGATAAATAAAAAGTAACCAATCTTTCTCAATGATATTGATTATGAGTTGAGGTCACTCATCATGTGGACAAAAAGAAGGTCCTTATCATGTTTGGATGCTCAACTAGATATTCACAAGACTTTGTCTTCAAAAAATGATATACACAAGACTTGGTGTGAATGTTTAGTTTAAAATAGTTATTGTAACTAGTTATTTGGTATTAAGTTATTTCTTTATCGTTAAGATCTTAAAGGAAAACAATTGTTTAGAAGTATTATTTCTGGGATTGAAACCAAAGTTTTGGTTCATATAACAAATTTGGTATGAAGTTTTAGTTGTAAGTATTTAAAATCAGTTCACAAAATTAATTTGGATGGAACTATTTTACTTGGAAATATTAGTTGGAAAAAATTACTTAGTGGTAAATAATATAGAACAATAACTATGTAGAGGGAAACAATATTTTGGTGGGAAATTAAAGTTTAGTGTTGGAAAAATCATAGAGGTAAATATATTTGTTTAGAGAAGGAATAATTGGGAAAACTAATAATTTGTGTATATGTCCAAATAATTAGTTATAAGTTATCTTTCATGAAAGTAACTCTTTTCCCATTATTCAGCGTGCCTTTCAATGGGGACAATAACCAAGAAAAAGTTTCTCCATGAATTCCTCATTGAAAATTTATGCTTCCCTATCATTGTGCCATGCAAACAACATTTTTAATTTTGCACCATGCCTTCTCCATGTTTAACCATATACCAAACACTTCTTGTAAGAAAACTATGCATAAGTTTTTCTTCTTGTTGTTTCCACTGATGATTCAATATAGATCTATTCTACATTACCAACTCATGATGCCTTATAGTCCCACAAAAAAACTCACAATCCCATATAACCTAACAATAAATTAGAAGATAGAGAGTGTCATGCTTGAATATGAAGTATCCCAATAGGATGTGTGTAGTAGGAAAGACTTGTGATGATAAGTCTCGAAATATCTTTGTGAGAGAAGGAATCATTTCATGCATAATGAAATGATAGAAACTCCATATATGTTGTTGAGAGATAATTGTCCCTTGTGTGGAAAGGGGTCTTAATGAAACACCACCCAAAAAAAGAGAGAAATACATGCCCATTCTAGTTTGAAGGGGTTTTTAGTGATGATCATGCCTAATAAAAATAAAGTTTTCCCTTACATATAAAGGGGACATGTGCACCTTCCTCCAATAATGCAGTATAATGGACAATTTTAAACTCTATAGTTTGGCTCTTGCATATTAGGAGGATAATGGTTGGTAACAAGAAAAGGATTATATACATGGTCATCTTTTCTTTGCAATTTTTAATTTAATTGTGAGAAAAACTTAACATCAAGTATGGTTCTCTATCATCAACATTCCAATTTCCATAATAAGAAAGTTCTTCTATATTTTTTGTATTATTTCTTCATTTACAATCAATTTGATGCCCTTGGACTAAAAGTAATGTGATATTCTCCTCCATTCTTAGAAAATATCTAGATGTTGGACATACTCTACTCCTTGAAATAAATCCTTCCTCTCAATAACTTTATGTCCTAAAAAAGTCAATCTATAGATCCTGTGTGGGTTCTTCTAGACCGTCAAATGACTAGTGGTTGGGTGAAGAACTTTTCTTTAGTGGAAGTTGGAAGGTAGATGATAGAAGACCTTACTTGATGTTAAGAATCTTACTTGATGTTAAGTTTTTGTAACATACTGAATCTTGGGTTCATTTGCAATTTAACCCATTTCCAAGCTTTTCATTTCCTTCTTATCCTTATTGTCATTTTCCTCAAATTTTCCTATCTTTTCTATCCTCTTTGTCCTCAATGTTGAAATTGAGCAATTCGTAATGGTGTGAATTATATTTGACCCAAATTTATTACAATGAATGGGTTTTTGCACAAACATCTCAACAAGTGTGTTAATTAGAGTCTAATAATCCAAAATGACCATTTATGAGAGATAATTAGTAGATTATATTAATTTAGAGTCTTTATGGCTTTTTGGGAAAAGAAATAAGAAGTAATGTGGAATTGAGTTAGTTAATGAGATTATAACCCTTTTCCCTTTCTATCTCCTCCTAAATGTTAATAAAGCAACAAAAAGGAGTAGGGGGTGTGACATGACTATTGAATGAGTTTATAATATCCAATTCAAATTCGTACTTAAGGATTTTCTAAAGAAATGTCTTTTATTAATTCACCCTTTAAAATACATTAATATACACATTAATGGACAATATCGTGGTTAAGGGTCATATCTTGTGTAAAATGAAAATCTAGTTGCATAGCATTAATCTAGGCATTATTATTAGCCAATGGTTCAAATTTGGGGTCAATTGGTGATTGTTTGACCCTCCAAATGAATTAAATGAGTTTTCAATAAATTTTGACTATGGTTTTATTTTGATTTACATTCAATGCATTTAATTCCCTATAGTTTGTGATTTAATCACTGTCACATGTTACTTTGTTTTTTAGTTTCTCTCAAGCAAGTGATCTAACAGATGAGGTTTAATCGCGAGATCTAAGAAATCATCCGACAGCTAGATCGTCGTGCTCTACCTCCACATCACAGCGAGTCAGTTACAGTGAATGAATCTGCAACCCCTTTCTCCTTATCCAATGATTCTTTTTGCAAGCTTTCTTCTCTGTTGACTTCATCTTTCTCTAGCATTTTAGACAAGCCTTTCCTCATCTCCTTTCATGTCCGGGTGAAGAAACACCCAATATAGAGCTTCGCTGCCCCTCTACGTCCAGGTTATAGATGCCATCATAGTCCCTCCTTCATCTATTTAAGAGACCCTAGGGCACCAAAAGACTTTGCTCAACACTCCTCTTCATCTAATTTCATTGTTGGTATCCCCAAACTCCTAGGCCTGCTTCTCATCCTTCTCCAGCGAGAGGACCCCGCCTGATATCCTCCACCTCACTCGGCTCAATTGTGCAACAAGTAATCATCCCTACCACCTATCCTTTGTTTTCCCATCATTATTTCACCCTGATTTGCTCAGAGTTACCACATCCTATAGCTCATTTATGATGCTTGTCGATGCTAGTCGCCTTGGCCACCTAGTGGCCATTCAATCACAAAAATTGGTCCTTTGGCATCGCCTTGCCATTGCGAGTGTTTTGCACATGATAGCTTGTCTTCCCTCTCATTTTACTAGCATGATACTGGACTCCGATTCCATTCCCCTATTTCTCCTTCATTTTTTGTTGAAATAACGCTTTTGCCCCTGGTTGCTTAATCAAATAATCAATCATGTATGGGCATTTTTGGGTTTTCCTCTTGTCACCACTCGCCCTCCTATTTTGAGAACACAAAGCTGATGTGACAATCTTCCATTCCGCAGCTGGATAAGTGGGCCACGAATGGGTATCCTGGTCCTTGTTCTGATGTGGATTTTTCCCAATTTTCTATTTCTCTATTTTATAAAATTCACAATAAATTGTAGAATGATCTGAAAAATACAAATAAATACTCGTTGGAAAGGATTTTTCACAAGGAATGTGATTTATGATTTTGAAGTATTATTTTGCATCATTGTTTCTATGTTTAATATAAATACCATTTTAATATAAATAATCATCGACTTCTCTCTCTAGGTTTTTTCCGGCTTCTCTCTACCCGGTGGCACCGCTGGGGGGAGGGGGCGTCTTCTCAGGCGTGCCTTCCCCTGGCTTTTAACCAAGCCGACTGAAGCTTGAACTATTCCGAGAGAAAGAGGCGTGCAGTTGAAATCCAGTTGCCCGACAGGTGCTCGTCTCGATCCTGGAAGTCGCGGGTCGAGTTGTGCTGCGAGAGCCGCAATTTGACGAGGTCGGTGCCATCAATTTAATCGACTTCATCTTGTTAAAGTGAGACGAGTGGAGAAGAGCCCTCCCCTATCGTCGATCTCATTGCTTGTTCCTCTGACCCTAACACATGTGCCTCCTTCTAGTTCTCAGGGTTGTCACTTGCATCTGGATATGCTTAGGCATCCAAGACAGAACTTGGGCTCCTCGACGGGATTCTAGACTGGACTCACTCTGGCGTCTTCCTATCGTGCCTCGTCATCGAACTAGACACGGTTTTGTGCTCGGGTCGTGTCCCCTGATCTGGGGTACAGACCTCGACGTTTGGTGGGGCTCCTCACTTCGGCGGCGCCTCCCTTCTGATCCTCCCTTGATGGATAAGAAGGTGGCAGGTCTCTCTGGGAGGCTGGGGTTCCTACTCTGGTCCTCCTGGTGACCCCTCATATTCACAGGCCGACCCCAAAGGATTCGATGGTTTCTCAATGGGCAAAGGATAAAGGGTCTCCTTGCCTTTCACTTGGATCCTACTGGATCTGGGAGCTTTCTGCTTCTGCTAGCATCGATGGTCTTCCTCGAAGGTCTGCTGCTCTTTGTGCTGTAGGGTGTCGGGTCATCACATAGATGCTTATAGGTATGTCGCTGAGACATGGAAGCAGCTCAGGCTGTGTGAGGGAGCAGGTCAGGGGGGGCAGTCTATGTCTTTTACTTCCCCTAGTTTCTTTCCTGATGTGTGGAGTTGTATATCGTCGAGCCCAGAAATCTGATGGGTGTCGTCTGTTGAAGAGGAGCTGGTTAATAACCTAGATGTCACTTCTTCAGTGATTGAGTTAAATGCCAGTGGTGGATAGGTAGTTATCTGGCTCAAGGACAATGGTTCGACGGTCAGCTCATGGATGGACCCTGGTGATTCACTCTCCTACTTCTCAGTAGATGGCTGATCTGGGTTCACCCCAAGTTCTAGATGAAGCGTTATTGTGCTCAGCAGTATGAGGTTCCCTATTGGATGCTCTTATTCATCCATTTAGAGACCTAAGAGAAAGGATGGAGGTTAATCTTACCATCCTCTTGTTGAAAACTTGGTGCTCCTTCTGTGTTGTAGAAATAATGAGGCAATTTGTTGTTGTCTGATGGTTTGGGAGTTTTCTTTGGTTCTTCTTCCACTACTTTCTATTAGTGGGTTAATGCCAAGTGCAAAGGGGGTTCCAAAGGTTCTTTCTCTGATGATCGTTGCAGTTCATATAGGTTGCTAAAAGAGTGTTCTATGATTCAGCTAATGCAACATGGAGGTGCTACTGATGTCTGGTTTATAGGTAGTGATCTGGCCAGCTATGCTGCTCTTAAGATATCCAAAAGTGCTGGAGTTTTTATTCGGCTGTCCATGTCATCATTCATTCATAGGATGGTTTTATTGCTAGTGGCAGCCTGTGCAGCTTAGGATGATCTCTTTGGTTACCTTCTGTTTTCTCCTTATTCTAGCGTGGTTGGGCTCTTTTCTCCTTTTCCTAGATAGGAGGCTACTGTATGTAGCTTAATCTTCAGTCTAAGTTTGTCTCTTTTATTTTCTTTTTGGGTGTTCCGACATCCAGGTTGTTATGGGGGCGCATGTTCTTTTGTACCCAATGTTTTGGCCTTATTTACCAGCCTGTTGGTATCAAGGGTTTTTGTTTTTGATGTAACGGGGTACTTTGTGCCAAAAGTTTTGGTAATACAGTAACACACTTTTTGGAACGAAAAACAAATCCTAAAATTGATAACTAATTCATTTTAACTCCAAATTTAAGAAATAAATATGTTTTCTTAATTGATAGAATCAAAGTAATCGATTGGTCCATGTTTTGAGTCCTAATATGATGGTTTTCATAGAAAGTCCAAAATTAGGGTTTCTTACACATTATGTTTTACAAAACCCTAATACATGTGATGAAATTTGTCAATAGGTTAAAAGTGGTTTTGGATGCAATTTAATTGGTGAAAGGTCTTCTCTAGGAATCTAAAATGAGGTATGTGAAACCCTATTTATGTATGTAAAATCCTATTTATATATGAGTTTGAACACTTGTCCTTCAGTTGGGAATTTTGATACCCAACCCTAATATTTCCAATGAGGCATTGTCTTAGCCTTTATTCTCTTTATTGCCTTCTTGTGGAACCTATATTTCAATTACTTCTTGGGTTTTGAACCCCAATGTTATATTGCTTTTATTTCCACTCTGTTAATTTATATTACCCAACATGATGAATTAGTTACTTAATTAACTAATGTAGTGTACATGAGTACAACCACCCATAAAGGGCATGTAAATTCGCCCAGGGGAATGTGATAATTATCCCCATTTTATATATAATTGGGTGCTTGGGAATGTGTTATTTCTCCCTCACCCAGAGGCTGAGGTTATGTGGCATCCAACTCACAAAAACAAGATTTTCTTAACAGGAAGTGAATCATTGGCAACGGAGTTACTAAAAATCACTAAAAATTAAAACTTTTTGCAAAGAGATCCAATTCTAGGAAACTCTTAAACAAGAACCAAAGTATTACATATACATCCTGGTTCGCAAGTACATTCCATGTACCATCTCTTCTTGAGGATTACATACAACAATTACTTTGCCAAACTATATATCAGTAACATAAAACCTCAAGGCGTTCAAGCCAAAATCTCATATTGATGATAAAAGTACTATCTAATGACTCTTAGGACCTGAGAGTACAGAGACGACACATAGGACTTTCTATACAAAACTTGGTAGCCAGTGCCTCCACCTAAGTTATCACTGTTGTCCTTGTTGCTGTTGTTGCTTTTCCCTTGCTATAGGGTTCCTGCTTCTTCTTCTGCATTTACCTAAAAAGTTGGATCCCACGGGGGTGAGACAATTGTAAATTGCCCCAGCGAGAGATATAACTCTCCGCCAAAACATTATTATTGTAGTTTATTAGAATTAAAAACTGAGCATGAGTTCCTATATTTTAACAACAATATTAATCATTGTGTGAACATAATAAGATAATCTCCTTTCCTAAGGAGAACATTGCATCTACCCATGGTAGAATCATAATTCATCCATCTACTTGCAATGAATATAAAGAGATATAAATATCATCTATCAACTAGAGATGCATAAAAGAAATGTAACATCAGCCAGTAAATTTCTATATTCAAACCTTAAGCAAACATGCTATACGGATGATTACATTTTACAATCACACTTATGCCCTTAGGAGATGAGGTATACCGCTCATACTCCAACCAATCATTGCAAAGTCAAAATCGGTACCATACAAGATCAATGGAAGAGCCAGCTTCCATGACCTCCCACATCTCGATCAGTGCGAGACCACATGCAGGACATCTTGTGTCTCTGCTACATAGCTTTCCAGGGTATACTGGTAACTTCGCTATAGAGTTATAGTGGCAGCTGTACTCTCTTCACAATTGAGAGATTTCATGTTTACCTCCATCGATCTGACATTAAAATTATTGGGAGATGTGTACTGCATCTATCCCAATCATCGAGAGATTCATGATACATCCATCCCGGTACAAACAATGAAGGATTGAGAGGTTTAATGTTTACCTTCCATCAATTCCCTCACTAGGATGTAAGGATATGTTCGCCCATCAACACCCACATATTCAAAAATATGCATTCTGGGTTTTGCCGCGGAGCAACCCATTTCACCATCAGTAAATACTGACACTGATGGATCTATGGTGATGGCTCTACATGATATGATTTCACTTGATTAATTAAGTACATTGGCATATTCTTTTAGCAGCAGTCAAGTTCTGAAATAGGAATTATTGTGACAAATGCTACAAAGAAACATGTAAGCTCTTATCAATTGCTTTACCAGAACTTATAATACATTGGGATCTTAATCCCTTATCTCATCACTTGAAAGTTCACATCTCACAGCAACATCATTATTTTACTTATCAAATTTGGGTATTCATACCCTCAGTTCATCACTAATCACTGTTACCACTTGTTAGGTAACTATTACCTCTAGGTCCTCAGACTGAGGTATACATGATACTTGTTACACAAGCATCTCACATGGCTCACAAGGCCCATTAAGTGTCTTGTCACCTTTCACTAGGCAATAGTTTGTTCATATGGCTCACAAGGCCAATCTGCATCTAAATCAAATAATCATCATAGCTCATATTTGGCCATGCTTATCATATCATGATACCTGTATGGTTGATACACATAATAACAGTCATAAAAATCACTTATCACATCATGTGGTACAATAGTAACACCACCATTCCTTTATCAGGATTAGGGTTTACTATCAAATAGGATTTTCCATTCCATTACTCAATTTAGGGTTAGGATTTCCCATTTCACATTAGTTAGGGTTTCATGTTCACATTATTAGTTCAACCCTAATATATTTCTCCATACCTCTAGGAGCATCCATTGACATCTCAAGTATTCACTTAAACTTATTACTTGTATCATGTATGATTAATGATTATCAATACAAGGTATGAGATCATTTCTCATCCTTTTCATGGTATGATTATATCATACTCATTAGTTTGGCTTATCCTTTTCTCAAATTATATAGCCCATGCTTATCAAAATACATCAAACTTATTACATCTTATTGTAACAGCTTACATAACACTCTTCATGTATTTCTTATCTAAAAATATTGGAATAGAGGTTCATCAAGATATATCTACTTTGAAATGCTAAATGTAATAACTATCATGTCTTGATGTTTCACTTCTCTCATCACTTCTAACTTGCCTGAGTTTATCAACTTATTTGGTATTAAGGTATTTCCCTCTTAATACTTTTAACCACTAACCTATCACCTTTATCATGTAGTGCATAGGTCACATATTAGGATTGTCCAACTATCTTTAATGATATGGACTTATTACATGGTTAGACATTGTTGATATAGAATAAACCATTATCAACCACTTTAGGTATTTCAACTCTTAGGATGTTACCCACACCATTATTTAGTGTTGCATACATCACTCCTAAGAGTTTCTTGTCCTTATCTTTGTAAGGTGTATAGGGTTGATACACATGTATAGAGTTAGATATATAATTATTTAGGCATCATCTTGTCCCTTATACCCTTACTCATTAAAGTATCAACATTACCATTCATATGGTTTATCAATTTCACCCTTCATGGGTGTAACATTCTCATCTTACTTAATTATATTAGCCACACCCTACTTTAGTGTATTGGCCATTATACCATCATTAGGGTTTCATATATCATTACATGGCATCACCCTGGATTTGAGTCTCACTTCACATCATTGCATCAGGGTTCCACATAACATCATTCTAATTTAGGGTTTCTCATGGCATTACCCTAGATTTGAGTTTCACATTCAATATCCCACAATTAAGGTTTACGATTCATCCCAATTAGGGTTTTGTATCACATTACCCTGAATTAGGGTTACCCAGGTCATCCCCATTAATTAGGGTTACTTCCTTACCCTAGATTAGTATTACACCTAGCATTTCCCTAAATTAGGGTTAAGGTTCATCAATCTTCTTGATTAGGGTTTCATGATCTCTTTATCATGGATCATTCCCTAAAATTCATATTTTATTCAGATTGAATATGATGAGGCTTAACCATCACACGATTATCATTCATGTATGGATTCCTCTCTCTCTCATCCTTTCTAGACTGTTGACTATGTAAAACTTAGTTAGATTAGGTTAACCAACCCTTCAATTAAGTACGTTCAATTAGGATAGACTTAGTATATTGAAGTATTGCTTATTTAAGCTTCAAGGATTAATTCACCTAAGGTTACCAATCACTTGGTACCTTAAAGGTACAACCCTAGTGATTATCTTTGAGATAAATTAGTAACAATTATAGGGTCAATTGATCCTTCATCACAATAAGTTTTCAATTGATATGATCACATTGAATCACTAAACGTTCTTGACCCTTTACTCTCTGACAGTTTGAAATTGTTTAGGCAAGAAGTGTGTTGAAACCGATTGGACTTGGGTCTCCAAATGGTTTGAGACCGTTTGGACCCAAAGGGTCTTGAGACCATTTGGACCCAAACGGTCTTGAGACCGTTTGGACTAAAACGGTCTTAAGACCGTTTGGTCCAAACCCTCTCCAAACCGAATGGACCAAAAAGGTCTTCCATTACTTAATCAATTCTGGGTTTCAATCAATGAACCGACTATCAATTGAATCCTTGGTTCATTCATCAGTTGAACCATTGAATCATCCTTCAATTGGACCATCAATTAGGGTTTTGAATCCCATTGAACTAGGATTTATAATCAAGAAACCTTCAATTAGGGTTTTGAAATCAAAGAACTTTCAATGATTAACATTGTGGAACCGATTCAATTGAAATCAATGAATCATCATCAAATTATGATATGACCTAACCTCAAATGGTCTTGAGGTCGTTTGGATGACCTAAAAATGGTCTTGAGATCGTTTTCCCCATCCCATCATTAAAATTGTTGAAATTCAATTAGGGTTTAGATCATTGGATTGATCATCACATTAGCTATTGATTGCATTTCAATTTGATATCTATGGAACTTCAAATACTCAACCATTCTCAACCCTAGACCTCCAAATGGTCTTGGTTTACCTCCAAACAGTCTTGAGACCGTTTGGGTGACCTTTGGGTAAATCAACCCAAGATTTTAAATCAACCAATTGCAATTTTAGCACTTAACCCGATTAGGGTTTGATAATTGATTAGCCTTCAACTGATGAACCCTTTGAAACTAATCAATTGAATTTAATGGGTCAGCAACCATCAACATTAGCCTATGAGCTCCAAATGGTCAACCACTCCAAACGGTTTGAAATTGTTTGGTTTCTAACAGTTTGTTGAAATCGTTTAATCAATTTCAATGAAACTGATTGGTTTCCAACTTTTGAAACCGTTTGCCTAGGATATTTTTGAGGTGTGTTCTTATAATGATGTCATCATCCTCAAGCTATGATCCTTCATATATTTCTGTAATTTTCATGGTGGTTCTATTAATTTTATCAAGTGAATTTCAAGAAGAACAATTGATGAACAATTGATAAGGAATTGAATGCAATAACAATAGTAAGGGTTCAAGTTATAAAACCCACCTCCAATTGAGCTTCAAAGCTTCACGATCACATCAAAAATGGTGGATGAAACTCCTTTCACTATCCCAAGGCTTGTCCTCAAGCTTTGAGTGAAAAGGAATGGTTAGAATTGAAGATGGGATCGAGATAAGAAGAAATCATGCATTGATTTTCGATTTCCATTATGGAATTAAAGTGAAAGGAAGTAAAGAAGCTTACCAAGAGGTTGGGGGTCATCCTTCTAATCCTCCAAAGATCCCTTTTTCATTTTTCAAGCAAAGACAAGAAGTGGATTCGAAAAAGCCTTTGATTTGAGTTGTAAAATGTGTTTTTATAAGGAAATCAATGAGAGAGAAAATGCCTTATAAAAATCTTTTAATTCCAAAATTAGTGCCACCTCTTCCCCCTCAATTCCTTGCATGAAAATATATATTCCTCACCTCCGAATTCCTCTCCATTATCCATGAATTAAAGGAAAAGAAATTAAGCACCTTAAATCATATAATACTAATATCCATAAGTTAGCGGATATTTTTTTTTTCTTTTCTTAATGTGAGTGGGTTCTCCACTCACGTAGATATTTCCATTGCCTTTGCAAGGCACAAGGACGTCCACACTTGTTGATTTTCAACCAACACAATTTTGGTTGAAGGGAAATCCAATTATTATAATTATTTTTGCATTAAATTGAATTAGGGTTTCAATTATGCTTAAATCTTGATTATTTTAATATTAAGATTCTCTCTCCTTCAAAGTGATACAAATGAGATGCCCCTCTCATTTTATTTTCTATACACGATGCCAAGAAACATTATGGACTGTTTTGAAGTGGTAATTTGCATATTTAACCCTAGGTTTTGTGTGAATTGTATATTATACCAAAACTAGGTTTTAATGCACAAACATTGCTTTATCAACTCTTTCCTGGTATTCAGGCTTTTCCCAAGCCATGCCTCTGCATCATCTTCATTCTCATGATGCTTCAACACATGAGGAGCATTTAATCATGTAACATTAGCAAGTTAACCCCTCAACTTGGGTAATTTGCACTTTAGACCAAAATAAGCAAACATTGCTTCAATATTATTCAAATGGAACCAAAATTGAAACATAGGTTTCTCTTGGGCCTTAATTAATTTTCACAAGATAAAATTAAGGATCTAATTAACTTTCTTAGGAAAAACTCCCAGGGTTAAGGCATAACCCAGGTCAGGGATGTTACAGGTTAGGTAGGTGTCTCATCCCTATATTAGTTTAATGTGGTCATATTAAATCATGGATTCAACTTTATTACTATTTGATTTCACAGAATTCTTAATGATTTACATGCCTCATACTCTTGAAATCTCTTAGAATAGTAAATCTTTACTTTTCCATATTTAAACTGTTAAATGTCCTTAGTCATTTAATTTGACACATACTTTTCTCTCATCTTGCTTGGTGATCCCAACCACCCAGGTTTAGGATCAGAGTGCACAACAAGAGCATGGTGAACCAGCCTAAGACTAGGAGAAGGTGTTCATCCTTCCCTCATGGACTTATCTCTTAAGTTATTCCTTGGTGACAAATTAATGTAGTTTAGATTCCCTCTATCTTAAGAGCCATATGTTGTATCATGTAAACCCAAATTGGGAAAATTTGATGTACTTTTTATGAAATTGAATATAGTCAAAGTTTTAACTTCCACTACTATTCATTGGTGTTTTATTTACCATATTTAGTAGAGGTGATTTCACTTCTTTATAGCATGGTATCAGAGCCAATGGTAGTTAGAGTTTTGACTATTTCAATTTGTCTCCCTAGTTAGAAACTCTTACCTCATATAGTTTCCCATTTATTTCACCTTAGAATTGACCTATGGTGAAAGGTTGATTTAGGACCACAAGAATGTCATATTAGAAATATCGTTAGTCAAATTTTATGTGATTATCCTATTAGGTAGCTACTAGGACAGAATTTGAAAGTAAGGGTTCCTAGAAAGGGTCAGGGTCTAGGGACTGGCAAAATTTTCCTCCGTACCACTAGCTTGGTTTACGAGTACTCCCATATCCATATGACACTAGCATGGCCTGAGCTGATACTGATTGTCTGAAATATCATACCTTTAGGCAAATAGCCTGAATGTTGAGTACCCTTAGGAATCTTACCTGATGATTTGGTTACCCAAATAAAATCACCTTATATCCCATAAGTTCCTTATATGAGTCTTAGATTTCCATGTTTAGGGGTATCCTACCCTATACTAGACTTTGAATTTTGGTAATAGTGAATAGTAAAACAATCAAATACTGGATCTTATACATGGTTTAATTAGACTCACTCTTTTACCTCTAGTTTTGTTTGACTTTTTTGGTCAACCCTTTTAAGGGGTGGAGTAGTAGTAGTAGTAGTAGTACCTTGATAGATTTTGGAATTGTTGATTTTGAGGACAAAATCCTTTCAAGGGGATGGAGTCACACAATGAAATCTAACTACTCTGAATATGAAAACCCTAATTCCATAGACAAGTTAGTGAGCTTATATGATTAGTAATGACCAAACAAGTTATAATTATAATTTAACTTGTTTGTTTATATACTAATGAATACATAATAAGTAATCTAATAAATAGTTCATATGCTTGAACCCCAACAAATACTTAATATGAGTAACTCACTAATTGTGAATACACATAATGTTGACCATGTCACCCTAATGATAAGATAAATGCATAACATATAATGGTCATGTTGACCTAAACCCTAATATGTAATCATCTAGCCTTAACATAAATACATACATACCCTTAATGCCTTCATTAGTGACATTAGGTGTCATCTTCAGGTAATACACCGTGACGCATATAAATGGAATATAGTCACCTAATCATAACTTGGTATATGAATCAATTCATTAATATGCAATGTGTTCCACTTTATTCAGTAAAATACATATAATGACTCAAATATGATAAAGAGTAATTAGATTCACATAAACGTGCATAAATGCCTATTGTGATATTTTCTTTTTTGGGGGAATATAGAGACTATTTATTCACCCCACTCTCTACTACAGGAAAAGATGAAAGGAATGTTCACAGTGGTGCTTAAGGAAAGCCATGCCGATTTATTAACAGAAAAATTAAAGTCTTATAAAGTACTACGGGTTTGCTTAGCCAAAGTGTCAGCGATGTTGTTGGCCTTCCTCGGAATCCTTATTTGGACAGCATCACAATTGCTCAGAAGGCGCTGGATCTTATACTTATAAGGCTGGTACTTGTTCATAGGACCAATACTGGAGTTTGCAAGGGACACCGCTTGGGTAGAGTCCGACAGGATGATAAAGCTGTGCCAGTTCTTCTCTAGACAGACCTAGATGCCTTGAATAATCGCCTGAAGCTCTGCCTCAAGAGCACAGGAGCTTTGAAGAAGAGAGCCACTTCCATAACAACATACTCCCTCATCATCTACAATAAGAACTCCAATGCCATTACATTCAGACTGTGAAACAAAGGAAGCGTCCACCAGGACATAATGGTTGAATCGCTGATCTTGTTCATCTGTCACGACAGCCACTCTATCAAAATTAGTGGGTTTTTGGTGCACCTTGCAATGCATTTGGATTGAGGAGGCACGAGCACGAATGAAATCAACCATACTAGAGATTGGCTTCAGGAGGCATGTGTGCACCTGTTCATTTCGGGACTGCCAGAGATGCCAGTAGGCCACCTGCATAATTGGGGCTGCACTGCTCGATTCCGATGCAACCTTGCAAATAATTGAAATCCAATCATCCTCTCCAAGGGAGAAGAAGTGAGGATCCATTTCTAGAGCGATCCAAAATGGTTTACTGAAGGGACAATCCCTAAGACAGTGAATAATGGTCTCTTCTACATTGTTACAGCATGGGAAAATGGTACTTATGTCAATGTGACGCCGTTGTTTTTCCATGTTAGTAAGCAAGGCTCTGTTCTGAAGAAGCCACAAGAAAACTTTCAAGCTTTCCGTAAGAGAAGAACCCCATATATCCTTCCACTTCCCTGGAACAGAGAAATCCTTGTGTTCACATAGCCATCTATAGGCTGATCTGGAAGTAAACGTACCAGTGCTTTCCATATCCCAACCATGGGTGTCCCGCCCATTGTTAACATTAGGTACATGCATGGATTTAATATAGTCCCAGGTAGAGCTGGGAAAGTAGTGTCGAATGAAGTCCCAATCCCATTCACCTTCATGCAAACACATAGAGCTCACTTTTAAATTCTCTAGATCGGTAGGGAATTGGAAGTCAGGATGAAGGTCCCGGATTGATTTACCCATGATCCAACGATCCGTCCAAGCATCTGTATCGTTGCCATTGTTAATGATTTTATAACTGTTGCTTTGTAGCAAGGGAATATTTTTCCTGATAAAGCTCCATGCTGACGACCCATGATGTTTAGTGATGGTGCCATGACAGGCGTACTTCTCCTTCATAACCTTGACCCAAAGCTTCTCTGGTTCGTTAAGAAAGGACCATGCGTTCTTAAGCATTAATGCTTGGTTCTGGTCCCTCGCATCCTTGATACCCAGGCCACCCATGTCTTTGTTAGATGTAATCTTCTTCCAAGATACCAGAGACATCTTGTTTTGTTCCCAAGTACCAGACCATATAAATGTCCGGACATGGCTATTAAGCTCATCACAGAGTGAAGGAGATAACTACACAGTATGCATCGTATGCGTCGGAATTGCTTGGAGCGTAGAGCGAGCCAGGGTGATGCGCCCAGCAAGGGACATGTGTTTCGAAGACCAGCTGTTCATGCGGTTGCGAAGAGAAGCAGTGAGGTTGGCGTGGGTAGACTTGTTAATCCGATGATGAAGCGTCGGCACCCCAAGATACTTGCCCAAGTCCGTCGTCCAGGGGATGTTGAGCTTCCTGCTGATCACCCAAGTGATAGGCCTGGGTGTATTAGCACTGAAGAAACACTTCGATTTTTCAAGAGAGATGACCTGACCTGAGTCTTTAGAAAACTTAGTGAGAATGTCCATGATTTTGGCCGCCTGGGTGATGGATGCCTCTCCCATGATAAGGATATCGTCAGCGAACAGAATATGTGAAATAGGTGTGCCCCCTCTAGAAAGGATCATAGGTTTCCATGTGTGATTTCCCACCGCGAGGTTAATCTCTTGGCTCAGGAGCTCCATACAGAGAACGAACAAATACGGGCTGATCGGATCACCATGTCGAACCCCCTACGAAGCTTTAAACGAAGGCAGGGGTTGTCCTTCCCAAAGAACTGAGGTGGAGCCTTTTGTAATGATCTGCATGATAATGTTGCAGATGTTAATTGGGATGCTGGTCTGGCGCAGTGTGTCGCTGATGAAGTCCCATTTCATATGATCAAAAGCTTTGGATAAGTCAAGCTTAATGCACATCCAATTCTTCTTGGACGAGCGCGATCTCATAGAATGAATGATTTCTTGGAGAAGCAGGATATTGTCACTCATCGAACGCCCTGGAATGAAGGCCGATTGAGATGGAGAAATCCACTTTTGAAGGAAGGGTTTGATTCGTTCAACCAAGACCTTAGAAAGGAGCTTGAAACATCCATTATTCAAAGAAATGGGCCTGAGATCATTGAAACTTTGAGGTGATTTAACTTTGGGAAGAAACACCATGTGAGAATCCACCAACTTCTCATCAATGATTTGTGTGCGGAAGATGTTTCTGAAAGTGAGCATAATAGAACCGCCAATAACATTCCAGTTGGTTTGCAAGAACTCATTATAAACACCGTCAGGCCCATGCACTTTAGATGGGGACATCAGGAAGAGCGTGTGTCTGACTTTTTCAGTGGTAGGCATGGCGGACAAGGCATTGCAGCATGCCTAAGAGATGGGAAAGAAATGACCTGCAAAATCGGACAGGTTCTGGCGGACAAGGCATTGCAGCATGCCTGTGATATTAAATGTGTATAATTGATAATAAGATGTGAATAAATAGGAGAAAATGATTAATGATGACATTACTATGAGTATGAAAGGTGATATGACAAAGTGTGACATTATTTGGAATTATTGTAAACTTAATAACTTCTTGTATAATATTATCTATTACTTACAAAATATTCTATGGTAATTCTACATGATGGTAATATGATGATAATGGAGCATAAATTCAAGCTATTAAGGATTCTGATCTAATACATTAATAAATATTGATATTACTTAATAAACCCTAACTATGCTTAAAATTCTTAATGAGTAAATAAGAAATACATATGATTTGTGCATTGTAACGACTCCACCTCCCGATAACCCCCAATTAAGGGAGACCAAGAGGTTAGAGCTGTTATCCTAATTTCCTGGATCAAAGGTTCAAAAAATAATCAGTAATAATTATTAAATTCTACCATGACTATACTGAAAGCTAGAGTAAAAATAAAACTTTGCATACCTTTTTTTCAAAATCTTGGATATCTATCTTCTATCCACCTCTAGACTCTATTCTAACTAATCCTCCTTGCATTTATTTCTTAATTTCACAATATGCCACTTTACTGTTTGTCTTTTTCAATTTGTACCTAAGTCACCGACAAACAAAACATCGGTCAACATAAATGAATATGCCGGGTTGTGGGGACAACCGAAAATTTAACATATATGGCTAACAATCTAAATATCACAATCAAGTTAATTAACAAGTCAATTTACGCTTTCAATGTGACATTCTCCACCACTTTTGCCCTAACCATGGAATACCCCCCTTTAGGGTTTCTCTTTTGTCATTGACTTAAGGTCGCCTTCTCCATCCTGAGCTTGGTGCCTAGGTCACCTCTCATGGTGCCCATTAGTCATGCAATATCATAAGGCCACCTTCTCTATCCCAAGCTTGGTTCTTGGGGTCACCACTCATGGTGCCCATGGGTCTTCCCTCTTGGACTTGACCTTATTGCATCATCCATCAGGGTGACATGTAGGTGCAAGAATATGCACTTATATAATAATTGTGATAATCATAGTGACTTTATGATTTGCAAGTATGAACATCCAAACTGATAGGTTGCATCCAATATGATTAATCATTCGGAAAACCTTTAGAAAACTAATGTGATTAACCATAATTAACCACATACCTGATCCAGAGCATCTTGATGTCCAAGCAATAATGATACAAAACAATCAAATAAGCAATCAAAAATATCCTAAAATTAATACATACCATCCAAGTATTATAGTTTATCCAAAAAACTCTCAAGATTGACTTGGATTCCACCTTAGGGTTTCTAGGCCAACTTCAAGGTTTTATTAGGGTTTTAGCCTCCCTAATGCATTTATCACGTTTTTTTTAGGTAAGTCAGAAGGCTCTTTTATTCATCCCGCCCTTCTCCTACAGGTAGAGAAACTAGATTACATATTTGTCCTACTAAGAAAAGAAACTTGATGGGTGGTCCACCATTACAATGGAGAAGGGGTAGAGGATGACCCACAGGGTCGAGAGGGATGTATGTATAGAGACGGGCATCTGAATAGGTTTTGAGGTGGTGTTTTGTGAGCGCATCATCAGGGCTAATATCTTCCCTTGGTACCTTCAGAATCTTCACTTTATCATAACGATCTAGATGATCCTTAATAGGCTTGGTCCAGTCATACCAGCTTAGAAACTTCCCAGAGATGTCTTGGATCACCTCCACAATGTTTTGGAAATCTGTAAGGACAATGATAGGCTTACTATAATCATTATTTTGGTTCAGCAGTGCCATAGCAATAGCCCGTAACTCAGCAGCCATCGTAGAACCCACTGTGGTCATCTCAGCTCTTCCAAAATGCCATCGGCCATTACTATCCAGATGAATGGTAGCTATCACAGCGTTGTTATTCTTAATAGCAGCATCAACCATAATAATAGTCCCATCTACTGGTATAGTGATATCAGTGAGAGGGTTAAGCTTGGCAGCCATCTCTATCCTTACCTTTTTCTTTATCTCTTCTTCAATGAGGTGTTGGAGATGGTTGATGTCCGTAAGTTTCCGTTCTTGTGTGGTGATTTTGTTTTCAAACACACACAAGTTTTGAGCCTTCCAAATAGTCCAATAGGTAATGCCAAATAGCGTTTGATTAGCTTGTGATCCTTTCAGCTCCCTCGCCAGCCAGGTGTGAGCATCCACATCTTGAATGGTATAGGGCTCCATAATATACAGGTCATTCTGCCAAATCTCCATGGCATAGAGACAGAAAAGAAGAGCATGCATAGCAGTTTCCACCTCCATCTCACAGTGAGGACACATCTCATTATCAGTGAGATTTCTCTGTTTCCTCTGAGCATTAGTCATGATAGCACCATGTGCGGTTAACCACAAGAAGACCTTAACCTTACTCGAGACCATTAGTGTCCATATCCTATGCCATAGATCATTAGTAAGAGAACTGTCATCCTCTCGAATGAATCTATATGTGAAACTCGTGTTATAGTTCCCTATATAATCATGCTTCCAGCTCCAATGGTCCTCCCCTTTGGATGGGTGCAGTTCAGGTAATTGGAGGATCTTACTGACAACGTCCTGCTGTAGGTAATAGGTGAGGAACTCTGTGTTCCATTTTCCGTCCAAATCAATTAAGCTAGAGACCCAAAGGTCAGTAATGTCTTCATCAATCAGTTGTATTGTGTGGTCTTCTAGACGCTCGAGGTCTGGAACCCAAGGGTCAAGCCACACCAAAGTCGATTATCCATTGTTGATAGTTTTATAGCAATGACTTTTGACAAAGGTTAACCCCCTATGTAGCTGGAGTCAAAAGGGGGTGGCATATGTACTCTTCAAGGCATTAAACCCCTTGTATTTCTTCTATAATGTCACCTTCCACAACTCGATAGTGCTATTGATATATTTCTAGGATTGCTTCCACAGAAGGGCTTTATTCCAGTCAGCCATAGAACGTATACCCAATCCTCCTTCCTGCATACTGGCACATACCTTCTTCCAGGAGATCAGGGATAGTGGCCTTTCCTTGTGCCCACCACCCCAAATGAAACTGCGTATTGTCTTGTCCAAACTTGGCGCACAAATTTCTAGGAACCTTTGCAGTTTGCATAACATAAGTTGGAAGCGCCGTGAGGACGGTCTTGGCTAGACAGATGCAACCTGCAAGAGATAACGTTTTGGCTACCCAGCCATTTATTTTGGATTCCATATTAGCGGTAAGAAAAGAGTATGTATCTCTGGACACCTTCTTATGGAGGATAGGAACTCCTAAATATTTTCCTAAATCCTCAGTCTCTGATATCTTACTGATAGAGCAGATCGTGTCTCTAGTATGCTGAGTGACCGATTTGGAGAAGAAGGTCCTTGATTTGTCGACCGAGATTTTTTTCCCAGACGCATCCTCAAACAGTTTAAAGCAGTCAGTAATGATTTTAATTTGATCAACGGAAGCTTTATCAAAGATGATGATGCCATCCGAAAAGGATACATGAGATATTTTAGGACCTTGTTGGGATACTTTAACAGGTTTCCAAAGTTTCCCTTCCACACACTGGTTGATGAGCTGAGTGACACGTTCCATACACAGCACAAATAGGTAGGGGGATAAAGGGTCCCCTTGTCTTAGGCCATGGGTTGCTTTGAAAGGCGGAAGAGTTTACCCATTGAAAATGATATTTGAGTTCCCTGCGTTTAGAGAGTTCAAAATATATTGCTTGATATTTGGGGGCCAAGACATATTATTGAGTGTGTCTTCAATGAAATCCCAGGACAAACGATCATAGGCTTTGGACAAATCAACTTTAATATCCATCTGTGGAGCACATGATTTCCTCCTCATATTATGAATGACCTCCTAGACAATGATAATGTTATCAGAAATGCTTCTGCCCAGTATAAAGCTCGTTTGAATGGGAGAAATCCACTGTGGGATGTATCTTTTTACCCGCTCAACAACCACCTTGGATGCTAGCTTCATGCAAGTATTATTCAAGGTGATCATCCGTAAATGATTACAGTTCAGAGGATTATTTATCTTGGGTATCAGGATAATATCAGAATCTCCCATCGACCCAAAAAAAGGGTTGCCATTAAGCATGCTTCTAATGGATTTAAGGATAGAAGAGTGGATTATCTTCCAGTTATTTTCAATGAAGTACATGTCAGTACCGTCCGGCCCCACCGCTTTGAAAGGAGATGAGTTTTTGACAATTTTCCAGATTTCATATTCAGTAGGTGAAGCCCCAACCCCACGTATCTGTTGGCTTGTTAGTTTCTTGAACTTTGCAGGTATATTGTCCATATCCACCCAGTTATGTATAGTATTCGTAGTGAATAGCCCTTGGAAATGGTTAGCCATAAGAGATTTCAGCTCCGTCTAAGTGGACACCCAGTTACCCTCCTCGTCTTGTAGGGTTGTCAGTTTATTAGATCTTCTTCTATTGCTAACTAAAGTATGATAGAACTTGGTATTATTATCTCCATCTCGAAGCCAATCAATATGGCTGTGTTGCTTCCAATCACATTCCTCTTTGGATAAAATAGTTTCTAGCTCGAGTTCCTTCTGGTTGCACAGGCTATCTTTAGCAGTATCATAGCATTCTTCTAATTCTCTTTGTAGCTTGCCAATAGTATGGAGGATGGTATGTTTTTCCTTATTATGCATCTTCTTACATGAGATGTCCCATTTCAGAATGGGTTGTTTTATCCGTTCCAGCGCTACTGGGAACTCCAAGGAATTGTCCCACAATGTTTCTAGTAGACCGGGAAACTCAGTGTGTGCTTGCCAGGATGCTTTTGCTTTGAGATGGCTCTTGTGATTTCCAACCCGACCATTAATGACAGCAATAGGGTTGTGATCTGAGTCAACTCTTGGAAGAGTGACGCAGCTGAAATTTGGGTACAGTTGCAACCATTCAGAGTTTGCAACTACTCTTTCCAGGCGCTCATGAAGCAGATTCTTTCTGTACGTGAAACTGAAGCCCGAGTAGCCTATATCAGTGAGGCCTGCCTGCAATAAAGCATTGTTGAAACGCATAGTCTCAGAAATATTGAACCTTTTACCGCCTATCTTCTCTGAAGGATTCAGCATGCAGTTAAAATCTCCCATCATGATCCAAGGCTTCTTGATAGTTTTTCTTAGTTGAAAAAGATGTTCCCATAGAATTAGCCTAGCACTCAGATTAGGAGATGCATAGATGAACGTATAATAGACTTCCTCATTGATGTAGCAATGAATATAATACTTGTGGCTTTGAATGATCCTGAAATTACACCGTGCCTCATTCCAAAGAACCTAGATACCACCAGAAAAGCCGCGTGCCTCCACGCAATGTGAGCTTGAGAAACCCAGTTCCCTAATAACCTCTTGTGCCTGTACTCCGGAGATGCAAGGTTTAGAAATTTAAACGACCTGGATTTTATACTGGACAACAAGATTTTTTAAAGAGAGCCAAGAAATCTTCTTAATGGCTCCTCTGATATTCCAAGCTAGAGAGTTAATCATAAAAGAGTATATTAGTTGAGTTGGGACCCTACAGTCCCCTCATGAATGTCTCCTCCTCATCTAGTTTTTCTTCTAGTAGTGAAACTTTGGGATCTTTGGGGGCTATTTGCGCCCGATAGCCCTTTCTTTTCTTTTGCTTTCCTTCCAGAGCCAACACAATCTATGTCACCCATGCTAAGTTTACGTCCTTCTGTTCTTGCTGATACAGTCACTATCAATGTCCCTTGCTGGTTTGTAGGAGTTGGTCTGCCAGGTATCACCTCATCACCTACAGGCAAGACGACAGTGTGAGCCACATTTTCATCAGTCATCTTATTAGCCTCCCTATCTAGTGCATCGACATGTATAACCTCCACAGGTAGTTCTTCGCTGGCCACAGGTGGTTCTTTGCTAGCTGATACATCAGAGTCTTCATTGCGGCGTTGTTTCTTTCTCCACACCTTTAGTTCTCTGGAAACCCCCTGAACTTGCTGTTGTGATTGTTCCTGTTCCTCCCCTACCTGACATTCATTTCTCTCTTCAGGTTCTTCCTCCTCTAGTGATTGGAATTTTTTAGCTTGCTACTCAGTAACAGGGTTCTTCTTGGTAGCCTCTCTGTTCTTTTGTGGTCTCTGAGTGCGAATGTTTTTCCCATAGTAAACCTACCACTTTTCTTCTTCCTCAACCCACCACACCCCTGCGTCGTCATTTGTAGATTTTGGGTTTGGTGGCTTTTGCGTACTACCAGGTCCATTACAGTCTTCCTGATCATGTCCCAGCTTGTCGCACTTTAGGCACATTATGGGAAGGGATTCATACTCAATCTTGTACTCCCTTCCGTTGATGATGATGGTCGGGTGCACCGGCTTTGTAGTTTCCATCTCCACAGCAAGGCGAGCAAAGTGACTTCGTGTACGCTTGAGTGAATGTTCATCTGCCCAGACCAGAGAAACCATTGCCTGCCATATGCGATCAAACGTCTCCTTGTTATAGTAATGTATCGGCAGTCTGATGACTCTAACCCAGGTAACAATCCGATCTGGTAACCCCTTGTAGGGTTCGAAGTAGCTATTCCATGGCCACACCATTAAAAGCTTCCAAATAAGGACCATGGAACTTTGGTCAGGACATCCTCCTAGTCCATACGGTTGTAGAATTGAACTACATAATATTGCTCAGCTAATTCGTATAGTTCAAATCTGCCCAAAGGTTTCCATAACAATTTCAGTCTATCTGCCATTGTTAGGAAACCAACGTGCCTGTCGATTAACTTTACTATCACGACATGCTTAAAAGGTTTGCTCATCATCTCCTCTGCTTCTGGTGCTACATAGATCTTTGGGATACCTTTGTCGTAGATAAGCTCAATATCTTCAGGGTTGATCAATTCTTTTGGCTCATCGTCTAAGAAGACCGGGTTGGAACTACCGCTTTCGGAAGCCCCTGTAATGACCTACTTGAACGTTTTGGTCGGCATCGACTTCAGTCCCTCCGGTAGGAAAGGAATTCCATCATCGACGTAGATTGTACCCTGGTCCTGCTGTTGGGCGTCAGTGTCCATCATGGTCGTATCATGTCTTTCTATCCCTGGTATGTGACACGCATACCCTTATACATTAGGTTCAAGCCCACGTGTGGGATCTTGATCTGGTTCGTTGATCGTGGCACCTTTCCTCGTATTCCTTCTTCTTTATCATAGCTACGAGATCCCCCGTCGCCATCTAGGGTTTCGCTTGTTCCCCCTGGTCACCTGAATCGTCACTGCTCTCCCCCTGAGTCCCCATCTTGTATATGTACTAATTTTATGATATTTGCATTTATCACGTTTAATGCTCTTTTAGTTCACAAACCCTAATTTCAACATCATAAGCATACTTGAAAGTCAAATAAGTTTATTATGTCTCTTTTACACTAGAACTACCATCTTTATCCTTTTAAGTAATGTCAAGGTCATTAAACCCAATTATCTCCTTTAGTTCTTTCAAATTGACAACTCGTATTTCATTATGGTCTAATTCACATATGAGCTCTATTTATCACTAATTCCACATTTATCCACTAGAAAACCCTAATTACCAAATTAAGGGTATTCATCCATAATTAGGAACTTTTATACTCAAAATAGCTTAGATTCATCATATCTTAGTTTTATTCATGGATTCAAACAATTAAAGCCATTAAGAGTCAAAATTACCAAGATTAGGGTTTCAAGGCCCATTAAAGCATATATATGTACATGGAACCCTAAATTAATAAAATTACACATAAAGATTATACTTTTGGATCTAATGTATCCTTTTCATAATCAACAGGTTAACATCAACTTTAAACATCCATATAACCCCTCCCAAATCATTAATCATCATAGATTAGGTTTCTTAATCATTAATGCACTAAAGTAGATAACTTCAACTAGTTTTGGAATGATAAGAGGTATTAGTTTATGAATATATTTTTATTAGATTCCTTGCATTTTTCTGAGCAAAATTCATAATTATATGCATCCATCTGAGCTACCATTAAATAGATACGAATTTTACAAAATTTACTTACTTGGACCAATGGGATGCTGACACGTCACCAATCCCATGCAACACGTAGCCGGCAGATATCATAACCAAATGACCATATTACCCTTGCTTAAGTCATCGGTTCTTCACAATGTGGAGGGGGAATTTCATCAAAAGCCCTCTGATCATCTTCAACCTCACAACACCCTACCTAGCCATCGACTACAGCCTACTCGTGGGTCTGCCCCCTCCTTCCTAGGGCTCGAGGACCGCCGCCCTCCGCCGCACCTGGGGCACCACCTAGCTTGCGAACTAGATGGCTAGTTTGGGCTGGGCAGGCGTGTGACCTGCAGCCATGGTGTCGGCCTTCTACAGGTGTTGCACGATGATCGTGGGCATCGAGATGATGGTTAGGCTGCTCTCTAGCATCGTGGCACATCAAGCTTCCATCGCAACCCCTCCTTGGCTCCTCATTGCTCCATGGTCATGTTGCTCCTCTTGGTTAGGGTTTTTGGGTGAAAACAAGGAAGAAGGAGAGAGAGTGATGCTTGGGATCTTTGAGAACTCAGCCAAAGGTTCTACCCCTTATATAGGGGAGGGTAGAAAAGCCCTAGGATGCTCATCCATGAGGTAACAAACCCCTTTCCCAATAGGAAACCCATATTCCTTAATTAAGAATTAATCTTCTCTCTCTTAAATATCTTTTTTAATAAACCATATGCCTTAGATATTAGGAATTCGAAAATTATCTCTTTCATCATCCTTGTGCTTGGCTATTAATCCATTGGCCACAAAATCTTATTTTATTAAAGCAAATAACATTTCTTTTGATAATATCAAAAGGTTATTAATTATGTAGCACATTATCCTCTTATTTTGTATTATTTGCATTTTCTCTTTCTTCTTATTCATTGGGACTCCTTGGACCCCAAGAAATCCTAAGATTTTGAAATTCCTTTTTAAGGATACTTATTATCCTTCTAGATGCATCTACATTCTTCATTTCTCATTCTCTTACTTATTTCTTTATTGAGATATCTCTTTTCAAGGATTTTCTCTTTATCTTTTATTGCCTTTCCTCTTTTCCTATTTCCTTCATTAGAAATCACATATAAATGAAATTTATTCAATTGTGGACATTAATGCCACTTTTTAGAGATTTCCATGTATTTCTCATAAATACTTTGCTTAATATTCATTATCTTGTATCTTTTTCTAATATTTGGACTTTTCTTCTTTTCTTCTCTTTTATATCCATTATTGGATTAATATAATAATAGGAACTACGAAATTCCTATCAATAGGGAGATTTACTAATAAGTCCCTTCTTTGAAGAAAAACATACAACCTTCTCAATTAAGTCCAAATTCATAAAATCATTACATTTCATTTATGAAAATACATGAAAAATAAAGGTTGTAACATCCTTCCCCTCTTATAGGAATTTTGCCCTCAAAATTCCACCAAACATATAAACAAGTCAGGATAAGACTTTTCCATATCTTTCATTGGCTCCCATGTGGCTTCATCCTCTCCATAGTGCTTTCAAAGAACTTTTATCATCTCATATTCTTTACTCCTGAGCTCTCTCTCACCTTGGTATCTTGTACCCTTACAGGTGACTCAGGGTAAGTTAGCCTCCCTTGGGAGGTCACTAGGTTCATTGCTTAGCCCATGGCTCAGGTACCTCACATAGTGCTCTAGATCGGACTTGTGGAACACATCATACATCACATTATCCTGAGGGGTAAGGCTACACACAAGTATCTCCACCAATCCATCTCAAATGGACCCATGTATTGGGGACTCAACTTTCTCAGCTATAGCTCAGAGGGGTTTGATTTTCATATCACATATTCTCCCACAGTGAACTGCGTGTCAGTCTTCTTTGCATCAGCTCATGACTCATGTCTCCCCTGGGCTCTCTTTCAGCCATTGCACGATCAAAGCGACTTTATCTACACACACTCTAGTCTTTTTTTGACCTTCGTGAGGTCCCTTCACCAACATCATCTTAATGAAGCGGTGACCGACACAGCCTCCCTTATAGATCTTCTTACATCCTGATACTGGGTATGGTGGTTATCATCACATCTTTCATAGGACAGGAACTGTCTCCATGTATCACCCTGAACGAGCACACACGCTCTCATCAGACCCTCTAGTTTGGATCATACTAACCATCAGTTAGGGGTGATCAGCTATACTAGCATCGAGTTTGTCATGTACTTACTTCCACCACATGGAAGTGAATCTTTAGGTTATATTCAAGAACCTTTGAACTCACATCATGGTGTAGTTGAACCATCTCTCTTTCTTATATGTAGTTCAACTAGATATGTCCCTTGATAGTATTCTCTCTCTCTTTCTCTTAGATCATGTCATCTAGGTAAGTGATCTACCATAACCCACATTGCATCCTGACCTTCCTCGGTCCAGGGAGACTTACCACAACATCTATAGTGATGAAATCCCATTCCCACTCAGGGACTCTTTATCCTCTATATCAACTCATTAGGTTACTGGTGTCCGTCCTTCACCTCCTGGCTTGCATGGCAACAAGCCACATGCATCTTTATACACTTTTCTTCTTAGGCATCAAAGTACTACTACTACTTATTATCTTAGTAGTACTATGGTGTATGGTGATCTTAAGATCATGATCTCCTGTATGTCATGATTCCTCAAGATTGATTCCTTGGAAACCCTAAACCACTCTAGTCGGGGTTTCATCACCTTATTTTCCAAAGAAGTGCATTTGAGGTTCTACAACCATCCTTCTATCACAACAAGCCCTAGGTTGGCTAACCAATCAACCACTAACTCGATCGACATATCTCATTATATCTGAGTGTTATCCAAACACATCTCATTAACTTAGGGTTCACCTAACCACCTCTTCCAGCCTTTCTACTAGCTAGACTAGATAGTTGCATCTCAATTAGAGCATCCATTACCACCTTTCATCTTTGTGTGTTAGGTGATGTTGAAGACATGCACCTCCATGTATTCCACTTACTATCTCATCTCGGACTCTAAATCTATCTTCATCAAGAAAACTTTGAGTTCATCCTCTTGGTTATCAAACTCAACCCTGTATAACTCATATATTCCACATAACTCATGATAAAAACTTCCTCATAAGATGACTACCTTAGTTCTCTTAGTGTTTATAAATCATCCTTGCATCGTTCACTCCACAAGGGTATGTTATCATCTCTGTCCTCATACCTCATAGCAACGTTCCAACTCACATCATCTTTATCCTTGGCGTATGGCATGCGTATTGTCCTATCTCTCACTCCCATAACAAGAGGAAATAAGCATTTGGTTGTAGTCCAAATACATAGTTCTTCCTGTTCTAAGAGTAGAGATGCTACATCCCACATTTCCAGTACACCTACAAATCTAATTTGAAACGTGCATCACATGTCTCTACATCATGAACGTATCAAGATCAAGGTTACTTCCATGGAAAACTGGTCTCGGTTGCACTTGGGTCATCACACCATCCTTGGTCATCTCCTCTAGGTCTGTAGGGTGCTGACACTTTTGGGTTCATACCTCTTCCCTTATGCATCAGAGAGTGCCCTCCTCATTTGCCCTTTGGGTCCCATGAGTTCATGAAGGTGATCAATCTCCTAACCCATGTCCCTCAGACAATGATAGTTGTTACCTCCTGACCCTATGGTCATGTGCAACTAGGGAATTAGACAACTCCTACTCCCATCGGTCTTATCCCTACCTGATCCTAGGATGGACTTAGGATTCAAACATGGCACATATCCAACTTGAACCCGTAACCAAGTCTCCATCATCTCTCTCAGCATTCGTGCTCTGACTTACATCCTTTCATAGGGATCATGGTGACCTATCTACCTCGATCAGGCCCCATCCGGGTTACCTCCATGGTAACACATACAAATGCACTTAGAGATGGTTATCTATGGGTCTACATGTTCATTATTATACTATGCACTCTCCACTTAGCTTCTTAAGATTCCATGAGACCTCTTAAGGTTACCTCAACCCAACAAAAGCTGATCCATACCCTACAGAAGGGTCCCTCTCCCAAGATGGGAAGAAACTATCTCTTGATAGAAACAAAAGGTCACAAACATCCTTATGTCCAGGGTTTACATTCACATGAGCATGTTTAACCCTAGAAAACTACTAAGGCACGTAGCTAACAAGTAGACCACTACTAAACCATGCTAGGTCTCCATGGTAGGTCATACTTGTTCTCATTCCTCAACATTGGACCATCATCATACATACATATGTCACCAACCTATATGTGAGGGGTTCATCAAACACATTCCTTAGTCTAAGGGATTCCCTTTTCCCTTTAAGCATGTAGAGTGCCATTCTTGAATCTACAGAAACTCAAATCCCATCATGATCATCAGGTACACTACTTACCCTCTTAGGTCTAGGAACCCTAGGTTCACCTTTATGATGTCCAATTGCATGCTCAACCCTATTACCATGAACCAAACATGTACAAGATATGGCATGCACTTCCTATTATCCTTTTACTCGAGCAACACCCCACAATCGAGTCCTCCTCAAGGACAACCAACTAGGTATGAGGCATTCCAACTTGATACTATACCTTCTCAGGGTCTAAGGAACTCCTCTGCCTATCCCTAGAAGGCAAGCACCTATATCATTTGTATATTGGTACCAAAAACCTCATCCTTCTTCTAGGGTTTGGTTCCTCTAAGGCAACAATGATGCCAAAAGCCTCTAGGGATCATGTACGAGGCAACCCCAACCATTCACCTAGGTCGCAACATACCCCACTTCTCAGGGTTCCTCCTAACCCAGAGTCTAAACTTCCAACCTTCTTGCTCGGGACCTACTCTCCCTTTCTAGAGCTTAACCCTACAACAACCTTACTACTAGAGGTCCTCTCTTCTCTAAGGTGGATCAAACTCACAAGTGCACACCTGCATGGGTGAAACCTATGTTTTCTCAAGATTATCCATAACTCTTCATGCTTATCTACATACTCTCCTGGCCAGGGTTTTAGCCTACTGTTAGAACTACTGACGTACTTTGGGTGCAACTTTGTCATGTTCATACAAGCTCATTGGGTTTCTATATGGTCATCACTAATCTCTTCCAGGAAGGGGTTTTCCTTCACCCTAACATGCACGACCCTTCCCAGGGTTGGGTCGCCAAAGGTACTAGGTCAACCAACCTCACCTAGCTCACACTGTCATGAGTATCCCCACCAAAAGCATGTCAACCTACGCACATGGTCAACCATGACAACCATATCATCATGTCATCTCTCTCTAACCTCCACTTAGGGTTAGGTTTATCATCATCCTCAGTGGATGTGCCAGGTCTCTACATTTAATAGAGGTTTCTTCCTCCAAGACCAACTCTCTACTCATCCTCCTGACAAGAAGGTCTAACCTCAGGTCTCTCCTGAGGGCATGACAACACATGTCATACGACCTAAGAATGTAACTATTCTTTAGTTTATGCTTAAAATATTAAGCTTATGTCCATGACATCTTATTTACATGTTTTTAATTAATTTGGTGGAGGATTCCTTAACCTTATTATACATACCCTGACCTCAAGAGGGTGAGGAAGAGAGAGAGAAAAACCCTAAACCACATAATCTTAACAGAATTAGGGTTGCAAGGGGATGAAAATAGATGAGAGAGTCCTAAAGGTATATTATTTCAAGCCAGATCCTAAGACATTGGCCAGTTAGTCACACAGATCCGGGAGTCCTCATATTCCGACTAGTGGTGCGGAGGAAAATATTGCCAGCCCCCAGACATGATCCTTTTCTAGACACCTCTGTCTTTTGGAAAATCCTCTAATAACTCCCTCGGGTTCTACAAAGTTTGTAAAACTTAATAATTACTAAAGACTAAATGAGAAACCAATTCTCTGATACCAAATGTAATGACCCCACCTCTCGGTAACCCCCAATTAAGGGAGACCAAGAGGTCAGACCAATTATTCCAATTTCTCAGATCAAAGGTTTGACAAATAATCAGTAATAATTATTAAATTCTACCATGACTATATTGAAAGCTGGAGTAAAAATAAAACTTTGCATGCCTTGTTTTTCTTCAAAATCTTGGATATCTAACTTCTATCAACCTCAAGACTCTATTCTAACTAATCCCCCTTGCACTTTATTTCTTAATTTCACAATATGCCACTTACTGTTTGTCCTTTTCAATTTGTACCTAAAACGCCAACAAATAAAATGTCAGTCAGCATAAATGAATATACCAGTATCTGGGGACAACCCGAAATTTCACATATATGGCTAACAATCTAAATATCACAATCAAGTTAATTAACAAGTCAATTTATGCTTTCACTGTGACATTCTCCACCAGTTTTGCCCTAACCCCGGAATACCCCCATTTAGGGTTTCTCTTTTTTCATTGACTTAAGGCCACCTTCTCCATCCTGAGAGTGGTTCCTGGGGTCACCTCTCATGGTTCCCATTAGTCATGCAATATCATAGGGCCACCTTCTCTATCCTTAGCTTGGTGCCTGGGGTCACCACTCATGCTGTCCATGGGTCTTCCCTCTTGGGCTTGACCTTTTTGCATCATCCATCAGGGTGGCATGTAGGTGCAAGAATACACACTTATATCATAATTGTGATAATCATAGTGACTTTATGATTTGCAAGTATGAACATCCAAACTGATAGGTTGCATCCAATGTGATTAATCATCCAGATAACCTTCAGAAAACTAGTGTGATTAACCATAATTAACCACATACCTGATCTAGAGCATCTAGATGTCCAATCAATAATGATAAAGAATAATCAAACAAGCAATCAACACTATCCTGAAATTAATGCATAACATCCAAGAGTTATAGTTTATCCAAAACACTCTCAAGATTGACTTGGATTCCACCTTAGGGTTTCTAGGCCAACTTCGGGGTTTTATTAAGGTTTTAGCCTCCCTAATGCATTTATCACGTTTAATGCTCTTTTAGTTCACAAACCCTAATTTCAACATCATAAGCATACTTGAAAGTCAATTCAGTTTATTATGTGTCTTTTACACTAGAACTACCATCTTTATCCTTTTAAGTCATGTCAAGGTCATTAAACCCAATTATCTCCTTTAGTTATTTTGAATTGACAACTCGTATTTCATTATGGTCTAATTCACATATGAACTCTATTTATCACTAATTCCACATTTATCCACTACAAAACCCTAATTACCAAATTAAGGGTATTCATCCACAATTAGGAACTTTTATACTAAAAGTAGCTTAGATTCATCATATCTTAGTTTTATTCATGGATTCGAACAATTAAAGCCATTAAGAGTCAAAATTACCAAGATTAGGGTTTCAAGGCCCATTAAAGCATATATATGTACATGGAACCCTAAATTAATCAAACTACACATAAAGATTATCCTTTTGGATCTAATGTATCCTTTTTATAATCAACATGTTAACATTAACTTTAAACATCCATATAACCCTTCACAAATCATTAATCATCATAGATTAGGGTTTCATAATCATTAATTCACTAAAGTAGATAACTTCAACTACTTTTCGAATTAATAGAGTAATTAGTTTCTAAATATATTTTTAATGGATTCCTTGAATTTTTCTAAGCAAAATTCATATATTATATGCATCCATCCGAGCTACCATTAAATAGATATGAATTTTACAAAATTTACTTACTTGGACCAATGGGATGCTGACACGTCAGCAATCCCATACAACAGGTAGCCGACTGAGATCATAACCAAATGACCATATTTCCCATGCTTAAGTCATTGGTTCTTCACAGCGCGGAGGGGCAATTTCATCAAAAGCCCTCCGATCATCTTCAACCTCACGATACCCTACCTAACCACCGATTGCAGCCTACTCGCGGGTCTGCCCCTCCTTCCTAGGGCTCGAGGACCACCACCAATGACTGCCCAAGCTCCGTCACCTTCCACCGCACTTGGGTCACCACCCAGCTTGTGACCTAGATGGCTAGTTTGGGCTGGGTAGATGTGCGACTTGCACCCATGGCGCTGGCCTTCTACAGGCGATGCACGATGGTCGTGGGCATGGGGATGATGGCTAGGCTACTCTCTAGCATCGTGGCACATCAAGCTTCCATCACAACCCCTCCTTGGCTCCTCATTGCTCCATGGTCGTGTTACTCCTCTTTGTTAGGGTTTTTGGGTGAAAATAAGGAAGAAGGAGAGAGAGGGATGCTTGGGATCTTTGTGAACTCGAGCAAGGGTTCTACCCCTTATATAGGGGAGGGTAGCAAAGCCCTAGGATGCTCATCCATGAGGTAACAAACCCCTTTCCCAATAGGAAACCCATATTCCTTAATTAAGAAGTAATCTTCTCTCTCTTAAATATCTTTTTTAATAAACCATATGCCTTAGATATTAGGAATTCGAAAATTATCTCTTTCATCATCTTTGTGCTTGGCTATTAATCCATTGGCCACAAAATCTTATTTTCCTAAAGAAAATAACATTTCTTTTGATAATATCAAAAGGTTATTAATTATGTAGCACATTATCCTCTTATTTTGTATTATTTGCATTTTCTCTTTCTTCTTATTCATTGGGACTCCTTGGACCCCAAGAAATCCTAAGATTTCGAAATTCCTTTTTAAGGATACTTATTATCCTTCTAGATGCATCTACATTCTTCATTTCTCATTATCTTACTTATTTCTTTATTAAGATATATCTTTTCAAGGATTTTCTCTTTATCTTTTATTTCTTTTCCTCTTTTCCTATTTCCTTTATTAGAAATCACATATAAATGAAATTTATTCAATTGTGGCCATTAATGCCACTTTCTAGAGATTTCCATGTATTTCTCATAAATACTTTGCTTAATATTCATTATCTTGTATCTTTTTCTAATATTTGGACTTTTCTTCTCTTTTATATCCATTATTGGATTAATATAATAATAGTAACCACGAAATTCCTATCAAAAGGGAGATTTGCTAAGAAGTCCCTTCTTTGAAGCAAAGCATACAACCTTTTCAATTAAGTCCAAATTCATAAAATCATTACATTTCAATTATGAAAATACATGCAAAATCGAGGTTGTAACATGCATAGTGTTTAGATGTAATTCTTTTTACAACAATGTGACACCGTCTATTAAATAATAAGGAAGATGTAATTTCATTATAAATGCAATGCTAATAAGCCAAAAATGTTAATTGTGTTATATTTGATAAAAGGTAATATGAATAATGGAAACCTTAGTAAAACATGACTTGTGAGTATAAATGTGAAGTACCATAGATTAAAGGTAACCACCTAGTTGCTTAATGTTGGGATGTTACGTACTCACCCTTCCATCTTGTTGAGATTTTGGGGACAAAATCCACTTTAAGGGGTGGAGTGTGGTAACATACTGAATCTTGCGTTCGTTTGCAATTTAACCCATTTCCAAGATTTTCATTTCCTTCTTATCCTTCTTGTCCTTTTCTCTAAATTTTCCTATCTTTTCTATCCTCTTTTTCCTCAATGTTGAAATTGAGCAATTCTTAATGGTGAGAATTATATTTGGCCCACATTTATTACAATGAATGGGTTTTTGGACGAACATCTCAACTAGTGTGTTAATTAGAGTCTAATAATGCAAAATGAACATTTATGAGAGATAATTAGTAGAGTATATTAATTTAGAATATTTATGGCTTTTTGGGATAAGAAATAAGAAGTAATGTGGAATTGAGTTAGTTAATGAGATAATAACCCTTTTCCCATTCTCTCTCCACCTAAATGTTAATAAAGAAATGAAAAGGAGAATAGGAGGTGTGACATGACTATTGAATGAGTTTATAATATCCATTTCGAATTTCTACTTAAGGATTTGCTAAAAAAATGAATTTTATTTATTCTCCCTTTAAAATACATTAATATACACATTAATGGCCAATATAGTGGTTAAGGGTCATATCTCATGTAAAACGAAAATCTGATTGCATAGAATTAATATAGGCATTAATATTAGCCTATGGTTCAAATTTGGGGTCAATTGGTCATTGTTTGACCCTCCAAATGAATTAAATGAGTTTTTAATAAAGCTTGACTATGGTTTTAATTCTATTTACATTCAATGCATTTAATTCCCTATAGTCAGTGATTTAATCACTGTCATGATTTACTTTGATTTTGAATTCCTCTCAAGCATGTGATTTGATGGATGGGTTTTAATCGCGAGATCTAAGATCTCATCTAACGGTTGGATCATCATCCTCTACCTCTGCATCGCCGCGAGTCAGTTATTGTGAATGAATCTGCGACCCCTTTCTCCCTATTCAATGATCTGTTTCACAAGCTTTCTTCTCCATTGGTTTCATCTTTCTCTACAGCTTCAGACAAGCCTTTCCTTGTCTCCTCTCATGACCGGATGAAGAAATGCCCAATCTAGGGCTTCACTACCCCTCCACATTGAGGTTACAGACGCCATCATAGTCTCTCTTTCACCTATTTAAGGGACCCTAGGGAACCGAAAGACTTCACTCAATGCTCTTCTTCATCCAATTTCATAGTTGGTAGCCCCAAACTCCTAGACCTACTTCTCATCCTTCTCCAGTGATGAGCTCGCTCGGCTCAATTGAGTAGTAGGTAATCATCCCTACCACCTTACCTTTGTTTTCCCATCATTATGTAACATCCCTGACCTGGGTTGTGTGTTAACCCTAGATTTTTTGCCTAATAAGGTTGAGTAGATGCTTAATCTAATCTTGGGAAAAGTAATTAGGGCTCATGAGAAACTTATGTTTCAATTTTGGTCATGTTTGAACAATGTTGAAGCAATGTTTGCTTATTTTGGACTAAGTGCAAATTACCCAAGTTGAGGAGTTAAATTACAAATGTTGCATGATAAGATGTTCCTCTGATGTTAAGACATAATAAGAATGAATATGATGTAGTGGTATGGTTTTCACAAGCTTGGGCACCAAGATTAAGCTTGTAAAGCAATCCTTGTACATTAGAACCTAGTTTTGGCGTAATGTGCAATTTACCCAAAACCTAGGGTTCCATATGCAAATTACCACTACAAAAAGGTCCCTAATGTTTCTTGGCATCATGTAGAGCAAATAAAATGAGAGGGGCGCCTCATTTGAATTAAGTTGGAGGAGAGAGAATCTTGATATTAAAATAATCAAGATTAATGCCTAATTGAAACCCTAATTTGATTTAGGGCAAAAATAAATGTATTAATTAAAGGGCCTTCAACCAAAATTAAAATGGTTGGATTCAGATGTGTATCTGACGTCCTTGAGCCTTACAAGGACCACGAAAATATCCAAGGGAGTGGATAACTCACACACAATTTTATAAGAAAAAGAAATATCCACTCACATATGGATATTAATATAATATGATTTAAGGTGCTTGATTTTCTTTTCTTTAAATCAGGGATAATTTAGAGGAATAAGAGGCAAACAAGATAGCCTCCTACCTAAGGAAGATGAGGGGGAAGAGGCGGCCACATTTTTGGGGTTAATTGGATTTTTGTAAAGTACATTCTCTCTCATCGAATTTTTTATAAAAGAACCTTTTACAAGCCAAATGGAAGGCTTTTTCGACCCCACTTCTTCTTTTTGCTTGCAAAAACCGACCAAGAGAGCAAAGAACAGCAGGGAGCACGTTCCCAACCTGTTGGTAAGCCTTTGACCTTCGTTCTTCATGATTTCATGGTGAAAATCATAAAACAATATATGATTCCTTCATTTCTTCACTCCATCTTCAACCCTAGTCGATCCTTTCACTCCAAAAGCTTGAGAAAATACCTTGGGAGGTTGCTAGAGCTTCAATCACCATTGGATCCGTGAAGCTTGGAGCTTGGGATCAGATTTGAAGGTGGGTTTTATAACTTGAACCCTTCTACATTGTTATTCAACTATCAATCTTGCAATTTCGTTGATTTCTTCATCTTTTTGGTTAATTTCTTGTTGTAAATGGGTAAATCCACGAAATCAGATGCATTAGGAGTTGCAGGGACGAAGGTAGATGATGATTACATCATATTGGACACTTTTCCCAAATAAATCTTGTTCCAAACGGTTTCAACATGTTTTCCCATTCGGTTTCACCAAACAGTTTGAGAGCAAATAGTTTGGGACAGTTTGAGAGCAAACGGTTTCAAAACCTTTTGAAAGAGTTGACCAAGGGTTGACCGTTTGAGAATCCTATTCCTAATTATGTTGGTTGATAACCCATCAAATTTCATGGATTAATTCTAAAGGAATCATGAGTTGAAGGCTAATTAATTGGGCAAACCCTAATTGGATTAAGTGCTGATTTTCAACTTGATTAATTTAACTTTTTGGGTTAATTAGCCCAAACGGTTTCAAAACCGTTTGGGAATCACCCAAACGGTCTCAAGACCGTTTGGAGGTCAACCAAGACCGTTTGGAGGTCCAGTGTTGAGTATGGTTAAGTATTTGAAGATTCAAACATATGGTATAAACCCTAATCGGCTAAGTGCTGATTTTGCAATTGAATGAGTTGATACTATGGGTTGATTGGCCCAAACGGTTTCAAAACCGTTTGGGGATCACCCAAACGGTCTCAAGACCGTTTGGAGATCACCCAAGACCGTTTGGGGATCACCCAAGACCGTTTTTAGGTCTAGGGTTAAGCATGGTTGACCAATTGAAGGTCTAAAGGTACCAAATCACTTTGTAATTAAATGCTGATTTGATGATCAACTCAATAGCTCAAACCCTAATGACTTTTCACTAGAATCCAAGGGTTGGATGAGCCAAACGGTCTCAAGACCGTCTGGAGTTCATCCAAATGGTCTCAAGACCGTTTGGAGGTCTAGGGTTGAGTATGGTTAAGCAATTGAAGATCCAAAGATACTATGTTGGAGTGTAATCAATTGTTGATTTGGTGATCAATCCAATGATCCAACCCCTAATTGGTTGACTAGGATTTTAATGTTAACATGGGAAAACAGTCTCAAGACCATTTTGTGGTCATCCAAACGACCTCAAGACCGTTTGGGGTCAGGTCATGTTCAATTTCGATGATGGTTCACTGGTTTCAAAGTAACTAATCTTGCATTGATTAGTGTTGAAGGATTATCGATTCCAAACCCTAATTCAATTGACTCAAGCCCTAATTGATAATAAATTGAGGGTCAAATCAGTTGAAGGTTGACCTATTAAACTCAATTGAAGAATGAGGATAGGTCCAATTGATGATTGGTTCCATGAATTCAATGATTGAAGGAATCAACATTGGAAATCCTAATCCAATTCAATTGGTTGAGACCATAATTGGTCCATGCGGTTTTGAGGAGGTTTGGACCAAACAGTCTCAAGAATATTTGAGTCCAAATGGTCTCAAGACCGTTTGGGGCCAAACGGTCTCAAGAGTGTTTGGGACCAAACGATCCCAAACCGTTTGTGCCCATGCAGTTTCAAAAGTCAAACTTGGGCAAACAGTCTTCACCTACTACTTTAGCAAACGATCTTGAGTGTGCAACTTTACCAAACAGTTTCAAACCGTTTGATCTTTGAAAGACCAAGACCGTTTGGGGCTCAAGTAGTCAAGGTTGATTGAGGATTCAATTGGTTAATCCACTTGGACACCTATTGTAATTGAAGATTCAATCGGTCAATTAAATTGAATACCTTATGAGATGAAGGTCCAATGTGATTGAATCTCTTAAGAATTAAAGATGATGAATGATCCATTGATCCAATGATGATTAGTAATGATGATAAATGAAGGTAAAAATGTTGAAACTCTAATAGTACATAACTTATTAATGCCAATTAAGGGATGAACCCTAATTGCTTATAGGATCAATGACTTGGTACACTATGTTAATCATAGTTGTATGTACTTGATTGAAGGGTTGATATGACCTAATAAAGTTGATAGGATGTTAACATGAATTCATACATGAATATGATTCATGAGGTGTTTAAGGGTATGATCCTTAAGTAGAGAGATCATGAAACCCTAATCATGAACATAAACCCTAATTCATAGATCTATTGAGTCTTAACCCTAGTTGAGGGCAATTCTAAATGTAACCCTAACCCAGGGTGAGGATGTGACCCTAATGTAGGGTAGTGTCATTAATACTAATGTGAAGCCTTAACACTGGGTGATGTGTTGTGAAACCTTAATTTCACATAATACTAGGTGAAACCCTGATATAGAAGGATGTTATGTGAAACTCTAATGAAGAGTGATTCTAGGTGAAATCTATATATGTTTGTGAGATGCTAAGTGAACCTTAAGTTATAATTATGGAATCCTATTCCTATTGATGGAATGGTGATTAATGTATTGACAAATGAAATACCTAGAGAGGTTGATTATGGATATCCTTATATTAATAGTCCCTGACTCAAGGGTGAGTCCATACCTTTGGCAATGGTTGTGTTTTCTAAATAAATGAATCATGACCAATACCTTGCATGATGAATGTGATGATCTAGTGAATAGGTATTAGGATGAGAAATACCCCAATACAAGTTAAGTGAATAAACTCAAGTAAGATGAAGGTGTTGAGGGAAGTGATACATAAAGATATGATATATATCACATCCAACACCCCAATTCTGATATACTTTGATGTGTTATAAGTTCATTATAATTGGAATAGATGACATATGAAATGTGTGGCAACACATCCCATTATCATACAGATAACGAGGTGTTACACAAAAGCGTGCGGAAATCACCATAACCACAGATTATGAAAACACGGGTTGATTAAAACCGATTGCGGAAAACTGATAAACTGTGAAACTATTGCTTTTCAGTCCTCATCCTGCATAGAAACATGTCATATATATACATTGACGAGATCTTATGCATGTCCACAGCTTAGAAACAGCTGTTCATACATCACATGAGTTCACCACCTGTTCATATACATAAAGGCCCACATCCGGCCAACAGCAGGATATACAAACATCAGCGATCGTTCACGTGAAACAACGTCAAAACACTGCCAAGGACCTGAGAGTACCGGGATGACTCTAGACTCTACTACAAAACATCCAAAACAGCAGCATATCCATCGCTTGCCTTCTACTGCTCCTCAAACTGCTCGGCCGCAACACCACGACCACGACCACGCCTACCTCGACCACCTAAAAAGGGGTTAAACCAGCGGGTGAGACAATTGAACAATTGTCCCAGCGGGAAACATAACTCCCCACCGCAACTACAAGACCTCAGCAAGATATACTATAACAACAGATATCTAATAACAGGTATAATAAGAGAAGTCTATATAAAATAGATTATTCTTATCGACAAGCTTACCCGCTATACAAAAGCATATAACTAGATATATCTCAAGGAATATGCTTATCAAGATAATATGTATCCCTATGTAACATGATTATCAGAACAAGATATAATGTCACATAACCTGCTTATCAAGATAAGACATGTTGTCACATAACCTGTAAGATATAACAAAGATATTACACAAAACAAGGCCTCAACCAATGTTACGTGTTTATCTTAAGCAGTAAATACTAAACGGCTGTGTTATGTATTATTATGCCCTGAGGATTTGAATCGTACCGTTCAAATCCAACCTTCGGTTACAAAACCCAAGCTGGTGCCATACAAGGTCAATGGAAGAGCCAGACTCCACGACCTCCCACCTCGTGGTCAGTACATGAGTACAATACAAGCAGGACCGCAGTCACATGCTGAAGTGGTCTAAGCCACAGGGTCAGCTCCATAGGCTACCCTCACTCTAGCCCGCCTTGGTACAGGTCTCGGCGCTAGTAAAACTGAGCCACGGGCCTGTTCACCGTGCTCTGAGCCATGAATGCATTCATGCTCCTCACATCACATATCCTGATCCATGGGCCTGTTCACCATGCTCTTCATACGTATCTGAGTCTGTAACCGAAGTTACACTCTTACCTCCTCATTTTCAGGCTAGGAGCAACCTACACATATTCAACAATATGCGCTTCCCGGTTAACCCGTAGGAGAACCTGTTTCACCATCACCAAGTCCTGACGATGATGGATCTATGGCCAGGGCAAACTACATGATATATTTCACTGTGATTAATTAGTATCTTTTAGATGGATTGCAAGATTCAACCAAGTTGTATAACATGCAAGATATAACGGAAAGTAAACAACATTATATTATTATTTAATCACGTCAACCTGATCCATCACAAGGATCCAACATCACGTGGTACCACTTGGCCTCTTGCCAACCATCTAGATCCATCTCAAGGATCATCACATACCATAGGATCTCAATCCTTCATCATGTACCGTCAACGCCTCTCAAGGCTCACATCGTCATCATGGAACTTAACACATTATACATATCATTTTATTAACCAGAGTAATTACCAAGTGATGTTACTCATCACATGTGTCTCATAGCCCTTTTCAAGGCTAAGCATCACCTGCATGGTTAGAGTACACAATAATCATAGATTCAATCATAAGGAACAGACTACCATCATGAAATGTTATTCAAGATACTTCTACTTATCATTCTTACACTATTTGCTGATCAAGTATATAAAGTACATCATCAACAAGCCATATCTATACTTATCCTTATCTCAGAACTATATGAATAATCAAGATGTTCAAACATACGGAACAAGTACTATTGTTGCCACTACCATTATGTCACCATCCACTATCATCATTATTACCATATCATTGAGCAAGTTACTAGTGTAACTAACACCATTCTCATTTAACAATTAAGTACAAGGATTACTTCATGCATATCATTACTACCATTATTGTCATCATTATTATGCTCAACATTATTACTATCATCTTTCTTATTAATAATTAAACATAAGGTTCACATCATGCATCTTATTACCATTACCTTCCTCATTACCACCACTACTACCATTATCATCATATCATTATTATCATTATGTAAGCTACTAGTGTAAATATCCCCATTATTAGTATTGGCATCATTCTTAGTATTAATATTGTTATTATTGCAAGGTATCATACTCCTTGTTGTTATCACTAACAAGACACCACCATCGTTTAGCATAAACATCCACTTTCATAACACATGGAACGGTTACTCTAGGATCACAAGACTCTCACCATAACTATTATCAATCCTCACTAAAACCTGTCATGGCCTATCGGTTGACACACACTCAACCCTATCGGTCGTCACTACTTAAGGGTGTCGCCCACCATGGCTGTCGGCCATTAGGGCTATCGGCCACCATGGGTGTCGACCGGCATGGGTGTCGACCAGCACACCATGCATGGCTATCGGCCAGCACCAACAAACAACCAAGAGACTAGGTCTATCGTCCACCATGAGGATGAGGATGTCTCTCAACACAAGAAGGACCATCTCGCCCATCATGCTCACCATGTCGCCCACCAAGATACAAAGGCCTATCACCCAAGAGAAGAACAAGAGCATTGTTCATCTATCATTCACCAAGGTCACCAATCATATCGGCCAACATGACTCTAGCTCACCCTATCGTCCAACACATGGGCAAGGGTATCAGCCAACCTCAAGAACACATCATGTCGTCCCCAAGGGCATACATATCATCCATCAAAGGGGATACCATATCGCCCAACACAAAGAAAAAGGTGCCATGTCGCCCAACACACCAACAAAGAGGGGATATCGCCCAACCCTAGGTCACCATCAACCTCCAACACAAAGAACACTACTATGTCGCCCATCACAAGAACAAGGGTGTCACCCAACACACCCAAACCAAGGGAGGATGTCGCCCAACAAGGGTCATCACCTACCTCCAGCACAAGGAAACCCTAAACCCTAGAAGGGGGAATCGGCCACCAAAGGTACACAAGCAAGGTACAAAAGCAAAGAACTAAGCTAAACTACTAACATGCAACAAGAACATAGCTAGAGGTAAAGGAGTTATGGTTAGAAGTTATGCAACCGGCCTTAAGCTCCAAGCTCCAAGGAAGAAGATGCACTTCAAGCTCCAAGGGATGTCGTCCACCAAAGTTGATCCAAGAGAGGGTATCGGCCACCACTGCAACTCCAGGAGAGTGTCTCGGCCGACACAAGCAAGGGAGGGAGGAGTGTCGTGCACTCAAGGTGGAGGAGAGACCAAAAGAGCAAAGGAAGCTAAGGCAAGGGAAAGAGCTACCTATATAGAAAGAAGGGGAGGAGAAACCAAGGTAGATCCATGCTAAGTGTCGTCCACCCAAGGGACACTTGTCCTAGGGTTCAAGCCAACACACTAGCACACCAAGAGACACTTGTCAAAGATACACACCAAGTGTCCACCAAACATGGTCAAGGTTGGACCAAGCAACATGGGCGACACAACTAGCAGCTCTGCTGGGCGACACACACTACTCCATGTCGACACACCACCTCTAGGTCGACACACACTCTTCCTTGGGCGACACAAGCTGGTCTTGGCAGACACAAGGCTCAAGCAAGCCCAAACAAAGCACCTCAAGGCCCAAACAAGCTCAAGCAAGGCCCAAGAAACTCAAACAACAAGCTGAAGCCTTCCTCTCAACCCTAGAGGAAGAAAAGAGGGGAAAACATCTCACAAGATGGCAAACTTGCACACAAAAACCCTAGACTTGGGTTATTTGCAAGTAGCCCCTCGAACTCTCAACAAAGCATAACAAAAACCCTAATCACCACTCAAAGGTGATTAGCAAGCATCAAACCACCAAGGTTAAGCAAAACAAACAGGGTAAACCCTAAACGCAGGTCAGGGTCCTTACAAAATGTACCATGACAATTGTTACATTTAGATGTAATGAACTTTGTTAAGTGTAGGCAAACATGCCTTATGAAAAGGTCAATCCAAATCAATAGACTATGATACAATCATATTCTGATAAAGATGAGAGAGACTCACACTTTGTGTTGATAATACATTCAATGATGAATGATGAGGATATATAAGTATGTTTGAATACTTATGCTATCTATTTTGGTCTCTAGCTTTGAGAAGCAATGTAATAGGGTTGATCATTAATAATATGATCTTAAGAACCCAAGTGGTTATTTATGAAAAACCCTAAAGAAGGGTGCTGATATAAAAGATACCATGAACCCTAAAGAGGGAACATTGGTATTACTTAGTGTTGTATGATACTGATGTGAAAGAGTAATCATGAACCCTAAAAATGGATGATGGGATGAAAGCATTATAATTGCTATCATGAATACTAATCATGCAGGGATGATGAGATGAGAAGCATAGCCAGGTATGGGCTATGATGTTTGTTTATTGAGAATATTTTATAGTCTTTATAAACCTTTATATGTTTGTGTAGTAAGAATCATTGGGCTTTGTGTACTATGTGCAATACATTGTGTAGCATGAATTATGATGTCCTGGGTCAGATGATCTGAAGGTATGAAGTTACCTAATGAGTGATAACAAGTGTTCTATGATAAGATGAGGGTTCAAATACCCAGATTCTATAATCATGATGATGAACTTGTTAAGGAGTGGAAATGTACTTTATGATTTGAGGGATTAAGATCCCAATACTTTGTGAAAAGAGTATGGCTACAGGCCATGACTCCACAATGACAATGCCAGGCATTAGATATATGATCTAAGCCTGAAGGGAGTTAATGTTGTGGTAATGATTCTATAGTGAATAAACATTATACATGTTCTTCATATTCCTTAATGAATAAGTGACATGTAGATCAATCAAGTTATAGCTTCAATGTGTTAGATAAGAATGATATTCTAATCTGTTAGACATTGAATTAGCTGCTGCCAAACAAATATGATTCATCTGTGCATATTTATCTTCCTAAGCTGCAATAATAATGTTACTGGCGGAGAGTTATATCTCTCGCTGGGGAAATTTATAATTGTCTCACTCCTGTGGGAATCACATTTTTAGGTGGACGTGGACGAGGAGGCAGGAATCCTTCAGTAGGTGAAGGACAACAACAACATCAGTAGGGGCAGCAGTGAAGTCTCAGGTGGAGACATTGGCTATTATGCCTTATATAGTTGTAGATAGAGTCATATGCGTCGTCTTTGTACTCTCAGGTCCTCGGAGTAGTAGTTAGTGCTTTCAAGATTTTGGCTCAGTGCCTCGAGATTTTATACTACCTGTGTTTACCTCGACATGATAGTTAATTCTTGTAATTCACAAGAAGAGATGATACAAGTTATGTACTTTTGAAAAATAGAATGTAAATGTGTTACTTTTGTTCAATGTGAGAAAGTTTTCATTTGATGGACCTCTTGGCAAAAAGGTTTTAATTTTTAGTGATTTTTGGTAATCCGCTGCTTAGTGAACGCTTTCGCATTAGTTAATTATGTTTTTATGAGTTGTATGCCACAATTAAGTGGTATCAGAGCTCTAGGTTCACTGAGTCTACAAAGACATAGGACTAAGGTTGTAAAGTCTGTTCTAAGTGTCTTCCAATTTATCTAATAGTATCTTCTGCTGACATAGGAGAAGAAGAACTTGAAAATGACTGGAGAACATGAGGAACACATTGCTAAGGGCAATGTTGTTGTACGAGGAGAGGGTGCATGGGATCAAGCAAGAGGAGAACAAGTTCCTGAGAATTCCCACCTTGACCTAATCAGGATAAAGAATCCTATGTTATGCTCTTGAAGGGTAGGATAGGGCAACAGTATTTCATATAGAAGACTGGATACTAGTATTACAACCTAAGTTACTAGTCTTTAATGCATAAACTTTGGGCTTTGAAAGGATTTCTGAGTGACATTGTCATTTTAGAATAGTGGAAATGTGGGAAAGATTAACAAATGGCAAGAAAGTAGACTCTGCCATAAGTCTGGACAAACAGTACATCTGTGATGGTAGTGCCCAAGGAGGGGCCATAAGCTATGAATTAAGGTAAGGTCTCTTTAATTCTAGAGATATTTTCCTAGATATTCTGAAAAGCCAAAGTTTTTGGTGTCACCGGTGCAATAAATTCCTAGTGCACCAGGGCAGTAGCCACTAAGTGAAGGCAAAAGCAGCAACATGAAATAACTAAACACTATGTGTTGAGCCAACCTAAAGTAGTAGAGAACCATGATGAGTAATAGTCAAATGAAATATATTCATTCTGATACTTTATTTCATGATTATATGTGTTGTATTTGTTTTTGAGCTTCCTTTGACTAGTCCTATAAGGACACAAGGGAGATGAAAACTTATATCTTACTCAGTGTTCCTTAAAATGTTTTATAATCTCCCTTATCTGTGTGTTGAAAGATGAGATATAGAAATGATGCCTAAAGAAAATTCAAGAATGGAAAATCATGTGTGTATAATGATATGAAAAGTGAAGAATATGATAGCAAATAAAGTGCATACTACCTAATATCAATGCTTATATACCCTGGCCAGGTATATGATTATTATAGATAAGGAAAGTATGAAACTCTTAGATTGTTATCTTTTTTATTACTCTGATCAAGTAGTCATTCTGAAACAATTTAGAGAGTATAATGAAATTAAATAAGAAGAGCTAAGTGAAATTTTTCCAAACAAATTACTTAGTGAACATACTCAGTGAACTTTCTCCGTGGATATTTTGAAAACAAATTACTTAGTGAACATACTCAGTGAACTTGCTCCGTGGATATTTTCAAAACATATTACTTAGTGAACATACTTAGTGAACTTGCTCCATGGATATTTTCAAAACAAATTACTTAGTGAACTTGCTCCATGGATATTTTCAAAACAAATTACTTAGTGAACATACTCAGTGAACTTGCTCTGTGGATATTTTCAAAACAAATTACTTAGTGAACATACTCAGTGAACTTGCTCCGTGGATATTTTCAAAACAAATTACTTAGTGAACATACTCAGTGAACTTGCTCCGTGGATATTTTCAAAACAAATTACTTAGTGAACATACTTAGTGAACTTGCTCCGTGGATATTTTCAAAACAAATTACTTAGTGAACATACTCAGTGAACTTGCTCTGTGGATATTTTCAAAACAAATTACTTAGTGAACATACTCAGTGAACTTGCTCCGTGGATATTTTCAAAACAAATTATTTAGTGAACATACTTAGTGAACTTGCTCTGTGGATATTTTCAAAACAAATTACTTAGTGAACATACTCAGTGAAGTTGCTCCGTGGATATTTTCAAAACAAATTACTTAGTGAACATACTCAGTGAACTTGCTATGTGGATATTTTCAAAACAAATTACTTAGTGAACAAACTCAATGAACTTGCTCCGTGGATATTTTCAAAACAAATTACTTAGTGAACATACTCGGTGAACTTGCTCTGTGGATATTTTCAAAACAAATTACTTAGTGAACATACTCAGTGAACTTGCTCTGTGGATATTTTCAAAACAAATTACTTAGTGAACATACTCAATGAACTTGCTCTGTGGATATTTTCAAAACAAATTACTTAGTGAACATACTCAGTGAACTTGCTCTGTGGATATTTTCAAAACAAATTACTTAGTGAACATACTCAGTGAACTTGCTCTGTGGATATTTTCAAAACAAATTACTTAGTGAACATACTCAGTGAACTTGCTCCATGGATATTTTCAAAACAAATTACTTAGTGAACATACTCAGTGAACTTGCTCCGTGGATATTTTCAAAACAAATTACTTAGTGAACATACTTAGTGAACTTGCTCCGTGGATATTTTCAAAACAAAGTACTTAGTGAATTTTTTCAGTGAACTTTTCCAAACAAATAAAGGATTGCTGAATGAATTATCTTTGTTAGATATATATATTTCTCTTTTGGTAAATATTCTTGGATGATAATAGATGTATGTTCTTTTATGCTTCTTCCTTTCAATAATATGGACATCACATGTTAGGGGTTTATGCTCTGCATAAACATAAACAATGATAAGGAGGAATTAATGAAAGGAACTTGTGTGAATTATAGATCCATGGTATCTCCATAACATTAAGATGATATGTGGAGACTTGACGACATGATTAATGAATAATCTATCCCTCCTTTTTCCTGGGATTTTGGGGACGAAATCCTTGTTAGGGGTTTATAATTTGTAACATCCCTGACCTGGGTTATGTGTTAACCCTAGATGGTTTGCCTAATTAGGTTGAGTATATGCTTAATCTTATCTTGGGAAAAGTAATTAGGGCTCATCAGAAACTTATGTTTCAATTTTGGTCATGTATGAACAATGTTGAAGCAATGTTTGCTTATTTTGGACTAAGTGCAAATTACCCAAGTTGAGGAGTTAAATTGCAAATGTTGCATGATAAGATGTTCCTATGATTTTTATACATCGTAAGAATGAATATGATGTAGTGGTATGGTTTTTAAAAGCTTGGGCACCAAGATTAAGCTTGTAAAGCAATCCTTGTACATTAGAACCTAGTTTTGGCATAATGTGAAATTTACCCAAAACCTAGGGTTCAATATGCAAATTACCACTTCAAAAAGGTCCCTAATGTTTCTTGGAATCATGTATAGCAAAGAAAATGAGAGGGGCGCCTCATTTGAATTAAGTTGGAGGAGAGAGAATCTTGATATTAAAATAATCAAGATTAATGCCTAATTGAAACCCTAATTTGATTTAGGGAAAAAATAAATGCATTAATTAAAGGGCCTTCAACCAAAATTAAAATGGTTGGATTCATATGTGTATGTGACGTCCTTCAGCCTTGCAAGGACCGTGAAAATATCCAAGGGAGTGGATAACTCACACACAGTTTTATAAGAAAAAGAAATATCCACTCACATATGGATATTAATATAATATGATTTAAGGTGCTTGATTTTCTTTTCTTTAAATCATGGATAATTGAGAGGAATAAGAGGAAAACAAGATAGCCTCATCCCTAAGGAAGATGAGGGGGAAGAGGCGGCCACATTTTTTGGGTTAATTGGATTTTAGTAAAGTACATTCTCTCTCATCAATGTTTTTATAAAAGAACCTTTTACAAGCCAAATGGAAGGCTTTTTCGACCCCACTTCTTCTTTTTGGTTGCAAAACCGACCAAGAGAGCTAAGAACAGCAGGGAGCACGTTCCCAACCTGTTGGTAAGACTTTGACCTTCGTTCTTCATGATTTCATGGTGAAAATCATAAAACAATATATGATTCCTTCATTTCTTCACTCCATCTTCAACCCTAGTCGATCCTTTCACTCCAAAAGCTTGAGAAACGAACTTGGGAGGTTGCTAGAGCTTCAATCACCATTGGAGCCGTGAGGCTTGGAGCTTGGGATCAGATTTGAAGGTGGGTTTTATAACTTGAACCCTTCTACATTGTTATTCAACTATCAATCTTGCAATTTCGTTGATTTCTTCATCTTTTTGGTTAATTGCTTGTTGTAAATGGGTAAACCCACGGAATTAGATGCATTAGGAGTTGCAGGGACGAAGGTAGATGATTATGACATCATCTTGGACACTTTTCCCAAAGAAATCATGTTCCAAACGGTTTCAACGTGTTTGCCCATTCGGTTTCACCAAACCGTTTGAGAGCAAACAGTTTGAGACCGTTTGAGAGAAAACAGTTTCAAAACCATTTGATAGAGTTGACCAAGGGTTGACCGTTTGAGAATCCTGTTCCTAATTATTTTGGTTGATAACCCACCAAAATTTGTGGATTAATTCCAAAGTAATCATGAGTTGAAGGCTAATCAATTGGGCAAACCCTAATTGGATTAAGTGCTGATTTTCAACTTGATTAATTTAACGTTTTGGGTTAATTAGCCCAAACGGTTTCAAAACCATTTGGGAATCACCCAAACGGTCTCAAGACCGTTTGGAGTTCAACCAAGACCATTTGGAGGTCCAGGGTTGAGTATGGTTAAGTATTTGAAGATTCAAACATATGGTATAAACCCTAATCAGCTAAGTGCTGATTTTGCAATTGAATGTGTTGATACTCTGGGTTGATTGTCCCAAACGGCCTCAAAACCGTTTGGGGATCACACAAACGATCTCAAGACCGTTTGGGGATCACCCATGACCTTTTGGAGTCTAGGGTTAAGCATGGTTGACCAATTTAAGGTCTAAAGGTACCAAATCACTTTGCAATTAAGTGTTGATTTGATGATCAACTCAATAGCTCAAACCCTAATGACTTTTCACTAGAATCCAAGGGTTGGATGAGCCAAACGGTCTCAAGACCATTTTGAGTTCATCCAAATGGTCTCAAGACCGTTTGGAGGTCAACCAAGACCGTTTGGAGGTCTAGGGTTGAGTATGGTTAAGCAATTGAAGATCCAAAGATACTATGTTGGAGTGTAATCAATTGTTGATTTGGTGATCAATCCAATGATCCAAACCCTAATTGGTTGACTTGGATTTTGATGTTAACATGGGAAAACGGTCTCAATACCATTTTGTGGTCATCCAAACAACCTCAAGAGCATTTGGGGTCAGGTCATGTTCAATTTGGATGATGGTTCAATGGTTTCAAAGTAACTAATCTTGCATTGATTAGTGTTGAAGGATTATCGATTCCAAACCCTAATTCAATTGACTCAAGCCCTAATTGATAATAAATTGAGGGTCAAATCAGTTGAAGGCTGACCTATTAAACTCAATTGAAGAATGAGAATAGGTCCAATTGATGATTGGTTCCATGAATTCAATGATTGAAGGAATTAACATTGGAAATCCTAATCCAATTCAATTGGTTGAGACCATATTTGGTCCATGCGGTTTTGAGGAGGTTTGGACCAAACGGTCTCAAGACCATTTGAGTCCAAATAGTCTCAAGACCATTTGGGGCCAAATGGTCTCAATACCTTTTGGGACCAAACGATCCCAAACCGTTTGTGCCCATGCGGTTTCAAAAGTCAAACTTGGGCAAACGGTCTTCACCTACTACTTTAGCAAACGGTCTTGAGAGTGCAACTTTACCAAACAGTTTCAAACCATTTGAAGTTTGAAATACCAAGACAGTTTGGGGCTCAACTAGTCAAGGTTGATTGAGGATTCAATTGGTTAATCCACTTGGACACCTATTGTAATTGAAGATTCAATTGGTCAATTCAATTGAATACCTTATGAGATGAAGGTCCAATGTGATTGAATCTCTTAAGAATTAAAGATGATGAATAATCCATTGATCCAATGATGATTAGTAATGATAATCAATGAAGGTACAAAGGTTGAAACTCTAATAGTACCTAACTGATTAATGCCAATTAAGGGATGAACCCTAATTGCTTATAGGATCAATGACTTGGTACACTATGTTAATCATAGTTGTATGTACTTGATTGAAGGGTTGATATGACCTAATCAAGTTGAGAGAATGTTAACATGAATTCATACATGAATATGATTCATGAGGTGTTTAAGGGTATGATCCTTAAGTAGAGAGATCATGAAACCCTAATCATGAACATAAACCCTAATTGACAGATCTATTGAGTCCTAACCCTAGTTGAGGGCAATTCTAAATGTAACCCTAACCCAGGGTGAGGATGTAACCCTAATGTAGGGTAGTGCCATTAATACTAATGTGAAGCCTTAACACTGGGTGATGTGTTGTGAAACCTTAATTTCACATAATACTAGGTGAAACCCTGATATAGAAGGATGTTATGTGAAACTCTAATGAAGAGTGATTCTAGGTGAAATCTATATATGTTTGTGAGATGCTAAGTGAACCTTAAGTTATAATTATGGAATACTATTCCTATTGATGGAATGGTGATTAATGTATTGACAAATGAAATACCTAGAGAGTTTGATTATGGATATCCTTATATTAATAGTCTTTGACTCAAGGGTGAGTCCATACCTTTGGCAATGGTTGTGTTTTCTAAATAAATGAATCATGACCAATACATTGCATGATGAATGTGATGATCTAGTGCATAGTTATTAGGATGAGAAATACCCTAATACAAGTTAAGTGAATAAACTCAAGTAAGATGAAGGTGTATAGGGAAGTGATACATCAAGATATGATAGATATCACATCCAACACTCCAATTCTGATATACTATGATGTGTTATAAGTTCATTATAATTGGAATAGATGACACATGAAATGTTCCATGACAATTGTTACATTGATATGTAATGCACTTTGTTAAGTGTACGCTAACATTCCTTATGAAAAGGTCAATCCAAATCAATAGACTATGATACAATCATATTCTGATAAAGATGAGAGAGAGACTCACACTTTGTGTTGATAATACATTCAATGATGAATGATGAGGATATATAAGTATGTTTGAATACTTATGATATCTATTTTGGTCTCTAGCTTTGAGAAGCAATGGAATAGGGTTGATAATTAATAATATGATCTTAAGAACCCAAGTTCTTATTTATGAAAAACCCTAATGAAGGGTGTTGATATAAAAGATACCATGAACCCTAAAGAGGGAACAGTGGTATTACTTAGTGTTGTATGATACTGATGTGAAAGAGTAATCATGAACCCTAAAAAGGGATGATGGGATGAAAGCATTATAATTGCTATCATGAATACTAATCATGCAGGGATGATGAGATGAGAAGCATAGCCAGGTATGGGCTATGATGTTTGTTTATTGAGAATATTTTATAATCTTTATAAACCTTTATATGCTTTGTGTAGTAAGAATCATTGATCTTTGTGTACTATGTGCAATACATTGTGTAGCATGAATTATGATGTCCTGGGTCAGATGACCTGAAGGTATGAAGTTACCTAATGAGTGATAACAAGTGTTCTATGATAAGATGAGGGTTCAAATACCCAGATTCTATAATCATGATGATGAACTTGTTAAGGAGTGGAAACGTACTTTATGAGTTGAGGTATTAAGATCCCAATACTTTGTGAAAAGAGTATGGCTGTAGGACATGACTCCACAATGACAATGCCAAGAATTAGATATATGATCTACACTGAAAGGGAGTTAATGTTGTGGTAATGATTCTATAGTGAATAAATGTTATACATGTTCTTCATATTCCTTAATGAATAAGTGACATGTAGCTCAATCAAGTTATAGCTTCAATGTGTTAGATAAGAATGATATTTGAATTTGTTAGACGTTGAATTAGTTGCTGCCAAACCAATATGATTCCTATGTGCATATTTATCTTCCTAAGCTGCAATAATAATGTTACTGGTGGAGAGTTATATCTCTCGCTGGGGAAATTTACAATTGTCTCACCCCCGTGGGAATCACATTTTTAGGTGGACACAGACGAGGAGGCAGGAATCCTTCAGTAGGTGAAGGACAGCAGCAACAGCAGCAGGGACAGCAGTGAAGTCTCAAGTGGAGACACTGGCTATTATGCCTTGTATAGTTGTAGATATAGTCCTATGTGTCATCTCTGTACTCTTAGGTCCTCGGAGTAGTAGTTAGTGCTTTTGAGATTTTGGCTCAGTGCCTCGAGATTTTATACTACCTGTGTTTAGCTCAACATGACAGTTAATGCTTGTAATTCACAGGAAGAGATGATACAAGTTATGTACTTTGGAAAAATAGAATGTAAATGTGTTACTTTTTTTCTATGTGAGAAAGTTTTCATTTCATGGACCTCTTGGCAAAAAGGTTTTAATTTTTAGTGATTTTTGGTAATTTGTTGCTTAGTGAACGCTTCCGCATTAGTTAATTATGTTCTTATGAGTTGTATGCCACACGTTAGTTCGCCATGATTTGATCTGAGTCACCACATCCTATAGCTCATGTTAGATACTCTCTAGTGCTAGTCACCTTAGCCACCTAGTGGCCCTTCAATCACAAAAATTGGTTTGTTGTCATTGCCTTGCCATCACGAGTGTTTTGCGCATGCTATCTTGTTTTCCCTCTCATTTTAGTTCCATGATACTAGACTCTGATTCCATTCCCATGTTTCTCCTTATCCCAGTGATGCTCCCCAAGCCCCTATACTCTCTAGAACTTGATATTTGTCTCTATGAGCTTGGCTTGGCATAAGGAAGCCAGTGGCTGTATCAGTTCCATGCAAATGACCTTCCTCAGCAAGCCTCAATGCCCCATGATCTCTCTGTTGATGTGTATGGTGCCACAGCTGGAAGGGTAACAAACCAGGTCATCAAACGATCATGGTGCCCCTACCTAATTAATTGAATGATTTATCTTGCAAGGGTGTTTTTGAGACTTCACGCACACTTTTGATCTAGCGAATGCAAGGTTCATTTTGTATCGAAACGATGCTTTTGCCCCTGGTTTCTTAATCAAATAATCAATCATGTATGGGCATTTTCATGTTTTCCTCTTGTCACCACTCGCCATTCTATTTTGAGAATGCAATGGTGATATGGCAATCTTCCATTTGGCCTACTCGATAAGTGGGTCGCGAATGGATATCCCTGTCCTTGTTTTGATGTGGATTTTTCCCAATTTTCTATTGGTCTATTTTATAAAATTCACAATAAATCGTAGGATGGTCTGAAAAATACAAATAAATACTCATTGGAAAGGATTTTTCAGAACAAATCTGATTTATGATTTTTAAGTATTGTTTTGCATCCTTGTTTTGATGTTTAATATAAACACCATTTTAATTATATAAAAAGTACTAAAATTGATAACCCCAAATTTAAGAAATAAATATGTTTTCTTAATCAGGAGAATCAAATTAATCGATTGGTCTAAGTTTTGAGTCCTAATATGATGGTTTTCATAGAAAGTCCAAAACCAGGGTTTCCTACACATTATGCTTTACAAAACCCTAATACATATGGTGAAATTTTTCAATAGGTTAAAAGTGGCTTTGGATACAATTTAATTGGTGAAAGGTCTTCTCTAGGAATCTAATATTAGGTATGTGAAACCCTATTTATGTATATGCAATCCTATTTATATATGAGTTTGAACACTTGTCCTTCAGTTGGGCATTTTAATATCCAACCCTAATATTACCAATGAGGCATTGTGTTAGCCTTTGTTCTCTTTATTGCCTTCTTGTGGCACCTTTATTTCAATTACTTCTTGGGTTTTGAACCTCAATGATATATTGCTTTTATTTCCACTCTACAAATTTATATTACCCAACATGATGACTTATTGACTTAATTAACTAATGTAGTGTACATGAGTACAACCATGTATAGCGGGAATGTGTAAATTCACCCAGGGGAATGTGATAATTCTCCCCATTTTATATATAATCAGGTTCTTGGGAATGTATTATTTCTCCCTCACTCAAAGATTGAGGTTAGGTAGGTGCCTCATCCCTATATTAGTTTAATGTAGTCATATTAAATCATGCATGCAACTTTATTACTATTTGATTTGGCATAATTCTTAATTATTTATGTGCCTCATACTCTTAAAATCTCTTATCTCAGTAAATCTTTACTTTTCCATATTTTAAAGTGTTAAATGTCCTTATTCATTTAATTTGACACATACTTTTCTCTCCTCTTGTTGGATGATCACAACCACCCAGGTCTAGGATCAGAGTGTGCAATAGGAGCATGGTGAAACATCCTAAGACTAGGAGAAGGTGTGCATCCTTCCCTCATGGACTTATCCCTTAAGTTTTTCCTTGGAGACAAATTATTGTAGTTTAGATTCCCTCTATCTTAAGATCCATATGTTGTATCATGTAAAACCAAATTGGGAAAATTAGATGTACTTTTTATGAGATTGAATATAGTCAAAGTTTTAACTTCTACTGCAATTCATTGGTGTTTTGTTTACCATAATTAGTAGAGAGGTGATTTCACTTCTTTACAGCATTGTATCAGAGCCAACGGTAGTCAGAGTCTTGACTATTTCAATGTGTCTCCCTAGTTAGAAACCCTTACCTCATATAGTTTCCCATTTAGTTCACCACAGAATTGACCTATGGTGAAAGGTTGATTTAGGATCATAAGAATGTCATATTATAAATATCTTTAGTCAACTTTTAGATGAATAGCATATTAGGTAGATAATAGGACATAAGCTGAAAGCAAGGGTGCCTAGAAAGGGTCATGGTCTGGGGGCTGGAAAATTTTTACTCCGCGCCACTAGCTTGGTTTACGAGGACTCCCAGATCCATATGACACTGGCATGGCCTGAGCTGATACTGATTGTCCAAAATAGCATACCTTTAGGCAAATAACCTCAATGTTGAGTACCCTTAGGAACCTAAGATGATTATTTGGTTACCCAAATAAAATCACCTTATATCCCATAAGTTCCTTATATGAGTCTTAGATTTTCATGTTTAGGGGTAGCCTACCCTATACTAGACTTTGAAGTTTGGTAATAGTGAATAGTAAAACAATAAAGTGTCGGATCTTATACATGGTTTAATTAGACTAACTCTTTTACCTCTAGTTTTGTTTGACTTGGTAGGTCGACCCCTTTAAGGGGTGGAGGAGTAGTAGTAGTACCTCGATAGATATTGGAATTGCTGATTTTGAGGATGAAATCCTTTTAAGGGGATGGAGTCCTACATTACATTGAAATCTAACTACTCTATATTTGGAAACCCTAATTCCATATACAAGTTAGTGAGCTTATATGATTAGTAATGACCAAACAAATTATAATTATAATTTAACTTGTTCGTTTATATACTAATGAATACATAATAAGTCATCTAATAAGTAGTTCATATGCTTGAACCCCAACAAATACTTAATATGAGTAACTCACTAATTGTGAATACACATACATAATGTTGACCATGTAACCCTAATGATAATATATTTGCATAACATATAATGGTCATGATGACGTAAACCCTAAGATGTAATCATCTAGCCTTAACATAAATACATACATACCCTTAAAGCCTTCATTAGTGACATTAGGTGTCATCATCAGGTAATACACTATGATACATAAATGGAATATAGTCACCTAATCATAACTTGGTATATGAATCAATTCATTAATATGCAATGTGTTCCGCTTTATTCACTAAAATACATATAATGACTCAAGTATGACAAAGAGTAATTAGATTCACATAAAAATGCATAAATGCCTAATGTGATGTTAAATGTGTATAATAATAATAAGAAGTGAATAAATAGGACAAAATGATTAATGATGACATTAATATGAGTATGAAAGGTGATATGACAATGTGTGACAATATTTGGAATTATTGTAAACTTAATAAATTGTTTGATAATATTATATATTGCTTACAAAATAATCTATGATAATTCTACATGATGGTAATATGAGGATAATGGAGCATAAATTCAAGTTATTAAGGATTTTTATCTAATAAATTAATAAATATTGAGATTACTTAGTAAACCCTAACTATGCTTAAAATTCTTAATGAGTAAATAAGAAATACATATGATTTGTGCATAGTGTTGAGATGTAAATTTTTTTACAACAATATGACACCATCTATTGAATAATAAGGAAGATGTAATTTCATAATAAATATAACGCTAATAAGCCAAAAATGTTAATTGTGTTATATTTGATAAAAGGTAACATGAATAATGGAAACCTTAGTAAAACTTGACTTATGAGTAGAGCATGTGAAGTACCATAGATTATAGGTAACCACCTAGTTGCTTAATATGGGGATGTTATGTACTCACCCTTCCCTCTTGTTGAGATTTTGGGGACGAAATCCTCTTTAAGGGGTGGAGTGTTGTAACATACTGAATCTTTAGTTCATTTACAATTTAACCCATGTCCAAGATTTTGATTTCCTTCTTATCCTTCTTGTCCTCTTGCCTAAATTTTCCTATCTTTTCTATCCTCTTTTTCCTCAATGTTGAAATTGAGCAATTCTTAATGGTGTGAATTATATTTGACCCACATTTATTACAATGAATGGGTTTTTGGACAAATATCTCAACTAGTGTGTTAATTAGAGTCTAATAATGCAAAATTACCATTTATGAGTGATAATTAGTAGATTATATAAATTTAGAGTCTTTATGGATTTTTGGGATAAGAAATACGAAGTTATGTGGAATTGAGTTAGTTAATGAGATAATAACCCTTTTTCCCTTTCTCTCTCCACCTAAATGTTAATAAAGCAATGAAAAGGAGAATAGGAGGTGTGACATGACTATTGAATGAGTTTATAATATCCATTTCAAATTCTACTTAAGGATTTGCTAAAAAAGTGTATTTTATTTATTCTTCCTTTAAAATACATTAGTATACATATTAATGGACAATATAGTGATTAAGGGTCATATCTCATGTAAAATTAAAATATAATTACATTGAATTAATCTAGGCATTAATATTAGCCTACAGTTAAAATTTGGGGTTAATTGGTCATTGTTTGACCCTCCAAATGAATTAAATGAGTTTTTAATGAAGTTTGACTATGGTTTTAATTCAATTTACATTCAATGCATTTAATTCCCTATAGTTTGTGATTTAATCACTATCACACGTTACTTTGATTTTGAGTTCCTCTTAAGCACGTAATCTGATGGTTGAGGTTTAATTGTGAAATCTAAGGTCTCATCCGACGGATGGATCGTCGTCCTCTGCCTCCGCAACACCACGAGTCAGTTATAGTGAATGAATCTACAACCCCTTTCTCCCTATTCAAGGATCCATTTCGAAATATTTCTTCTCTGTTGGCTTTGTCTTTCTTTGTGGTTTCAGATAAGCATTTCCTTGTATCCTCTCATAATCGGACGAAGTAACGCCCAATCTAGGGCTTTTCTGCCCCTCCACATCGAGGTTATAAACGCCATCATAGTCTCTCCTTCACCTATTTAAGGGACCCTAGGGCACATATAGACTTCACTCAACACTCCTCTTCATCCAATTTCAATGTTGGTAGCACCAAACTCCCATACCTGCTTCTCATCCTTTTCTGGTGATGAGGATTCCGTCCAACATCCTCCACCTCGCTCGGCTCAATTGAGTAATAGGTAATAATCCCTACCACCTATCCTTTGTTTACCCATCATTAGTTCACCCTAATTTGCTCCAAGTCACCACATCCTATAGCTCCTTTTAGATGCTCACCGACTCTAGTCACCTTGGCCACCTAGTGGCCCTTCAATTATGGAAATTGGTCTATTGGCAGTTTTTCACATGATAGCTTGTTTTCCCTCTCGTTTTAGTGCCATGATACTGGACTCCAATTCCATTCCCCTATTTCTCCTTCTCCCAGTGATGCTCCCTGATCCCCTGTACTCTCCAGAACTTGAGATTTGGCTCTATGAGATCATATTGGTGTGAGGAAGCCTTCAGTGGTATCAGTTCCACACGAATGACCTGCCTCTGCAAGCCTCAATACCCCATGATCTCTCTGTTGATGTGCATGGCACCATGGCTGGAAAGGGAACAGACCAGGTCGTCAAATGACCGTGGTGCCCCTACACAATTAATTGAATGATTTATCTCACAAGGGTGTTTTCGGGACTCCGTGCACACTTTTGTTCTAGCAAAGGCAAGATTCATTTTGTATTGAAATGACGCTTTTGCCCCTAGTTGCATAATCAAATAATCAATCATGTATGAGCATTTTGGGTTTTCCTCTTGTCACCACTTGCCTCCTATTTTGAGAAAGTGATGCTGACGTAGTGATCTTCCATTGGGCCAACTGGATAAGTGGGCCGCGAATGGATATCTTGGTCCTTGTTCTGATGTGGATTTTTCCCAATTTTCTATTGTTCTATTTTATAAAATTCACAATAAATCATAAGATGGTCTAAAAAATACAAATAAATACTCGTTGGAAAAGATTTTTCACAAGGAATCTGATTTTATGGTTTTTAACTATTGTTTCCCTATTTTGATGTTTAGTATAAACACCATTTTAGTTATATAAAAAGTCCTAAAATTAATAACTAATTCATTTTAACTCCAAAATTAAGAAATAAATATGTTTTCTTAATCAGGATAATCAAAGTAATCAATTGGTCCAAGTTTTAAGTCCTAATTTGATGGTTTTTAGACAAAGTCCAAAATTGGGGTTTCCTACACATTATGCTTTACAAAACCCTAATACATATGGTGAAATTTGACAATAGGTTAAAAGTGGTTTTGGATAGAATTTAATTGGTGAAAGGTCTGCTCTAGGAATCTAAAATGAGGTATGTGCAATCCTATTTAATTATGTGCAATCCTATTTATATATGTGTTTGAACACTTGTCCTTCAGTTGGGAATTTTGATATCCAACCCTAATATTTCCAATGAGGAATTGTCTTACCCTTTATTTTCTTTATTGCCTTCTTGTGGAACCTTTATTTCAATTACTTCTTGGGTTTTGAACCCCAATGCTATATTTCTTTTATTTTTAACTCTGCCAATTTATATTACCCAGTATGATGAATTATTGACTTAATTAACTAATGTAGTATACATGAGTACAACCACCCATAGTGGGCATGTGTGAATTCGCCCAAGGGAATGTGATAATTCTCCCCATTTTATATATAATCAGGTTCTTGGGAATTTTTTATTTCTCCCTCACCTAGAGGTTGAGGTGAGGTAGGTGCTTCAGCCCTATATTAGTTTAATGTAGTCATATTAAATCATGCATGCAACTTTATTACTATTTGATATGGTAGAAATCTTAATTATTTACTTGCCTCATACTCATGAAATCTCTTAGCTTAGTAAATATTTACTTTGCCATATTTTAAACTATTAAATGTCATTATTCATTTAATTTGACACATACTTTTCTCTCCTCTTGCTAAGTGATCCCAACCACCCAGGTTTAGGATCAAAGTGTGCAATAGGAGCATGGTGAACCAGCCTAAGACTAGGAGAAGGTGTTCATCCTTCCCTCATGGACTTATCCCTTAAGTTATTCCTTAGAGACAAATTAACGTAGTTTATATTTCCTCTATCTTAAGATCCATATGTTGTATCATGTAAACCAAAATTGGGAAATTTTGATGTACTTTTTATGAAATTGAATATAGTCAAAGTTTTAAGTTCCGTTGCTATTCATTGGTTTTTTGTTTACCATATTTAGTAGAGAGGTTATTTCACTTCTTTACTGTTTTTCTCACTATTAAATAAAAAATTGCATAGAAAAAATGACCATGTGTATGATCCATTCCTTGTTCCCCTCCATTATCCATCCTCCATATATGCAAGAGCCAAGTTATTGACATTAAAATTGTCCGCTATACCTCATTATTTGGAAGACATCAAGACTGAAGTGCACATTTCCCCTTTATATGTAAGGGAAAACTTTCTTTTTATTAGGCATGATCATCACTAAGAATCCCTTGACACTAGAATGGGCATATATTTCTTTCCCTTTTTTGGGTGGTATTGTCATTCAAGTCCCCCTTGCCACACAAAGTACAATTATTTTTCAACCACATATATGCAGTTTTGATTATTTCTACATGAAATTCTTCCTTCTTACACAAATATATTTCAAGACTTATGATCACAAGTCTTTCCTTCTACACACATCTTGTTGGCATATTTCATACTAAAACAGGACACTCTCCATCTTCTAATTTGTATTAAGGTGTGGATGTATAAATATTATTCATGGTATAGTCAGATATACTTCAGTAGTTGGTGACAAAGATACTAACACCATTTTATAAAAGTTTCATATTGAAATTATTGCTACAAATGGAAGTCTGCAATTGGATACCAACACACTTACGAGATCATCCCCCTTCTAACTCAAGACATCAAATACATGATCAAATCCATATAGAAATAGATGTGATCTATACAAAAACCCTAGCTACTTGAATCTGGTTATGAGTCAGTATAGGTTGCACTACACTGAGAGAAACCAATTGAAACTTATTAAGTGTACAAGTTAAATCTCAATGTATTTTAAGAAATTACATAATGATTATGTGGAATGGTCAATCAATCTAGTAGATCAAGAGACTCTTGAATGGAATTACTACTATATACCTAAAATGCTCCAAATAATGATAGTTGATCACTATCACAAGGTTTCTTTGAGTGGTATTCTAGTCTCTCCTAAAACTAGGATCAAACTCATAATGAAAACAATAATTCCTATAATGTGAAAGCAACCTACAAAGAAAAATAATCAATTAATAGATTATCCATTAAGGACTACCTTTCTTGGATGTCACCACTAGAGAAATGCAAATGTCTAATTTTCAATCCTAACAAATCCAAGCATTCGACTAAGATCGACCTCAAAAACCTATAACATACACCCAACCTCTAAATATAATCCAAACATTACCTATCATCCTAACCTATCCATATGACCCTTCATCTCCATAAAATTTTAGGACAAACAACATTATATGAGCTGAAATCTTTATGTCAATGTGGACATATAGAAAGAGGATGCCCATATACTTACTCTAAATAGTATTCAAAATTTGAAACCCTAAACTCCCTAGATGAAATTCGAGAGACGTCATGATATTTTGGACGCATTATAGAAGTACACCCATGTTTAAAGTGCCCAACTTCATCACAAAATGCATGCCATTTTCCGTAGACTATGACAACATTTATCTTATATATTAAGGTGGGCGCACACAAGATATGCACCCCCTATATCTCGTCTGATGATGCCAATGTGGACCTATTTTACTAAGTGAATCTTTGAGATGTACCATGCAAAGGGGCATGCCCTAGGATCAAACCAATGAATTGTTTGGGAAGATTTTGATTATCACAAGAAAGGCTAGGCTTGATATATTTCATACCCTAAAATAACCCCATAACCTCCATAAATATATCCCCAAAGATCATTAGAGGGGTTAGACACTACCAAGCAAGGTTAAAAACTATTTGTTGAATCTCGTGCCCTAGTATTCCCAACCTTCTCTCTAAAGAAAATACCCTAGAATACTCCCTCCTGTTACCTTCCTATGGGAATTAGAGAAGGTAAGTCTATTTTTCGGTGATTCAGGTCCACCTCCCTTGGTGTAGAATGAAGGAGAATGAGCGCTCTTCATCTTCATGATGTACAATCAAGGTAGAGCTTGAGTAGACACAAATTAGATCATTCCTTTTATATGTTTAATAACCCCACCACGTCAATGATATCATCACCCAAGATTGATGATTTTATATAACATATCATTATTGTAACCCTATTTTTAATCCACTAATGAGAGTGCATGAGTTTTTTACTACAAGTTATCATTTTGCTTGCTCTCTCTCAAATTTGTTCTCTTTTTACCTCATTGGGTTTGGAATACCATATCACAGTGTATGTAGGTACCTAAAACCTTCCCTGCAAATAATCTAGTTCCATACTCTAGTCTTTTCATGGGCATCTACACCCATATATATATTTCACATAATCTTAAAAAAATTCTTGTTTTCTTTATAATAATGATGGAGACCCCAAATTAAACCATATCTCTACACTTAGTGCATAGGAATTAGGATAGCGGCCATTTTTATATAAACTAATAAAAAACACAAGTGTTGCAGGTAATGACGATCCAAGAGAATCCAAGGATTGACTATATGGGCATTAAACATCATACGTGGTTGAAATGATTTACCTATAGAGCATGAATTTTTCTTGGCTATGTTCGTGGAAAACTTTCATTCCAAGATCAATACTAGCTCCATGGTGTGACTAACTAACTTATATATGAAATATGTATGACGTTCTATAAGAAAATATATTTCATGACTCCAATTAGCCTCTTAGTCATAGAACTAACAAGTGTCAATAATTCATTGATCTTGTCATCTGACTCATTAGTTTGTGGAGATTTCTATGAAACTTTTTGTTGTTGAAATGAGTCACTAAATGCAATTGAGTTCAGAGTTGGTGAAAATATTTGTTATGGGTTTAATATTTGATGCAAATACTTTTTTAGTTAAGTCAGGAGGTCATCTTATTCATCTTACCCTCCTCACGTAGGCAAAATTAATCAAGTAATTACATTTTCCACTTATAACAGTGGTGTTCTCAAGTATATCAAACCTCAAAAAATAAAATAAAACTATGCCTCTATACCACTTCAATCAATTATCTATCCATGATGTATCAATATAAGGATAACTATTTCTATCCAAATTCAGCATACCTCTGATCCATAAGGGAAAAGGGAATATTCTGATATCACAACATCCTCCTCTAGGTGGTTCCCCATTTACCAAGATCTTTGGGCACAAAATTAATCACCTTTGGGACATTATAATCTATAATTGAATCTTTCATCAGTCTTTTGATTTTCTTGATTTAAGGGTCCAAATGCCACAGACAAGAATTATCCCCCTAAATGATATTATATGCATGAATATCATCAATCTTAATCATAGAGATAAATATATTTATATCATCGTCTACCTTAAGAGAAATAATTCAATCATGTACTAAAGCTTCTAGCTGAGATTTTCCATTTATTGAGAATCTAAATTCTAGCCTGGGATACGCATAGCAGTTCCCAATGATACCAACAATATACCTTCTTCTAGGTCCATTCATAGTTGATCATAACCTGTAGTAAGGCTAATCTTCAGGTTTGCCACATGCGGTGGTGTCCATCTAACAAGGCTGATTGTTATTGTCTTGTATTGAGGGTTATCTATACCATGAGACTCGATATGTAAAAATCAGCCTTCTCTGCCATTCTAAAAACACGATTTGATAACTTATGATTGATTACAATAATAATTGACTTCCATAGTGATTCTAGTGACATCTTAGTACCACTATAACACATGTGACATCTATAACACCATATGGGCCAACAAATGAGAGTTTACATGGAAGAGAAAATCCATCCTCGTAGCTCATGCACGCTTTAAGTGGTGATCGTGACACATCCAAAAAAAGGGAAATGTTGGCGGTGAAACTATAAAGCATGAATATTTTAGCAAACCTCAACCATAAGAAAGATGCAACATCACTATGTAGAAAGAGTTAGTATATTGTCTCACAATCATTTGTTCATAGCAGTAGTAGGATGAAACTATTGGTATATCACATCACTTTTGTGTTATCATTAGTAGGGATAGGATGTCTTTAAATCTTCCACATAGTTGCACTAGATCTTGGTATGAGGTCAGTGTCCCAAATCCAAGAAGAGAGGGAATATCCATCATAAGAATTGGTAATCAATTCCTTGGCAAAACTGATAGAAAATTTTTGTGTTTCATTCGGATAATATATCAAAATGTCATCAGTATCACTCACAACAACACTTGAAGCAAGTATCATATGAATACCTTCATCACTAAAGATGTGAGAAAGTGTATTCAAATCCGAACCTTCATTTGGATTTTAGAAATCATGAACCTCGAAATGAGCAGCCAAGTCACCAGGTTACAAAGCAAATTGATGAAGAGGTTGATCACATAAAAAATCATTCCAAAAATAAACATAATCTTTACTAATAGCTCACCTATACCTCATAATCAGAAAATATTTCCATATTTTTCTCCATTAGGGTGAAGAGAATGAATCTTACATGAGATAGGTGGGTAACTTCCAAAATGATTATAGAAAGTACCATAATATTTTTACATGAAGAACTCAACCCATATAGATGACCCATTGAGAATCTCTCAGCACTCTTTAGAACTGTATGCTTTTGACAATAACTGTAAAGATGGAAGACCAAGAATGCCTTCATTTGTGGGTATTATGATGTTGCCCCAAGATACCCAAGTCATTTGACTATCATTTTCCTGATCTCTCCATCAAAAGGATGAAAACATCGTATTAAGACATTGAATAATAGCGGACGGTAAATCCATTGCTGCCATCACACAAAGGGATACCAAAGACAAAGAATGATTTATCAACATTTTCAGCCCAACAAAGTATAGGAAATTAGCCTTCCATGATGTTATCTTCTTCTTTATCTTTCAAGAAGAAACTCATAGTATATGAAATTAGCCTTCCATGTTTCATACTCTCTGAAAATGGCATCCACCTAGAAAATAGAAAGAGATGCAACACACATGAAAAGGATAACTCCATTAACATATAGTAGTATGCTAGGGGCACTCCCTTTGCCTCTGGTATGATAACAGATAATAATTCCATCACTCACAACTTGCATCACCCGCCTAGATAACATTTCCTCAAAAAGAATGAATAGGAATGGGGATAGATGATTTCCTTTCTTGAGGGAACAACACATCTGAAAGACTTCACATTGTGATGTTGTTTAGGATAACACTCATCCACATATTACAGAAGAAGCTAAGACATAAATCAATCACATTCTACATCATGCCATACTCGGATAACACAATAAGAAGGAAATTCCAGCTAACTATGTCATAAGACTTAAACAAGTCAATTTTTATAATAAAATTCGGTGGATAACCCCCTCTTCAAATGTGATGGACTACCTCTTTTGTCAATATGATGTCGTTAATAATGTCCCAGTTCCTCACTTATGCACTCTTTTCAATAGAGATCATCTGCGGGATAAATAAATAAATAAATGTGATTTCTAGTGATTCTAGAAAAAATCTTAGGGACACATTTTCAATTGAAATCAGCATGAATTCCTTGATCAAATCGTATGGTCGCTCAATCTTTGGGATCATCACAATATGAATGCAAAAATTATTTCTATGAGGAACCCCTCCTTTAAGAAAAGTATATACGAGGGCCCCAAAATTGTGTTGAATTATATCCCATGATGCTAAATAAAAACCTAGAGAAAAATCATATGGGCCAGAGGCAACACCCCTGCCCATCATTTTAATTTTGTGGCGTAAATATCCACTTCAGAAGGCGACACACATATGGTCATATTAGAATTCCTTATCATGCATTTTGAGATAAAATTGAGAAAAGGATCATCACTTGCATCACATGAAGGTCCAAGTTGAGTATAAAACTTTAAAGAAAGTATCCATTGTGCTGGACATCCCAGTAGGGTCACAACTGTATGGTAAAACTTCAAGTTACGTTCACCATCATTAATTCAATCAATGTGATCTCTTTCTTTCCATTATTCTTCTTCCTATTGTAGAATCAGTTCTAAGTCTCTTTCAACATTAATCAAGAGATCCTCAAGGTCTGTGGAAGGGTTGTCATCAAACTTAATCTATAGGGTGTGAAACACATCTTCAAGATCAATTTTCTTCTGATGGATGTTGTAAATACATCACAGTTCCACACTTTTAGGGTTTTCTTTGGATTCTTCATCTTAGAGAAAAAACTAAAAGATGATTCACCTCAACAATCCATAGACCACCCCTGAGAAATTAAATCCATGCAAGTTGGATGGGATAACCTTGTGTTCATAAAGAAAAAAATGCATTGACAGTTTTATTTCCTGTGATCATCGATTGAAATAAAAATGGGCAATGGTATATACTCTTTATATTGTCAAGTGGGTTACATACACAGAAGCAGAGCAAGCCAGACATGAGGAATTAACAAGCACATGATCTAATCTTTCTCAGGTTGGGGGTGTGATACTGCTTGTCAAGTCATGTAAAATGACTTCCTTCAAATGGAACCTCAGATACATCAACATCGAGAATAAACTTATTGAAGTCCCTCATTCCCTGCAAATCTAGTGGGTGCACCCCCCTCTTATCCTCTAAATAGAGAATATAGTTGAAATCCCCAGAAATCTCCCAATCATGGTCTCCAATGTCTCTAGCAAGCTCAACTAGCTTGATACAACTACTTACGTTGTTACATGAGTGATGCGATGATTTTGAGTCGCATTTATAGACCTTTTTCATATGTGTTTTGTGCTCTAATCACTCATTTTTATGGATAATATTGCATAATTCACTCATTTCGGTCTTTGCCTTCATATTATGTCAAATCCCCTTTGTTTTACTATTTTGAGCATTATTTATCATAATATTATTATTTGTGTGGATTTACTTGGTCTTGTTGTGAGATTTAAGGAAAAACAAGTATTTGCTTCCGTCGATACCATCGACCAAGCCACAGATTGCCAGACGAGAGGAGCAGCACAGAGTCGATACCATCGACACCCAAGTCGATGGTATCGAGATCCCTTCAGATTGCTGGCGAGGAAACTGTCGATACCATCGACCCAAGTCGGTGCCATCGACACATGGAGAGCTACAGCGTCGCTAAACGACAACAACCGACGCTAAAGAGAGTCAATACCATCGACCCAAGTCGATGGTATAGAGATGACCACAGGCGATCAGACTAAAAGAAAGGAAAGCTGCCGCTAATCCGCTGGGTCGATACCATCGACCCGCGTCGATGGTATCGACGCCGGCAGATATGCGTTGGATCTGTTTTGATCTCGATCGGACGGCTGTTGTTATTTGACGACCTAATTAGGGACTTATACCTAATGACGGCCGCCCAGACGGGAGGGATCTCATTTTGGATTGCACGAGTGCCGAGGAGGAGAAAAAGGAGAACGGAGGCCGAGAAGCTCATCCCGGGTGATTCGGACGCTGCCAAAGACAATTTCCACCACCGACAGGCGGGGAAGCTCGTGTTTTATGCCAAGGATCCACCGGTTCTTCTCTGTTCAGGGGGTTTCCATTTATTTCCCATTTTTCTTATGAATTCCCCAATTTCTACCATGTATTCGTGTGAGATGAACATGAGAGGCTAAAACCCTCAATCTTTAGGACCGAGAGTAGCCCGGGAATGCATTGTATGACATTTTTATATCAATAATTCATATTTTTCTCTCAAACCCGTGGTATAGATTCATTTTCTCCATTTCTATTGTTATGTTTCATCACCATAATAATAACTTAATACCCTTAATCACTTCGACAGAAGGATTAACGGTTGAAAAGAGACGAAATCTACATTAATTAATAAAACCCTTGATAAAGGAGTTGTAAAATTAATGGTGGGAACTGAGAGACCGTTTTTAATGCGCTTAGTTTAGGGGAATGATTACTACGATGGTGGAATCAACCTAAACCTAAGTAGTGAATTACACCACGACAGTGGGTAATTCTCATTTCAGGCCACTACCCGGATAGAGAGAGAAGTGTGAGGAATTATATGAAACCTAATACAATGTTGACTCGCGGTGAAACCGCCATCCTTAAGATATCCCTTTTGAATTGATTAAATTAACCTTTAATCAATTGTTTTCATTGTTTCATTTTATTTTCTTTGAATTTCGACAACAAACCTTACTTTGTTATTCGGCCTAGCTGATTGCGATTAGTTAGTAGAAGTCTCCAATAATTCACGTATCCCTGAGTTTGACTCGGGCCTCACAAGGCCTATATTACTCGACGCGTATACTTGCGTTTAAGTGCGTAGTAAAATACACGTCAAGTTTTTGGCGCCGTTGCCGGGGATACGGCGAATTATTGGCACTTTGAGTGCTAAGAGCGGCCACTCTAGGCCACATTTTTTTTTATTTTAAAACAATTTCAAAAATTCCTTTATTTCTCTATAATTGTGTTGACTCGTTCAAAGCATTGTACTGAACCCCTATTTCCATATTTCAGGTACTTTGCATGGTGCACACACGTAGTCGAGACTACGTGAATCGCACACCTGAGGTTCCATCTGCGGGACCAGAGGACGAGGACTACTACGAGGAGGAACACCAAAGTGATATAAATTCTGAATCTGAGCAAGAACAAGAAGAAGAAATGGCTGAAGCACAGACAATATGGGAGAAGATCAAGGCGTCTTCTTCCTCAGCATCAAAGGGGCCTATAAAGAAACAGGGGCTAAACATACCTACATACAAGATCGACCCGACACTGATTAACTTGGTCAAATCCAACGCATTTCACGGGCTGAAAAATGAAGATCCAGTGGCACACATTAGTCAGTTTGTTGAAAATTGCGATATGGTGAAGATCGACAGGTTCCCGCAAGATGCGTTGTATCTCAAGTTGTTCCCAAGTTCATTGGCAGGAGCAGCGCGAGAGTGGCTTCATAACCTCGACGACGAGTTTGTTGAATCATGGGATCACATGGTAGAGGTTTTCTTCGAGAGGTTCTTCCCTCCTGAGAAGACCAATGATATGATCAGGAAGATTCACAATTTCACCCAACAGGCGGGTGAAACTTATTCTGAGACTTGGGAGCGATTCCAGGTCATGTTGAGGAGATGTCCACATCATGGATTGGATAAGGAAACCCAAGTGAAGATCTTCTACTTTGCTCTCTCCGAGCATGATAGAAGCAACCTGGACTCGGCTGGTTCCGGATTTTTCTTAAATAACACTGATACAAGATGCTGGGAAATACTGAAAAACATGGCTAGGAAACAGTCATGGGGTGATAGAGGGGCTGTGGAACATGTCAAGGCTGCTGGTGAATCCAGAATAGTGAGGGAGCTGAATGATAAGTTAGATCTTCTAGCCAAGAAGGTGCTAACTAAGGAGGATGCATCTGATGATGGGGAGGCCCAAGTGAAATTCATGCAACAACAGGGCTATAGAAACAATGACTATGCATGGAGGAAAGATAAAAAGTTTTCATGGAAGGATCTGAACAATTTTCTACAGGATCCGGATGCCAAGCCACAGCAGAAAGCCGAGGACAAGAACATTGAATTACTAACTCAAATGGTCCAGCAAAACCAAGAGATGATGGCCATGTTTGGAAAACAATTGCAATCTCAAGGTGATATTCTAACCAAGTTTGGGCAGATGCTGCAAATCCATGGAGCACAAATGCGGGCATTAGAGACCACCGTGGCGCAGATTTCGAGTGAAGTGGCGGCCATTAAGCACGCCAACCAACAGATCCCAGCCGAGAATGCAAATGTGGCTCAAGCACACCATCAGGTCAAGTACATGTCTGTGGTAAGCACTGAGGAGGAATCTCAGGTGCAAGAAGTTGTAGAAGAAAGAAAAATGACTTTCCATGTGAATGCAACACCGGCGATACCATATCCACGCACTTACTATGGACTACCAGGCGGAAGCACTTTTTCTTTTTGGAAAAGACGCCAAGAGCCCTTGGTGGTCACGCCTCCACCTAGGCGAGAAGAGCAAGTCAAGACTGTCTGTCAAGGTGCTGATATATCTATTGTTGATATTAATGTTGATGATGTTTCACCAAAGCCCACGCCGGAGGGAGTAATTGAAGCAAGCTTAGGGGAGGTACCCCCGAAAAGCTCTTATGTTCCACCTCATAGGCGTGTTGAGGCAGCAGATGTTTCAAATGTGGTTAATCCTAAGTCAAAGAAAGAGCATCGTCACTTTAAAAAATTCCTGGAGATATTCCAAAAACTCCACATCAATATTCCATTAGTGGAGATGATCGAGAAAGTACCCACCTATGGGAGGTTCATCAAGGAAATCATTAATAAGAAGAGGCGGATAAAAGACGAGGAAATTTATTGGATGAATGAGACGGTGAGCTCGATGATTCACGGGAGTTCACCAAAGAAGAGAAAGGACCCAGGAGGTTTTTACATTCCGTGTTCAATAGGTGGTCAACATGTTTCTAAAGCGCAATGTGATTCCGGCGCTAGTATAAATCTCATGCCTTTGGCTACATTTCAAAAGCTGGGGTTAAAAGAGATAAAGAAGTTGGATGCAACAATTGAATTGGCAGATGGGTCTACCGTGAGACCCTATGGAGTATGTGAAGATGTTCTCGTCAAAGTGGATAGATTCATATTTCCTGTGGACTTTGTCGTCATGGATATGCCACCACTCCAAAGTTGTGAAATTCTCCTAGGAAGACCGTTTCAAGCAACGACAGACGTTGTGACTGCCTTAGGGAGAGGTACTTTGTCTTTGGGCATTGGAGGAGATCGTGTTGAATTCAAATTACCGCATGATCCTCTAAGTGCAGTCCCCAAGGTGAAAAGATGATGACGGTCATACGTCTAGCCTATGACGTTAAAGAAGGGCGCTTGTTGGGAGGCAACCCAACCATTGGTACATTAGGATAGTTTAATTGTAGTCCTAGATTGCTTTAATTTCGTTTAAATTTTAGTTTAAACAAGATACCTTGATCCGTTTGTTCAATGTGCAGGCACAGGCAGGGTCGATACCATCGACACACTGGTCGATGGTATCGACATGGGTTCAGGTTGACAGCGGCAAAAATCGCACTGAGTCGATACTATCGACGCCCCCGTCGATGGTATCGACATACCTATAGGCAGGTCGCAACAAAATGTCGATGGTATCGACATGCCAGTCGATACCATCGAGATCTCTAGAGAAGTTCAGACAAATTTTGCTCAGTCAACTCGATACCATCGACGGCCTCGTCGATGGTATCGACATGATCACAGGTTGAATTGAAGAAGTGGCGGTGTCGCAATAAAAGCAAGTCGATACCATCGACCCTCGTCGATGGTATCGACATCCATGTCACCGATCCGCGCCAAGACATCGACGACGATAGCGAGTCCACGTCAGCGATCCGGGTGCTGCGTCGATACTATCAACTTATGTCGATGGTATCGACACGTCAGCAATCCGGGTTTCTCGATCTAGCAAACGTCAGCCGTCGATACTCGCGAGACGCGTCGATACCATCGACCCACGTCGATGGTATCGACGGGTCAACAGTGGCGCCGGCCAAGTCTATTTAAGGAGAGTTGCAACGTCATTTGACGTCACACCTTCAGAGCAAACGTCCTCCTTTGCGCCGAGCACTCCCCTGAGCCTTCCAAGACTGAAGAGCAGCGACAACGAGCAGGGATCTTCACCGAGCGGAGAATCACTTCTCCATCTTCCCCGAGCTCTCTTTTTCTAATTCCATCTTCTCGCAACCATGGTGCATGCCGCCGGAGCTTCGTCATCGCGCGCAAATCCCATGGAGATCGAGGAGTTTGTTCCTCCCCCGACCGCTTCAGTTCCTCGTCCACGCCTGATTCACCCTTCCATGGAGGCAAGGAAGGTCTACGAGGAGATTATGAAACGGAAGATTGAGCCGACCCGGTATGTGGACCGGGGCATGCTTCATGAGCTTGGGTTCGAGGCCAACTTGGCCTATGTGCTTCACGGACAAGCACGTCACACCAGCCGAAGTCCCGATGAGCTGCAGTACCATGCGGACGGGCAACCGTTCTTCGGCGAATGGGCCACCTACAAGGAATTGGTGGCGGAGTTTATGGCGTCCCTCGACGTCTGCGTCGTGCCCAACGACGTGGTGGCGTCGGATCGTGAGTGGATCAGGGGCCGGGTGTCCTTCCGGCTGTTCAACAACAACTACAACATCACGGTGGTCCAGTTCAACAACATCTTTAACTGGAACCACTCCCAACATGATCACCGACGCCCAGATTCCCGCACCGACTACGACAAGATCTTCACCGAGCTAGTTACAGTGCCGACAGGAAAGACTGTGAGCTACCATAATGCAGCGGTAGCAGATTTTGAGCACCCGTTCGTCTGGGTCCTTCATAGGATGTTGAGCTTGACGTTCTTCGCTCGGAGTGATTTGGCATTGAGCAAGTTTCAGGAGAGCGATCTCATCTTCCTCTACGCACTCCTGAAGCGACAACCATGCAACTGGGGGGTGTTCTGGCTACAGCACGTCCTGGCGGTGAAGAGGAGTACAAGGAAGGCTCTGATCCATTTTGGTGGGCTCATCACCAAGTTGGCATCCTACTTGGGGCTGAATTTTCAGTCCATGACTCTAATTTCCACAAAGAGTAAGGTGAACGTGCAACACTTGCATCGTTCAAACCTTATCCTTCTCCGGGATGGGTTGGCGTACGCACATTGCCACGTCAACCAAGCTTACCAGGAGCGCTCACTGCCGAACGACGTCTTCAACATCGAGGGTGTGCAGCATTTCCGGTGGCCAATCATAGCCATCGAGTCCTCCGAAGAAGAAGGCGGCAACGACGAGCAAGGAGGCGAGGCTGAGGAGGAAGAGGAGGCTTTCACACCTCTTCGAGCACGTGTAGCACCACGGAAGCGTCCTAGGATGCATCCGGGTGCGTCTTCATCATCACAGCCCCCACCGCCATCACCACAGCCCTCGCAGCCAGCCGAGGATCCCTACTCCATGCAGGGAATGTACACGATGCTGCAAGATATACATCAGACTCAGCAGCAGCACATGTCTATGTATACCGGTATTCATGATACTACGATCCGGGTACTTGATAATCAACGGGCTATGTTCGAGAACGAGCGTCTCATCCTCGCCAACCAAGAGCAAATACACAACCGGTTGCAAAGGATGGAGATGCAGCAGGAGCCCTTTTATGACCATTAATGGAGTCAGGACTACTTTGGAGGTTATCCACAGCCTCCGCCGAGGACCCAATATGATCCAAGCTTCCAGGGGGAGTATCCGTCTTGGGATCCTACGGCCCCGCAGTACCCTCCTCCGCCTCCACAGGATTGATCAGGGTATCTCTGTTCCACCCTTAGGTTTGTTTTTGACTATGAGGCCATAGTCGGAATCAAGCTTAGGGGGGGTAGCTGGAATAGCTCTATCTTTTCTTTAGTTGTTTTTAGTTTTTTTTTTGTTATTTGTTCTTGCAATTTTAGTTTGTTTAGGATCCACATCTATCTAGTGTAATCGTGGATGTCTTAAAAATTGTCATCTCGCTGTTTTCATGGGAAATTTAAGGGAATTTAAAAATTTCTGTGTCTTTTGGATAGCTTAACTTGGTTGTCCTTGGGGAACTTGTCCTATGAAAATGATTGATTATGTCAACTTTGAAGCAATATGTCACACCCACACCCCCATTGACTCATGAAAAGTGGATAGTAACGGTTGTTTGAGCCTAACCTAATCAAATGGTAATGAGACCTTAATTGGATATAAGAGAAAGAACCCTTTGAACTACTACACATGTCAGTAAGGAGGGACACATGATATTTTTCTAAGGTTCAGTAACTTAATCTTGTGATCATTCCACTTCATATTTTTCCATAATCTACCAAAGAATTGGAAGTAAAGTACAATTTTAATTCCTTCGTGCGTGCATAGCATGTAGATAGGATTTGCATTGTTATTTTCATACTTTTGCATAAAACGAAAAAAAAATGTATAGTGATTCATGCACATTACCTTTAGGTGCATGTCATGTAGTTGCACTCATAACTTTCATGATTTCCATGCGTAAAGTACACCATGTATCTCAATTTCTCTTAAAAAGTGATCTAAACTGTTCCATACCCTCGAAATAGTACAAAGAGTTCCAATCATGAAGAAAATAGCTCAATACATGTATCTCTAAGAAATTATGGATATGTGGGCTAAAAGAAAAAAAAGAAAAAAAAATTCTGAAGATCTGAAAAAAATTGAGAAAAGAAAAAAAAGAGAATTTAGAAGAAAATGGAATAAGAGGGAGAAAGGAACATGATATCACTCGCATTACAGGAAAATTGAGTACATGATGTGGCTTAAGTAGATTTCCATCTCATTTTGAGGTGGAAGGGTAGTGCATGCATCATTTCACCCAATTTTAGGCATTAGGGCATTTCTAATGTGCATTTGCATCATTTAGGACATTTTGTTTTTAAGCATATTGAAACTGTGCAATACTTCCAAGTTCTTCCATGAACCACCCATGCCATCCACCCGTTGCTCGGATTGGTAGGCCACCGTGAATTTCTCCTCACTAATGATTATCAGGAGAACTGCTTCCATGTAGATGGTAGTGAGGGCGAGCAATGTAGTGTAGGTGATCACAAGATGCACCAATGCTGAATCGGCGAATTTTATTATGTTAACTGCCTTATGTGATAGTGTTCATCGGTTTTAAGGATAATTTCTCTTATTGATGATTATTGTCGCCTTTAGGGTAATTACTGTTCTGTGGTTAGAGAAGGCCGGTTTGAGAACGTTCAGTGGGAGTCACATGGGATGTGGGTTGGTGTGTTGATTTTTAGTTGACATCTGCAATTCTATTCTAAGGATTAGTTGCTCGAGGGCGAGCAATGTTTAAGCTTAGGGGAGTTTGATGCGATGATTTTGAGTCGCATTTATAGACCTTTTTCATATGTGTTTTGTGCTCTAATCACTCATTTTTATGGATAATATTGCATAATTCACTCATTTCGGTCTTTGCCTTCATATTATGTCAAATCCCCTTTGTTTTACTATTTTGAGCATTATTTATCATAATATTATTATTTGTGTGGATTTACTTGGTCTTGTTGTGAGATTTCAGGAAAAACAAGTATTTGCTTCCGTCGATACCATCGACGGAAGTCGATACCATCGACCAAGCCACAGATTGCCAGACGAGAGGAGCAGCACAGAGTCGATACCATCGACACCCAAGTCGATGGTATCGAGATCCCTTCAGATTGCTGGCGAGGAAACTGTCGATACCATCGACCCAAGTCGATGCCATCAACACATGGAGAGCTACAGCGTCGCTAAACGACAACAACTGACGCTAAAGAGAGTCGATACCATCGACCCAAGTCGATGGTATTGAGATGACCACAGGCGATCAGACTAAAAGAAAGGAAAGCTGCCGCTAATCCGCTGGGTCGATACCATCGACCCGCGTCGATGGTATCGACGCCGGCAGATATGCGTTGGATCTGTTTTGATCTCGATCGGACGGCTGTTGTTATTTGACGACCTAATTAGGGACTTATACCTAATGACGGCCGCCCAGACGGGAGGGATCTCATTTTGGATTGCACGAGTGCCGAGGAGGAGAAAAAGGAGAACGGAGGCCGAGAAGCTCATCCCGGGTGATTCGGACGCTTCCGAAGACGATTTCCACCACCGACAGGCGGGGAAGCTCGTGTTTTACGCCAAGGATCCACCGGTTCTTCTCCGTTCAGGGGTTTTCCCATTTATTTCCCGTTTTTCTTATGAATTCCCCAATTTCTACCATGTATTCGTGTGAGATGAACATGAGAGGCTAAAACCCTCAATCTTTAGGACCGGGAGTAGCCCGGGAATGCATTGTATGACATTTTTATATCAATAATTCATATTTTTCTCTCAAATCCGTGGTATAGATTCGTTTTCTCCATTTCTATTGTTATGTTTCATCACCATAATAATAACTTAATACCCTTAATCACTTCGACAGAAGGATTAACGGTTGAAAAGAGACGAAATCTACATTAATTAATAAAACCCTTGATAAAGGAGTTGTAAAATTAATGGTGGGAACTGAGAGACCGTTTTTAATGCACTTAGTTTAGGGGAATGATTACTACGACGGTGGAATCAACCTAAACCTAAGTAGTGAATTACACCACGACAGTGGGTAATTCTCATTTCAGGCCACTACCCGGATAGAGAGAGAAGTGTGAGGAATTATATGAAACCTAATACAATGTTGACTCGCGGTGAAACCGCCATCCTAAAGATATCCCTTTTGAATTGATTAAATTAACCTTTAATCAATTGTTTTCATTGTTTCATTTTATTTTCTTTGAATTTCGACAACAAACCTTACTTTGTTATTCGGCCTAGCTGATTGCGATTAGTTAGTAGAAGTCTCCAATAATTCACGTATCCCTGAGTTCGACTCGGGCCTCACAAGGCCTATATTACTCGACGCGTATACTTGCGTTTAAGCGCGTAGTAAAATACACGTCAATGAGCAGTTTTTTGCCATCTAAGTTATTGTAATTGTAAACGTGGGGATGTGAGGGAGATCCCCACATATCCCACCACCTTCAAACCATGTGTTTTATATGAATTCTATAAGATATTTGTTATATTGGTCATCACGTTTGACTAAATTTGAAACAAATATTGAATGTGTCTGGTAAACTTATCGATTTTGTCTTTCTCTAGCTCACGCTCATTGGGTGGTTGCAAAAGAAGGTTAGCTCCTTGTTGAGAAATATCTCTACTAAAGAGTCTTCAAATTTCCATCATGAGTCATTTCATTCCATGTCTTGGATTATCTTGAAACATATATCTAAGTTAACTTCTAGAGATGATTCTCTAATAGCGACACTAATACCTTTTTAACCCCAATTCAACCCATTTGAAATTGTAACCAATCTAGGATTCAGTAAATGGATCCATCTCATTGAGTTATCTTAATTATATCCCAATAGTCACATAAATTCTCATTTAAATTTAGCTTTAACTAACATAGTTGATGTTTGAAATGAGAGGCTAGCCTAGACTAATAAATTATAAAATTAATGGATAACCTAACTATTCTAAAGTATGGATGGTGTCAGTGGAAATGGAATTATACCATTCTTTGACCTCATCCCGTAGAAAAAAGAATGAATGGGGAACTATAAATAGATTCTTGGTAACTAATCTCAATCTTAACAATATTACAACCATTCTTAGAGGTCAAATGGTATTCGGTAGGCTTCTTTTTGGTGTTACCTTTATACTAGTGAGATTGAATGACTGTAATCAACAATGTTTTTTATTTGTCCCGTATACTACAAGTTACCATTTATCTTACTTGCTCTCAAAACCATTCTTTTTATACTTCACTAGGTTTGAAATACCAAGGTTAGAGGATTTATATCAACACCGCAAAACTCAAAATTCTAAACTCTTCCATGATAAGCTGCAAAATTGTAACCTTAGTTTAGTAATGGTTCATTAGGTGGATCCTTCTCAAGGGAATTCTGAAAGTTTTTTTTCCCACTGTGCTCTCTGCTCACAAGAACCCATCAGACACTTATGTGAACTTCAAGGTTATTCAACATGACTATTCAAGTCATTGCATATGTGGCCTATATAATACACATGATAGAACATTAGGTCCATATTCTATGTGAGGTTGTTTCTATTTTTGTTAGTTTCATGTTTCACACTTTTCATGGTTCTATGTTTGACTTGCTACTGTCTTTTTCCTAGTCAAACATGTCATATACACATCATCCACATCAATGACACAATCTCTTTTACCTTACACCTATTACAACTATGCCTTCTGACATTTCAAGAATCTAAGTTGTCCCTATACCAATGAGTTGTGCATGCTTCCTTACATGTATGTTTGGTATATGGTGAAATATTTATGGATACGGGGTAGGGGATGGAAAATAGATGAGAGATTTATTAAAAAAAAAGTTTTCGCATGGGGAAAGGGATAAGAAATGGAGAAATATATAAAAATGTTATTTAGTACATGGATAAGGAATAGAGAGTGGGTTTTTAATATTTAGATTAAACTCTTTTTACCCTTTACTTGTATCTCATAGGGTAAGGGTAAGTGCAAAGGTTTTTGTTACCCTTTACCCACTACCTTCTACCTTAGTGGGTAAGGATAAGTGCAAATAATTACCCATATGCTCTATCCTACTATTGGCTAAAAATTTATTTTACATATATATATATATATATATATATATATATACTTTTTTTTAATACCCATGCGGGTAGCCTGGATTTCGCAACCCGACAGCCAAAAAAGTAACTATTCTGACAAGAAAAGTAACCTGCTATCAAAAAAATTAACTATATTGATCAAAAAGTAACTATGTGACTAAAAAAGTAATCCCATACAAAATACATAGTAGATATATATGTACCCGTGTTTTGAAATCGGTTGTTGCAAACGTAACTAACTATGCACAAAACTTAGTAGTTTGCAAGGTAAAGTAACCATCTACATGTCAAAAGTAACCAACTTGAAAAAAAGTAACCGAAATAGGGGGCAAGTATCTACCCGCACGGGCATTAAAGATAAGCCCATATATATATATATATATATATATATATATATATATATATATATATATATATATATATATATATATATATATATATATATATATATATATATATATATATATATATATATATAAGAGAGAGAGAGTCAAGCTAGAATACACTCGAGTGTATCTGGAACGGAATACACTCAAGTAGTTTTCCATGATGCAATATTTTTTTTTAAAATCTAATCCGTTGATCTTCTTAAACAACTTGTGAACAAATCATACACAAAATTGAGCACATTTGGATATGTATAGCTCATGTTATGAAGACCGCAAAAATTATGCATTTCAAATTAGTTTCGTGCGTTGATTTTGTTGCCCTTGGATGAGTGCGTTACACTCATCCAAATGGGTTCAAAATTTGTATGTAGCCTAGTTATAGTATGACAGTGAAGATCAACGGTTTACATTTTGCAAAAACTAGTCTTGATATGCAAACATACTTGAGTGTATCCGTGCGATCCGTACACTCGAGTGTAATCTAGCCTGACTTATATATATATATATATATATATATATATATATATATATAGTGTATATATATAGTATATAGTATATATATATATATACATATATATATAAATATATATATATAGTATATATATATAGTCATATTGGTTTTTGGAGTCGATAGGTTATTGAATATTATATAGGCATCATTTGACGCAATAAATTATGATGGTCTATACTTCATAGGACATAGTTTGGTCCGTACCTAGAACCATTTTGGAGCTTTCTAACATAAAAGTGAACAATAATATTCCATAGTTTTGCACCATTTAATTTATTTTTAGTGTCACTTTCTATTAATTTTAGGATTGGTTATGATCTATACAAAAACATTTAGTGTTGTGAGACACATGTTTATACAAAAAGAAGTTATTTTCCATGCACCATCGCATACATATATGTAGTGGTGTTATATACTTCATTTTTGTTAACTTTCTTGTGTACACAACAATATTAAGGAGGGTATAAAATATATATGTATGTAAGAATAACTAACCAACAATTAATACAATGTCATTATAGATTGCTACTTTTCTAAAGTGTATATTGTGTACCATTTTAAAAATTCACTATAATAACTTTTGATTTGTGATTGTCATTATAGAATCTTTATATTTTTCTATAATGTACTTGCACAAGGTAAGATACTATTATAGATTTTATCATAATTATTTATGCACATATGAATTTCTCATTTCACTCTCATGATCCATGTTTAGCCTGGCTGAGAGGGCAAGGAGGGAGGGTAAAAATATTGGTGAAGTGGAAAATTACTTATAGTACTCTTAATTGCCACACTTAGTGGGTAATGGTAAGGATAAGGGTAAATCCTTACTCTCCCCCAAATTCCTTCGCATTGAAAATTCTGATAAAGAGAGGTTCTGTGTAATATTGTTGACACAAACAATGAAAGCACTCAGTAATCAAGTTCTATCATGATTATAGAATATTAAATTATTATGAAATATAAAGGAGAATCTTTGATGTTTAATTTATTAAATATCATTAAAAAGTACTTCATCGGAAAAATTGACAAACTAAAATCCATTCATTATAACTATTTTATTGATAAATAAAAAATAACCAATCTTTCTCAATGACACCGATTATGAGTTGAGGTCACTCGGGTTGTGGACACAAAAGAAGGTCCTTATCATGTTTGGATGCTCAAATATGTATACACAAGACTTGGTGTGAGTGTTGGTTTTAGATAATTATTGTAACTAGTTCTTAGGTATTAAAGTATTTCTTTAGCATTAAGATCTTGAAGGAAAGCAATTGTTTAGAGTGATTGTTGTTGGAATTGAAACCAAAGTGTTTGTACAACTTTAAAAAAAATGTTATTGTGCAAATAACAAATTATGTAGGAAGCTTTTAGTTGTAAGTATTTAAAATCACAACATAAAATTAATTTGGAGGAAACTACTTTACTTGGAAATATTATTTGGGAAAAAAATTACTTGGTGGGAAATAAGATAGAGCAATAACTATTTAGAAGGAAACAATATTTTGGTGGGAAAGTAAAGTTTAGTGGTGAAAAAATCTTAGAGGTAAATATATTTGTTTAGAGAATGAATAATTGGGAGAATTAATAATTCGTGTATGTATCTAAATAATTATTTATAAGTTATTTTTTGTGAAAGAAACTCTTTTCCCATCATTCAACATGCCTTTCAATGGGGACAATAACAAAGAAAAATTTCTCCATGAATTCCTCATTGAAAATTTTCACTTCCCTATCACTGTTACAACCCCAAATTTTGGATTATTTGGTGAGAAATGTAATTTCTCATATTAAAGATATTTGAACAAATAATGATATAAATTGCTTCAAATAAATGGATTTTGTTTACAATAGCCTTGATGTTTGTGTTGTGGGCTTTATTGGCTATTGGGCCCAAATGACAAGGAAATTCAATTAGTAAATGGATAATTGAATTTTTAAAGAAATAGGTAGAAACCTCTTGAAGGCAAATCCAAAGAGGATTTCGTGCCTCTTGGGTTCCTTGGGTACCAAGGAGTCTAAAGTTGCATAGAGAAGGCAATAAGAAAATAAAAATTTAATTAAATATTTCTTTATTATGAAATAAATTGAAAATAATGATAAAATGTGGAAAATGAGTGGAAAGAGGCATACATGAGATTTCTTGGTGAAATTTCGTATCCATGAGGTTGCTAATATTAAAAGGAATGCCAGTGATGAAAATAAAAGAGTAATCAAGATAAATCCTCAAAGGATGATATTTTAATGAGAAATAAACAAGATAGTGTGAAATAATGCATAAAGATGCATCTAGAAGGATAATAAGTATCCAATAAAAAGAATTTCGAAATAATCGAGTGTCTTGGGATCCAAGGATTCCCAAAGAAGAAAGAGGAAAGAAAAAATTCTTATAAAAGAAAAATAAGAATATAATGTGAATACATAATTCATGGATTATGTGGTATTTCTAAAAGGGAGTATTTTCTATTAAATAAAAATAGAAATTCGTGACCAATGATTAAGAGACAAGTATAAAGAGAGTGAAAGAAATAAATCTCGTATTTCAAAGTATCCATGAGAAATAGGAAATATCAAGAGTTAATGAAGAGATAAAAGATGGTTGCTACACAATCAAGGAAAGTATGTTTCCTTTCGAGTTTAGGACTTGAATCCTCATGGAGGCACGCCTCAAGGCTTCGTGCTCTCCCCTATATAAGGGGTAGAGTCTTGGTTCGAAGGGGAGAGAGAACTCCATGTTCTTCTACCTTCCTCTCCTTCCACGTTTCCGTCCAAACCCTAAAACATGGGTGGTGTGTTCTCTGGAGCGACGGAGAGATGTGGAGCCATGCGGAAGAAGGTCGATGTACCCCAAAGACTCATGGATGATCATCGTATGCCCTGGATCATCGGTCGACACCCAAACACCTGCAGCACGGCTGCATCAAGGCTGCGAGCCGCGGGCTTGCAGAGCCGGTTCCCGGCCATTGTGGCCATACCCAAGGTGTCCCCACCTACGCGGGAGAACGACGAAGGGAGGGAGCATGTCCCTGAGGGTCTTCGAGGGCCTAGGAGCGGGGGAGAAGCCGCTCTGTACGCGGCTAGGGTGACGACGTAGCAGCCACACAAGGTTGAAGACAACAAGTTGTCGTTGGACATTTATGCCCTCCGCGGGCTGAAGGCACAGTTGACTTACGTGGGGGTAAAGTCATAATTCCGAAATGTTTCCAAATCTGAAAGCAACGTTGCTAGGAAATAGACACATGGCGCTCTCCGATTGGCCGAAGTAAGTGGTTTAATGAAAAAATCATATTTATTTAACCGTAGCTCGGATTAAAACAAGTTATATATAAATTTTTATCAGGAGAACGAGAGGAATCCAATAAAAATAGTTTTATAGCCTGAATCTGATCATAGTTCGAAATGTAGTGTAAATTATCATCTTTAATGAATTAAAGATTAAGAAACCCTATTTTGAAATGAATAAAGTGTTTTATAGGGTTTAATGGATCATTAGAGTTGATGTTAACCTATTAAATGTAAAAAGGTACATTATGTTCAAAAAGGAAGAACTTTGCACATGATTAGTCTAATTTAGAGTTTATGTGCTTAAATATGCTTGAAATTTGAAAAGGGCATAAAGTTATCATCTTTAATGATTTAATTAAGGTAAGACCCTTAGATTTGATGATAGATGGATTTAATGTTGTGCAATGGATAATTCAAGTCGATAATAACCTATTGTTGATAAATGTGAAGATGTAATCTAAAAAAGATGATCTTTTTAATTTAGGGTTTCGTGCACGAATATGCATTAATGAGCTTGAAAACCCTAATTTAGGTAAATATGACTTTTAAATGTTTTAATTGTTCAAATCCATGAATGAATAGGGATATGATGATCCTAAGTCAATTCGGGTATAAAGGACTATTAAATGAATAGTTTGAGCAATTAGGGTTTATATGAGTAGAAAAGAGTATTTTAGGGTTTGTTGATCTAAAAGGGATAAAGTTTGAGAAATTGATCTAAGAAACCCTAATGAATATTAATGAAACCTTAATGCGGATTAGAAACCCTAGAAAGAGAATCCAAGTCAATAAAGTAGATTCTTGATAAAGTGTGTAATAAATAGAGTACATATTCTTTTCAGGAATTATGTGATGATTGAATTACTTACTTGGATATGTTGATTGGATTGATTGTATATACATGAAGTATATGTTCAATAATCTGCACGACTCATCAAATCAGGTATGTGGTTACGCTTATGACTATACCGATTAGTTTTCTGAGGATTGTATCAACATTTCCCTCAATGCATGAAATAACTGTTGGATGTTTTAATTCATGCAACTATAAAGTGACTATGACTATCACTATGAGTATACATGTAAAACTAGCTAGATCCGAGTCCACCCCTGTGGCTATGCAAAGGCTAAGGATAACCTAGAGCAAGGTCTAGGTTATCATGAGTTACAAACTGGGCTACACATGTGTAGTGCCATGAGACTCTTAGCATACCATGAGTTAAGGAGTGGGCTACCTACGGGTAGTGCCATGTGACTCAGCCCTAGAAATTGATTCACCTGTTAGGTGAAATCATGAGGGGTAACATGGGAATCTACCATAAGGGAGGTAGTATCCAGGTCTACTGCAGGGACAGCGCAGGGGATAGGGTACACATGGATCGCGTAGTTATACTTAAAATGTAACCTTGTTTGTTAAATGATTAATTGAATGATTACGTTGTTATCATAGTTGCACGTTATTATTTCCCCCACATACCAGCTTTGCTGACCGACGTTTTGTTTGTCGGCGTTTTAGGAACAAGCCAAAAAGGACAAACAGTAAATCGTCATATTGTGAAATACATGAAGAAAAATACAAGGAGGATTAGTTAGAGTAGAATCCTTAAGTGGATAGAAGTTTAGAGATCCAAGTTTTCAAAAAGGTATGCAAACAATTTATTTTCTTACAGCTTTTCAGTATAGCCTGTTAAAATTTGATAATTATTCTTGGTCAATTGTCGAACCTTTGATCCGAAAGTTATGGGTGCGGCTTCGACTTCTCGGTCTCCCTTAATTGGGGGTTATCGGGAGGTGGGGTCGTAATAATCATTGTGTCATGCAAACAATATTTTTAATTCCTCACCATCCCTTCTCCATGTTCCACCATATACTAAACACATCCTGCAAGCAAACTATGCATAAGTTTTCTTCTTGTTGTTTCCGCCTATGATTCAATATAGAGATATTCTACATTACTAACTCATAATCCTCTATAACTCAACAATAAAAACTGGCTTCTTTGTCAATATGCAGAGCTCTTTTGAAGACCACATCGTGCATCTCCACATTCTCTCATCATTCAAGTTCCTAACAACATGTATTTGAATGCCATTTTCTTATATTATTGCCCGCGCTATGATGAAATCAATTAAACCAGTTGTGGTCATCTTTTTGCACACAATATAATTGCATCCCCTCACAGTGATTAGATGACATATTATTGTTTCATTTTATTAACAACATTTAATCACACATGTTGACTTTCATGGGTCTCTCCAATAATATATGAAATATTTATAACTTCAAGGCAAGTTATGAATATCTGGCTCAAAAAGATGAAGCATGTTCGACTAACCATCATTTTCCTTTGTTTACATTTTATTTATATAGAGTGCTAGTTAATGATTCAATATGTTACTTGCAACACGTTCAACATGTTATAAGTGTGAATGTGATAATTCCATCACTATATTCAAAAAGTTCACTTTAATCTATTTCAATTTTCCATTTCAAAAGAATTCATACCCTAATATGTATCTAGTCATTTTTTAAAACACACATGTGTTTTATTGTTTAGATTTATTCTTAACTATATATGAAATTCTAATATTTCCATGTACAACTATAGCTGAGGTGCTAAACTAGACAATTTAGTAATATCATATCAAAATAAGCCTACCTATTTTCACTCGTTGGTCCTATTACGTTAAAAAAATTATTTTTAAGTTTTATAAGAGCATTGCTATATAGACACCCACACCATGTTCCACAGTTCGACGAAATCCTAGGTGTCGGGGAACATGTGCATGTGCAGCCATTCCTAGAGCACCACACAATTCCTATTAGAGTGAAAACTATATGAAATAAAGAATCTAGGAGAGGGAAATAGAATGTGGTTGCTCTTTAATTTTTTTAGAGAGAAAATAGGAGATTTTTTTCTCTTTTGCTATTTCCCTTCCCTCCAAGTTTATTTTTATTTCTTTCTCCCACTACTTCCTTTCTTCATTCCTTTCTTAATTTCTCTTCCTACATAAGGGTCATTTCATCACGATGTTGATACAACCTTCCATCTTCTATAAAAGATGCCACACCAGGTTGTGTTGTGATTCACAACTCTAAACACGAAATATCATTTTTCCTTTTCATAAATAATTGTTTCTTTGCCATGACCTAGACCACGCTCATCCTGCACCTATAGAGAGTAGACCTAGCTGAATTTCTCGCAAGTCTTATCATCGTCTTGATCAACAGTCGTCCTTGTCTAATACCTAGACATGTCAAATAGATGGATATTTTTGAGTTTGAATTGAGTCATTACGGGTGTGTGTCTTGGAAGTGCGGGTCAAAGAAATATTATTATAAACTGATGGAACAAAAACCAATCTAAATCTAACCAACAAGTTAGAAGTCAATCAGTGAGTGTCCATACAAAATGTGCAAATAAAAATATAATTGTTAGCTGCACGTTAAAAAGAAAAAGGAGAACAGTTCATTATAGTTTTATTGATGTCAACCATAGAAAAAAGATAGCAGTCAACTATTTTTCTTGCATCAAACTTAATTAATTCAAATGATGATAGGTTTTAATGTGAAATTTGAAAAAAAAGGCATCATCTAGCTGCTACGTTTTTGATATATATATATATGAAAGAAAAGATATACATGATGTATTCAATTGGAAATACCACACAAACAACAGTATATCGGGTCATTCAACAATGGACATTTACTAATATGATAAATGTTTTATTATTGTCTTCCACTCAAGACAAAATAAAGTAAATATATATATGTTTTTTTAATTATATAAGATGTTCCAAAACACGCTACCAACATTTTAACATAAATAACTATATAAACTCATCATGTTGTTTCTATCAGCGTACAATAACAAATATTTCCAATCATGCCAATTGTTAACACAAAGACACATCTGGTGTAAACTTACTTACGTGAATAATTGTGTTGTTTGATAAAGTGTGATATTTCTTAACAACACATTTGGATGAGCACTTCTAAAATTCTACTAGTTATTGTACCAGATACATGCATATAATCTCAGTTTTGGAACTCTTAACTCCCGTATGATGACAGGAACAATTCGAATTGTACACTTTTTCAATCACATCATAATTTGGAACAATTGAAACTACACTGCCCTCTCCATGGTCCTGCCACCTCTGATACTACGTGAAATCGCATGGCATGCATCACCAACGCATAGTAACTTTGTATTCAGATCACCGGAAGTTGAAAATTCTCCAACCAAACTAGACCTAATAATCATATAATAATATTTTTATGATAATATGTTTATTTAATACGTTGGGTTACCCGTAGGTGTCCTGGCCACGGCTCGCTAAGTAAGCAAGTGGATACAAGATTGGATGATTTTGAGGGACAATAATTTATTTTCATCCAAATCTTACTTAAATAGATCGATCTATGGGTGTCTGTAGAATTTGACCATGTTCAACAAGTTTAATAATACCTGCTTTCCATGCTTGGAGGAGATAAAGTCATAGTATATCCACTCGAACATAAGGATGACGGCAGTGGAAATTGGCAAAAATTGAACGTGCAATCTGTATCGCAGAAGCAACAGTTTAGAAATGACATAAACAATGTCTACGAAACTACATTTTCGTGAATATATTTATATAGACCCTGCAGTCAGTACAGTGCAATTGGCAATTTATGAAACATAGCATCCCGATCCTTGATATGCAAGAGATCACGAACCGACCGTTGGCAAGGATTACACCTTACACATAAGACGAGAAACTATCACGCATCAGTGATGCGTTTGCGATATCGATTACCTGGTGGCCAACCACGATCCCAAGCATGACTCCGAACTAGGGCGAGACAATGGCTTGAGAACTGTTTATGCGCATCAATCCATTTAGAAAAATGAAAATTTCCTTCATCCCAGTGTCAGGTAAAACTTTATCCTGCGGCCCTGTGGTCCGATATAATTAACGAACTAGATGCAACTATTATGACCTTACATTCTTTATTTTGTTGGTGGCACAACAGTAAATGCACTTCGACTGTTTGTGGGGCACCGCCCACCTTGCTTTCAAACAAATGTATAGTGAAAAGAGCATCATCAGCAATATTAGCATTATCAATACTAGTCCCAAATTTTCAGGAAAAAGGGTGTGAAAATAAATAGGACACATATAGAACCTCACGTACGCAAGATAACTTTAACTACAGAATTACACGAGATTTATGTTCTGATCGTATGCTCCACCCTAGCAGCTTAGTTTTGATGCCATTGCCATCTTAAAAACCAAAGACGTTGTCAATACCAACATCATCAAACTCATTGTAAATACCAAAGACTTCATTGTCACCAAAATCATCTACATCAATCTGGTCCAATTACATACCTTTCATCGGCACGTGGTTGTTGTTTATGGGAAGGATTGATGTCCAATGTTAGTGGATTAGAACCTAAATTGACATCGACAATAGCATCGACTATGACCACAAAATGTTTTTGTAACAAAGATTCGGGTGTGATAGCAACCTACATCATGACAATCACAAACCAACGTTCATTTTCTTCTTGTTCAATTTGTTTCTTTTGCAATCTAAACACTTGATAAGATAAAAAATCAGCATGCTATACAAAATCACATACTTTTCTTATCGTGTTACTTCTTTCTCACTGAAGAACAGACAACTCGAGTGCATGTGTAACTTTGGATGCTCTAGCTTAGTTTAAACTAGACACAAAAGCCTAAACATGTCATGTCAACGTGGAATGCTTTCAAATTAAATAACTTATTAGTCCCTATATCAAAATGAGCCAAAGATAAAGGACAAACCATTCTGCGGTCCAATTACACCTGCGAATAATAACTAAATAATTTATCAAATTGTCTTGTCAGCTGCTTGTTATTAAAAAATTGAGGTAAAATTAAAGTGCACAATGAAGGTTCAAAGGTGGAGTATGACCCTCAATATTTGTATAGTCGTGTGCTAATGCCGAGGTTGATCTTGTAGTTGTAGTATACACTATCATATAACTATGTGTATGTATGTATAAATAGATAAGAATTTGATTGAAACAACTTGAAAAATCAAATATTAGCTCTACTCACGTACACCAAAAAACTTTATTAGAAAACAAGAATCAATTTCTGTGAAAGAGACCGTTCTACCTCTTCGGATCGATTGCGTTCAAATGTTAGGTTTGTCTGTACGTCCAAAGGTATCTTGCCGTCGTCATCATAGCTTAAATCGTCGCGTCTTCTTTTTGGTCCCCGGTCCTTACGCCAAATCCCACTCTTCGTCCGTGGAGCAGATCTGTCGTACATCTCACCCGGCAGCGTCGATCACAACGCACGGGGACAGTCGGCCGTCGTTGTGCATTCGTCCTATTGACGGGGAAATGTGGGATCATGATGTGATTACTGATTCTCGGGAGAGTACAGTGACAGCGGATCAGGGACCCCCGCCGTATGGAGCGACGTACCATTTCCGCGTCATTGATTCCAGCCCACCGTGGCAGCGACGTGGAGCTATCAAACAATATTGTCGCACAATTTGCTCCAGTACCACTCTATTTATATAAATGATAATCGAGTCACCGCAAAGTCACTGACCTCAAATGAAAGCGAGGTAAACCATACCATATTTTTTTTGAGATTAGCTATAGGGATCATAAATGAGACCAGATTTGGGACCATTTTTGTCCCCTTACTTGCTATAGAATGGAGGATAAAAAAAAGTCTCAAATCTGGTCTAAATATTATATTCTTAATTTTTTTAGTTTGAAGAAATATTAGCTCCCTCATCCTCAAACAGGTGTCAGAACCTCCACTCAAAGGATTGTAAATACAATGTACAATAGGAGATTTCGATTCAGACTCTCCCTCGCCGAGGACAGACTGTGCTACACTAACCGGGTAAAACAAATAAAATAAAGAGTACTAGGGACCGAACCACAATTCAGATACGGTATTGTGCTATAGAGTTGCTTTTAGTAATTGAGCAACCATGCTTATCGACGCTGAGGTAAGGAGTACTAGGGGCTCGTTTGGTTTACCGGATGTAGCTGGAATAATGACCAATGCTGCATTTCATTAATCCGGGGATCCGAGTTGCTGAGGGTTTACAAATCTGAACAAAAAAGAATTTACGTTTAGTTTAATAGGAGACTATCGTTGTATAGTTATTTTGGCTTCGGGCACCATTCTGAAACTTGCACAATGAAGACCTATAAAAGTAAACTAGGGCTGTCTACTGCTTTCTTTAGGCCCTGTTTGGTTTGAGATCGAGATTACGAAATCCAAACCAGGTTAGTCCATATATCCAGATTAGTTTATCTGGAGTCAATCTTAATTTTATTTGGCAACCCGATCCCATTACAAGCACTCGTTAAACTGGACTGACCTCGTAACTTGTGTTTTTAAATTTGACATATAAAACAAAATAACACAACAAATAGAGTTAAATCCGGATTGGGTTCCCGAAATCCTGCTGCTATCAAGACTAATTTGGTCTGGATTTTGGGACAACAGAACCCTGAATCCGGGCCATTCTGGGATGTTGAACCAAACACTAATATACGCCAACCCACACCAGATCGTGCTGACGTGGCACAAGAAGACAAGCTGGAATCTGAATGGGTCTCGAACCAAACTGGGGCTTAGGAGCCACAGTGGTGGGTCACAACTGTGAGCTGTCAACTGTCACCATGCTACACTCTGATGCAGCGGTTGTGGGATTGCGGCGTTCGACTGATTTCAAATATAGAACCAAAAATGCAACATCGATTGTATGACCAAAATACATGAATTTTTGTTCTTTTTATATTTCCCGCTAATCCAACATGAATTTTTGCTTGCTGGATCTAAAAGCACAATCCAATACGGCAAATACATAAAAGCAAACATACCCTAGGTAGACACCAACGTAATTTTGATTTCAACACTGATCTAGACTAAGGTACGTTATTTTACAATGGAGGAAGTAGTTGCACAGATAGAAAATATAGATCGCACCAGCTTAGCCTTATTTTTTTTTCCAAAACCCCCCTCACCTTTGCTAAAATTCCAGAAACCCCATTCCTTTTATCAAATTCTAAATACACCCCTTCTTCTTTCACCAAATCCCAAATAATCCCCCCCACACCATTAGTACAGAACCGACCTTTAGTGTCGGTTATTTAAGGCATTTGGCATTAGTTTCAAAGCGACACCCAAGTGGGTGCCGCTAAAAGTCAAAACCTTCAGCGTCGGTTTTAACACCGACGCCATAACCCTTCCTTCCACTAAAAATGTGCCAGTAAGGGCATTATAAGCGTCGGTTATTTAATAAAACCGACACTATATCCAGGTCAAAGACGTCGATGTTTCACAAAAACCAACGTCATAACCCTTCCAGCCACCAATAAAATATGCCAGCAAGGGCACCATCGGCGTCCGTTTTTATATATAACTGACACTACCTAGCCACATAGACGACGATTTTTTACTAATAAGCGACGTTGTATGTCTTTGTTGTCGATTTTATACTAATAATCAACGTCTATGTTCTTATTTTTTTTATCAGTTTGCAGGCCTGCTGTACGACTGGTCAGCAGGATGCATAACTTACAGTTCAGTTCTGAACTGCAGGTTTATAATATCCATTGATATCAACCAACAACATGCCATAAACCTGCAAAATTTATAAGATGGACAATATTATATATGGATCATGTGATTCAAACACATGTATAAACACATTTAATCATATGATTCATCACACACATGTATAAGCACATTTAATCACATGATTCATCACACACATGTAGAAACTTGTAGTTCCATCATCATCATAATATAGTTATGAACATGCAGCGGTGTTGTTGTCCAAAACATTAACTAAATAAGGGGGTTGTTGTACCCCTAAACATGCGCATAAGTAAAATAACTGAGAAGAGAGAGACACTAGACTAGATACACAACTTAAACAATAGAAACATAGTTCGGAATCAACAATCATCATCATCACCATCATCGTCGCTATCTTATGTGGAGTACTCAAATCAGACCAGATGATTGGGCGTCTCGTTGTTGATGTTGGTTATCCAAACCTTGATGGTATTATGGCCAATCGAACAGAGAAAAATCTTATCACTACGGCCCAATAGCATCTTCTAAACCCACTCACACCAACTGGATGTGGATATAAGATTTCCGTCAACATCGTACTTAACCTCGATAACAGAAGTTGAAATTCCAAAATTTAGGGTCACTTCACCATCCGTGTAGTGTCTTCCGTTTAGATAACACCAATGTTTAGGTATAGTGAGTTGTGCTAATGAACGATTGTTTAGAATGATGTCCAACTGTTCTTCAATAGGGAATAGTAACATTGGGGTAGAGGCCCAAGCCATTATGCCTACAACAATGTAAAATGTTGAGAAAAAGTAATATAAATGTAAGTACTAACAACACACAACAATGATGGGTTATTTCATATTCATGTCGGAGAAATAAATGATGATGATGATGATGATGATAACTAAGTTATTCATTGCGCTAAGTTATTCATTGTATCTGTTAAACTATCTATCCCACCTCTACCCTCCTCCCCTGGCCCTCCCTCCTCCCACCTATCCCACCCCTACCCTCCTCACACCACCCTCCCTCCTCACCCTCCCCTGGCCCTCCACCCTACCCCACCTCTACCATCCACCCACCCTACCACACCCTCACCCTCCCCTGGCCCTCCACCCTACCCCAACCCTACCCTCCTCCCACCATACCACTTACCATAGGGACCTAGACTTGACAAGTCCTATTAGAATTACAACTCCTATTAGAATTACACCATACCTAAGTGTTGCTTGAGGCGTGAGAGGTGGTTGGTAGTCAGCGGAGGTCATGGGTGGAGGTGAGAGTTGTGCCTGCATGCTGCTTTGGTTTGCATACACCAACTTTGCATCATCATCATCATCATCAAAAAGAAATAAAGAAAGCATTATCAATTAATTAAATGCATTCATGCAAAATTAACCCTGATTAATCAATCTTAATCAACTACACAATCTTAGAGAAACTAAGTACAAATCTAATTAATTAAGTTCATTAATACATTATTAACCCTAATTATTCAATAGTAATCAACTATATGGTAGCATCATTAATCCTAAGTTCAAATCTAGTACGGATTAATTAACCACTCACTGCACTAGTGGATCGAGCAGGTTGTGGTGGCAACGACCGGAGGTGGAGGTGGCCAGGCTAGAGGTGAAGGTGGCCGGCGTTGGAGGTGAAGCAGAGGAGGTGCAGGCGGTGGTCAGTGGCAGCGACAGGAGCATCATCATCATCATCATAAAAAAGAAATAAATAAAACACTATCAATTAATTAAATTCATTCATGCATAATTAACATTGATTAATCAATATTAATCAAATACACAATCTTAGAGAAACTAAGTCCAAATCTAATTAATTAAGTTCATTAATGTATCATTAACCCTAATTATTCAAAAGTAATCAACTATATGGTGGCATCATTAATCCTAAGTTCAAATCTAGTATAGATTAATTAACCACTCACCGCACTGTGGATCGAGCAGGATGTGGTAGCGGCGGCTGGAGGTGGAGGTGGCCGGGTTGGAGGTGAAGGTGGTCGACGCTGGAGGTGAAGTAGAGGAGGTGCATGCAGTGACTGGAGCATCATCATCATCATCATCATTGTGACATCCCTCTATCAATCAGACAATGAAATGCCACGCGAAAACATGCAGAACTTCCATAAACCACATGTTACCAAAAACACAGGTTAATTAAAATCGATTGTGGAAAACAGATAAATAAAGAAACTATTGCATCCATATCCTTATCCTGCAAGGAAACATGTTATATAAACATACATAAACCTTGATACGTGTCCATAGCTCATAGGATCCAGCTGTCACATAGGCACAAAGAGTTCACCACCTATTTATGTATAGAACGGGCCATACCATGCCAACAATAGGATAAACAAGCTACATTAGCTATACATCGTGAAATGTCATCAAAACACCTCCAAGGACCTAAGAGTACATGGATGACTCTAGGACTCTACTACAAAACAACCCAAACAGCATATCCACCTCTTGCCCCCTACTGTTCTTCTTGATGCTCGGTCGCAACCTTACAACCACCATCATGTCTAGCACGATCATCTAAAAAGGTTTAAAACTAGCGGGGTGAGACACACAGTCCCAATGAGAAACATAACCCCCACTGAAACTATAAAACCTCAAAGGAGAGCTAGAATAGACAAAGCAGGTAACTGTTATATGAAGCTCATATATACGACATACTGAACAGAATTAACTTTATTAGCAAACTTACCAAGATATCCAGGAGGCATATAACCAGATAGTTCTTTATGGAACATTATTGACAAGATAAGCTTTATAAGAACTTATCACAAGATATGAGGAATGTACAAATAACTGCAAGATATAACTAGGGCAACTATACAAGCAAGGCCTCAACCAATGTTCTGTGTTTTGCCTTAAACAATACATATTATACGGCTAGATTAAAATTTTATTATGCCCTGAGGAAGTGATCCGTACCGCTCAAATCCAACCTTCGGATGTGAAGCCCAAAACTGGTGCCATACAAGGTCAATGGGAGAGTCAGACTACATGACCTCACCTCCTCGTGGTCAGTGCACGATATCCAAAGTAGGACCACAGTCTCTTTCTTAAGTAACCTCAACCATAGGGTGAGCTCTGCAGGCTACCCTTTTCTCTATCCCACCTTGGTACATGTCTCGACAATAGATTACCTTGAGCCACATGCCTATTCATCATGCTCTACAATACTGAGCCATGGACTAGTTCACCATGCTTTATAATCACTGAGCCATGGGCCTATTCACCATGCTCTATACACATCCGCAGTTGCACTCTAATCCTCCTATTTTCGGCTAGGAGAACCCCCACATATTCAACAATATGTGCTCCAGGTAATCCCGTAGGACAAACCTGTTTCACCATCACCAACTACTGATGATGATGGATCTATAGCCAGGGTAAACTACATGAAAGGTTCATCTGTAATTATTTAATACATTTTAAGCAGATTGCAAGATTCAACCAAGTTATGTAACATGCATTAAAACATAGAACTCATTATCTTATTTTACATTGTCACTAAGACCTTCAATGCCATCAACATCATCTTGATCCATCACAAGGATCCAACATCACATGTTACCACTTGGCCTCTTGCCAACCATCTAGATCCATCACAAGGATCACTGGGACTCAATCCCATCATTAGGGCACACATTGCCATTCCATGGGTAACACCCATCATATATCACTGGGTTCATCATAACCCTTGATGTTCCACATCATATCATTATCATGCCATCACCATGGCCTCATCATACAAATGGTACCTGCACAGTTAGAATAAGCATAGAGGTACAACTGTACTCATACAAGGAACATCTTAAACTTATTACATATATCAAGAGAGATATAATTATGCTATTGGTTGAGCATATCTATGCATGAAATTATCATATATAACTTTTCAATCAAGCATTAGGGTTACCAAAAGAACATAGGATGCAACCCTTATCCTAGGTATATCGGATAAGGGATAAGCCTCACCAAAAGCATCACAACCCTCACTAGAGACATCATGTTCCTCATCATAGGTATATCAGGTAGAGCACAACCCTCACCAAAAGGATATCGGGTAGGGCACTATCCTTCACACAAAGGTATCAGCCACTACCAAACCCTAGGGTGCCAAGCACCATGTTAGACATCCACCATATTGAAAAACTCCCAACAACGGGCAATGCTCAACCTGTGACACCCAAGCAACACAACATCATACCGGTGCAATGCCTAAACAACACACCTCTGTCGCCCATCCAGATCAACACAGCATAACGGGAAACACACAGGCCATATCATCTAGCCAAAGGGTCAACAGGCATCCTATCATGCAACACTGTGTCATGCTATTTGTATCGAGCAACGCCTCGAGACAGGAAACGTCGAGACGGGAAACACACCTTCATGGGGTAACGGGAAACACTACCCCAAAAGGGTATCGTGCAAGGCAGCAACAACGCCTGACGCCCAATCCAAACGCATCACACCCAAGAGGTCAACACAAAAGGGAGATATCACTCAAAGGATAAAGCCAACGACGCGTCACCTTACTATCCTGATAACGACCATTAGACATATCGGCCAAATAAAACAAAGAGGCAGCAAGCTACCCTATTGCCCAAGGCACATCCCTGCCATCCAAGCTAGGGTTAGGGCTCCCTATCGGTCAACAAGATGTATCGCCCAACTATGGCTACATCAACCAAGACCCCATATCGGGCAACGTTATATTGGACAAAGGACATATCGCCCAACAACATCTTGGGTAAGGATCCATATCGGTCAGAAGGTCAACAAGACATCCATCAAGCATATCGACCAAGCTCAACCCTAGATATGGGATATCGGGCAACCCAAGCATCCAACACACTCCACTCCATATCGGGTTGGATAACCTTGTAACTGTGATGACCAAGAACCACATATCCTATCAGGCAAGGTACCATATCGGGTTGGTCATCTTCAACCTCAAGACTGCCACCAAGAAACTCTAACGGTTAAGAGAGTTGGTTCACCTTTCAACAACCAAGTGAGAGGGGTTTTGCACAACGTCCATCACATATCGAGCATCAAGGTGGGTCATCACCATATCAACCAACCCACCAACCTCAACTAGGTCAAGACCAACTAAAGGCTCACCTCTCAAGTCCATGGTAAGAGAGGGGTGTTTCTCAACCAACTAGAGTATAGAATCACCTCTCAACGACTAAGGAAGAGAGGGGTTTTACCCACACCACTAGAGCTCAAGCTCACCTCTCAAAACCAAAGGGAGAGAAAGGAGTTTTGCCCCAAGAACACACCACATGCACCATTGAATTAGGATACCCTAGGCTCACCTCTCAACAACTAAGTGAGAGAGGGGTTTTGCCCAAAGGACCTTAATCTAATGGTTCGGCCAACAAGAACCAAGAACACCTCCACACAACATAACCATGACATCATATCACACAACATCAAGGGTAAACACTAGAGAAAAGATATTATTAACGAGATAAGCATGGTCGATCAAGATAGCATACAACAAAGCAGCATGGTAAGGAAGTAGTATAGTTAGGGTTAGGAGTTATGTAACATGCCTTAAGCACACTCCTCAAGCTCCAAGCACCAAGCTTCAAGCTCCAAGGCACCACCTTTGGGCAACACTAGGAGAGAAGAGAACTCCATAACCACCATGTCTGAAAAGAAAGAGAGAAGAAGAAGAAGGTGCCAAGGATAGGGAGAGATACTCACCATAAGAGGAGAAGGAGAAAGGCACATCTAGGGTTTTGTCCACCACTAGAGGAAGAAGAAGACTCCACCAAGGAGATCGGCCACCAAGCTCTACCAAGGGGAGATATCAGCCACCAAGAAAGAAAGGAAGCAACTAAGGAGCTAAAGGGATCCCAAGTTAGAAAAGAAGGGGGTATATATGCAAGGGGGTTAAGAGGGCATCCACTAGGGGATTCCTCCACATGTGCTCACCCAAACCACCACTTGTACAAACTATGCCACCTTGCTAGCACCCCAAACCACTTGCTCATGACTTGCCACCAACTAGCAAAACAATGGCCACTTGTCCAAATAAGGGTGACACAAACGAGGCTAGGTGGAGGGGTGTGTGTCGCCCAACATGGCAACCCATCACACCCACCAGCACCCTCTGGCCGATACGCCTCCCTTTCCTGACACACCATGGCCGATGTAAGACACCAAGCTCTCCCTTACCCGACACACCATGGTCAACACAAGGCACCAAGCTCTCCCTTACCTATCACACTCAAGCAAGGAGGAAGGGCTTCAAGCCCAACAACAAGCCCAACCTTAAACATGCTCAAACGAGGACCAAAAAAACTCAAACAAGGTGCCCAACCCATCCTCTCAACCCTAGAGGATGCAAGGAGAGAAAGACATCTCTCAAGGTGAAAAACTTGCACACCAACCCTAAAACTTGGGTAATTTGCAAGTTGCACCTCAACCTCTCAACAAAGCACAAACAAACCCTAATCACAACTCAGATGATTAGTAAACATATAATCATAAGGTTTAGGCAAAGCAAACAAGGTAAGCCCAAAACGGAGGTCAGGGTCATTACAAGCCATAAACCCCTACAAAAGGATTTCTCCCCCAAAATCCGAAGAGAAAAGTGAGGGATACTTCCTCCTCATCTCTTCCTCAAGCTCCCACGTGGATTCCTCAATGCCACGATGATGCCAACGAACCTTCACAAGAACCATGTCCTTCCTCTTCAGCTTCTTCACTCTTCTGTCAAGGATCATCACTGGACTTTCTTCATAGGTCACATCTTCATCAAGCTCAACCTTAACTGGATGTATTACTGTCTCTGTGCCTGGATGACTCTTCTTCACCATACTGACATGGAATACTGGATGTAACTTGTACAACTCTGGCGGTAGTTCTAACTTGTAAGCTACCTTGCCAACACGTGCTATTACCGGATATGGCCCCATATACTTGGGAGCCAACTTGCCTTTTCGGCCAAACCTCAGCACACCTTTCCATGGTGAGACCTTGAGATACACCTTGTCTCCCACCTGGAATTCCAGAGGTTGTCAATGATTATCTGCATACGACTTATGTCTATCCTATGTCGCTTTCAACTGTTGATGTATCACCTTGATCTTCTTTGTCGTCTGTTGTACTAACTCAGGACCTAGAAGCTGATACTTGCTAGACTCATACCAACATAAAGGAGATCTGCACTTTCTACAATACAAAGCCTCATAAGGTGCCATGTCGATACTCCGTTGGTAACTGTTGTTGTAGGCGAACTCTATCAAACTGAGATGCACGTCCCAACTACCTAGGAATTGCAAAACACAAGCTCAGAGAAGATCCTCCAAAGTCTGAATAGTCCTTTCAGACTATCCATCCATCTGTGGGTGGAAGGCGGTACTGAACCTCAATTGCATTCCCAATGCTTTGTGCAACTGTTCCCAAAAATAACTCATGAACTAGGGACCTCTTCCAGAGACTGTCATTGCTGGCACACTATGCAAACATACTATATCATCCACATTTACCTGAGAAAGCTTTTCTATTGTATATGTTGTCTTCACATGTATGAAATGGGCAGATTTCGTCAATCTGTCCACTATCACCCAAATGGAATCATGATTCCTAGCTGTCCTCAGGAGACCAACTACAAAATCCATGGCTACATGATCCCATTTCCACTACGGTATCGGCATGGGTTGCAATGTGCCTGCCAGCTTCTGATGCTCAGCCTTAACTTGTTGACAGACCACACACCTAGCCACAAACTTGGCCACATCTCTCTTCAAGCCAGGCCACTAGTACATGTCCTTCAGATTATGATACATCTTGGTGACACCTGGATGCATAACATACATTCACGTGTGCACTTCCTCGAGCACTAACTTCCTCAAATCGTCAACATCTGGGACCACCATCCTATTATGATAACAAACTAGTCCATCCTCGGACTCATGGAAGCCATCCCGCTTCTCACTGTCAAACTCTGATCTGATCAACTAAACTACAACATATGCTTGTTGTGCTTCTTTGATCTACTGTCTCAATAGGCTTCACTTGCATCTGTGCCAATAGTCCTACCAACAAGGATATTTTCAACTGTACATTCATCTGTCGCAACAAGACGAGCATATCGTGCCTATGGCATATCAAAGAACTCAACTATGCCTTCTTCATAGGAAGAGAAGAAGACTTTCTGCTAAGCGCATCAGCTACCACGTTCGCCTTACCAGGATGATACTCAATGGTGCAATCATAATCACTTATCAACTCCATCCAGAGATGCTATCAGATGTTCAGTTCACTCTACGAGAAGATATACTTTAGGTTCTTATGATATGTAAATATCTGACACACCTCCCCATAAAGACAGTGTCTCCAAATCTTTAACGCATGGACCACCGCTGCCAACTCCAAATCATGCGTCGGATAACTCTCCTCATATTTATTGAGTTGTCGTGAAGCAAAAGAAACCACATGATCCTCCTGCATCAGCACACATCCTAAGCCCTTCTTGGAGGCATCATAGAAAATGACATAGCCTTTCCCAGGCTCTGGCAACACCAATACAGGAGCACTAGTCATCTTCTCCTTTAAGCTCTAAAAAGCTTGCTGACAACGATCATCCCAAACAAAAGGTACATCCTTCCTAGTCAACTTCGTCAATGGAAATGCGATCACATTGAAGTCCTTTATAAACCTTCAGTAGTACCCTGCTAAACCCAGAAAACTATGAACTTTAGTCAACATCTTCGATTGCTCCCAGTCCGCAACTGACTCCACCTTCTTGGGGTCCACTCTGACTCCTTCTACATATATCACATGACCCAAGAAAGTCACTTCCTTCAACCAGAACTCGCACTTACTAAACTTGGCATACAACTGATGATGGCGAAGGAGAGTCAACACTTTTCGAAGATGCCGCTCATACTCTTGACTGTCCCGACTGTAGATCAAGATGTTGTCTATGAAGACCACAACAAACTGATCTAGGAACGGACGGAACACCTTGTTCATCAGATCCATAAAAGCAGTAGGTGCATTGGTTAGCCCGAATGGCATAACCACAAACTCAAAGTGACCATACCTCATCCTAAAAGCTGACTTTGGTATGTCATCTGCCTTGATCCTCAACTGATGATATCCAGATCGTAGATCGATCTTCGAGAACGCTGTAGCACCATGAAACTGATCAAACAGATCATCTATCCTAGGTAAATGATACTTGTTCTTGATCGTAACTTTGTTCAACTGTCGGTAATCTATGCACAAACGCATCGATCCATCCTTCTTCTTTATGAAGAGAACTGGAGCACCCCACGACGATGTGCTCAGTTTGATGAAACCTTTATCCAACAATTATTGTAACTGCTTTTTCAGTTCTGCCATCTTAGATGGAGCCATCATGTACGATGTTTGAGCAACAGGTTGCGTCCCTGGTACCAGATTGATCTCAAAGTCAATCTCTCGAGGTGGGGGAACACTGGGAAACTCATCGGTAAACACATCCGTGAACTCTCTAACAACAAGCACATCCTCAAGGCTAGAACCTTTTGCCTCAATATCCACAACATGAGCCAAAAATGCTCTAAAACCTTGCCGCAACAACTTCTCTTCCACCATTGCTGACACTAGACACGTCAGAAGAATCTTCTTATCTCCTTGGAAGATCCACGTCTCACCATCATCAACAAACACTTCTTTCTTGGAACCACAATCCAGCACAACCTTATACCTCTCTAGGGTATCCATCCCAAGGATTACATCGAATCCATACATATCAAGTGGTATAAGATCCACTTGTACGGTGTGTCCCAAAAAGGATAGGACACAAGATGGACACACCTCTCGAAGCATTGAGGAACCATCAAGAGGGGTTTCTAACAACAAGCTATCTTTCTTACAACTAATAGATAAAAGACAGCTATCAAGCATACTATGAGCGATAAAAGAGTGTGTAGCACCCGAGTCAACCAGAACAGATACAAAGTAAGAAGAAGACAAATTAGAATGAAATAACTCCATCTGACCTGCCACCACTCGCGGGTTGGCTATTGCCTCCGGCTGAGTCATAGCATAGAATTGAGATGTTGCTTGCTATCCACGTCCTCTACTTCCTTGAGTATACGATCCTTCTTATGACGCTTGGCCGCATCCTTTCTCTCTAGCTCCACTAAACTGATGTTTGCCTGGACCTCGTTGACTCTGTCTCAGTTGCTGTGTCACTTTGACATCTCTCCTTGGGCAATTTGACTTCAAATGCCCTGTCTTCCCACAAAGATAGCATGACCTATCCTCTAACTGTGGCCTAGATGGCCCTACGACTGCTACTGAAGCTGTGTTGTAAGCTCTGGATGGAAAATAACCATGCCCTCTTCCTTTACTTGGTGACCACTGTGATGGTGCACTAGAATCTTACCTCATAGAAGGTGAAGAAAACCTCATCTTCTTATGGCTATCAAACCTCTATTTCTAAAATTGAGCGTGCCTTTTCTTGGTCATAGCCTCTCTCTTTTCTCAGACTGACCATTCAATCCTTCAGATAGACTCCTTAAATGTGGCAAACCGCTTTCAGTTTTCTAAAGCAGCAACAGGTGTCGACACCTTGATACTCAAACCTTACTCAAAATGTATGATCCTCTCATCATCTGTTGCTGCCATGTGAGGACAAAACCTCAATAGGTCCATAAACTTGGCTTCATACTCGATGACGCTCAAAGATCCTTTATGCAAATGCTCGAACTGGTTGATCTTCTCATCCAGATAGGTCTTCGAGAAGTATCAACCCACGAACTCCCATTGGAAGACATCCTAACGTATCACCTCACCGAGTCACTTCTCCTCCTCGATGGCCCACCAGTGGCCAGCACTACCTTTCAGAAGGTAGACAACATGCTTGACTTTGTCTGCTTCGGGGATGTCAAGGATCTGAAAGGCCTTCTCAAGACCTTTCAGCCACATATCTTCATCTACTGGATTAGCCTTTCCAGCATAATCCGAAGCTCCAACTCGACGAATCCGCTCAAAGGTCTTCCCAATACCCAAAGATTCAACATGGGGAGCCTGTGCTCTCGGCGGAAGCACTGGCAATCTATCCACCATGTGATTCATCGTTGCCATTACCTGTCCCATAAGGTGCTGGTAGACAGGATTCCCAAGAATGGCTGGGTCAATTTGGGGAACCTCAGGCACCTGATCTTCATGTGCCTGCACTCGTGCTCCATCAACAGATGCAGCAGCACTGCTCTCAGCAACATGTTCTTCATGACTTCCAGACATCTTTTAGCTTTATCTTCTGCTGGGGGCAGAAGGTTATTATGAGAAAATATGGAAAAATCACAAGAACAGACACAAACCTAGTCCTAGATCCCTATAGACTCATCAAACCTAGAGATCTGATACCAAACTTATTGTGACATCCCACTATCACTCAGACAACGAAATGCCACGCGAAAACGTGCAGAACTTCCATAAACCACATGTTACCAAAAACACGGGTTAATTAAAACCGATTGCAGAAAGAAGAAAAATAAAGAAACTATTGCATCCAGATCCTTCTCCTGTAAGGAAACATGTTATATAAACATACATAAACCTTAATACATGTCCATAGTTCATAGGATCCAACTGTCACATAGGCACAAAGAGTTCACCACATGTTTATGTATAGAATAGGTCATACCATGCCAACAACAGGATAAACAAGCTACATCAGCTATACATCATGAAATTTCGTCAAAACACCTCCAAGGACCTGAGAGTACAGGGATGACTCTAGGACTCTACTAAAAAAAAACCAAAATAGTAGCATATCCATCTCTTACCTCCTACTTTTCTTCTTGCTACTCAGCCACAACCTCATGACCACCACCACGTCTAGCACGATCACCTAACAAGGTTTAAAACCAGCAGGGTGAGACACACAGTCCCAACAAGAAACATAACCCCCACTGAAACTATACAATATCAAAGGAGAGCTAGAATAGACAAAGCAAGTAACTGATATAAGCAACTGATATATACGACATACTGAACAGAACTAACTTTATTAACAAACTTACTAAGATATCCAGGAGGCATATAACCATATATTTCTTTATGGAACATGATTGATAATATAAGCTTTATAAGAACTTATCACAAGATATGAGGAATGTACAAATAATTACAAGATATAACTAGGGCAACTATATAAGCAAGGCCTCAACCAATGTTCCATGTTTTGCCTTAAGCAATACATATTATACGGCTAGATTACAATTTTATTATGCCCTGCGGAAGTGAGTCGTACTGCTCAAATCCAACCTTCATCTGTGAAGCCCAAAACCAGTGCCATACAACGTCAATGGGAGAGCCAGACTCCATGACCTCACCTCCTCGTGGTCAGTGCACGATATCCAAAGTAGGACCGCAGTCTCTTGCTGAAGTGGCCTCAGCCATAGGGTCAGCTCCACAGGCTACCCTTTTCTCTAGCCCACCTTGGTACAGGTCTCGGTGCTAGCATACCTTAAGTCACATGCCTATTCATCATGCTCTATAATACTGAGCCATGGGATGGTTCACCATGCTCTATAATCATTGAGCCATGGGCCTATTCACCATGCTCTATACACATCCGTAGTTGCACTCTAATCCTCCTATTTTCGGCTACGAGAAACCCCACATATTCAACAATATGTGCTCCAGGTAATACCATAGGATAAACTTGTTTCACCATCACCAGCTACTAACGATGATGGATCTATGGCTAGGGCAAACTACATGAAAGGTTCATCTGTAATTAATTACTACATTTTAAGCAGATTGCAAGATTCAACCAAGTTATGTAACATGTAATTAAAACATAGAACTCATTATCTTATTTTACATTGTCACTAAGACCTTCAATGCCATCAACATCATCTTGATCCATCACAATGATCCAACATCACATGTTACCACTTGGCCTCTTGCCAACCATCTAGATCCATCACAAGGATCACTGGGACTCAATCCCATCATCAAGGCACACATTACCATTGCATGGGTAACACCCATCATATATCAATGGGTTCATCATAACCCTTGATGTTCCACATCATATCATTATCATGTTATCATGATGGCCTCATCATACAAATGGTACCTGCATGGTTAGCATAAGCATAGAGGTACAACTTTACTCATACAAGGAACATCTTAAACTTATTGCATATATTAAGAGAGATATAATTATGCTATTGGATGAGCATATCTATGCATGACATTATCATATATAACTTTTCAATCAAGCATTAGGGTTACCAAAAGAACATGGGATGCAACCCTTATCCTAGGTATATCGGGTAAAGGATAACCCTCACCAAAAGCATCACAACCCTCACTAGAGACATCATGTTCCTCATCATAGGTATATCGTATAGAGCACAACCCTCACCAAAAGGATATCAGGTAGGGCACTATCCTTCACACAAAGGTATCAGCCACCACCAAACCCTAGGGCGCCAAGCCCCACGCCGGGCACCCACCATATAGGGCAACTCCCAACAATGGGCAATGCTCAACCTATGACACCCAAGCAACATAACATCATACCGGTGCAACGCCTAAACAACACACCTCTGTCGCCCATCTAGATCAACGCAGCATAACGGGCAACACACATGCCATATCGTCCAGCCAAAGGGTCAGCATGCATCCTATCATGTAATGATGTGTCGTTCTATCTGTATAGAGCAATGCCCCAAAATAGGCAATGTCAATACAGGCAACACACCTTCATGGGGTAACGGGCAGCACTACCCCAAAAGGGTATCGTGCAAGGCAGCAACAATGCCTAACGCCCAACCCAAATGCATCATGCCAAAGAGGTCAACACAAAAAGGAGATATCACTCAAAGGACAAAGCCAATGCCGCGTCACCTTACTATCCCGATAACGACCATCAGACATATCAGATAAAGAAAACAAAGAGGCAGCAAGCTACCCTATCGCCCAAGGCACATCCCTACCGTCCAAGCTAGGGTTAGGGATCCCTATCGGTCAACAAGCTATATCACCCAACTAGAGTTACATCGACCAAGACCCCATATTGGGCAACGTCATATCGGCCAAAGGACATATCACCCAACAAAATCTTGGGTAAGGATCCATATTGGTCAGAAGGTCAAAAAGACATCCATCAAGCATATCGGCTAAGCTCAACCCTAGATATGGGATATCGGGCAACCCAAGCATCCAACACACTCCACTCCATATCAGGTTAGGTAACCTTGTAACCATGACAACCAAGAACCACATATCCTATCAGGCAAGGTACTATATCGGGTTGGTCATCTTCAACCTCAAGACTACCACCAAGAAATCCTAACGGTCAAGAGAGTTGGCTCACCTCTCAACAACTAAGTGAGAGGGGTTTTGCACAACTTCCATCACATATCGGGAAGCAAGGTGGGTCATCACCATATCGGCCAACGCACCACCCTCAAATAGGTCAAGACCAACCAAAGGCTCACCTCTCAAGTCCATGGTAAGAGAGGGGCGTTGCTCAAGCAACTAGAGTATAGAATCACCTCTCAATGACTAAGGAAGAGAGGGGTTTTTCCCACACCACTAGAGTTCAAGCCCACCTCTTAAAACCAAAGGGAGAGAAAGGAGTTTTGCCCCAATAACACACCACACACACCATTGAATTAGGATACCCTAGGCTCACCTCTCAACAACTAAGTGAGAGAGGGGTTTTTCCCAAAGGACCTTAATCTAATGGTTCAACCAACAAGAACCAAGAACACCTCCACATAACATAACCATGACATCATATCCCAGAACTTCAAGGGTACATACTAGATCAAAGATATTATTAACAAGATAAGCATGGCCGATTAGAATAGCATACAAAAAAGCAACATGGTAAGGAAGTAGTATATTTAGGGTTAGGATTTATGTAACCTGCCTTAAGCACACTCCTCAAGCTCTAAAGCTCCAAGCACCAAGCTTCAAGTTCTAAGGCACCACCTTCAGACAACACTAGGAGAGAAGAGAACTCCAGAACCACCATGGCCGAAAAGAAAGAGAGAAGAAGAAGAAGGTGCCAAGGATAGGGAGAGATACTCACCATAAGAGGAGAAGGAGCAAGGCACATCTAGGGTTTCGGCCACCACTGGAGAAAGAAGAAGACTCCGCCAAGGAGATCGGCCACCTAGCTCTACCAAGGGGAGATATCGGCCACCAAGAAAGAAAGGAAGCAACTAAGGAGCTAATGGGATCCCAAGCTAGCAAAGAAGGGGGTATATATGCAAGGGGGTTAAGTGGGCGTCCACTAGGGGATTGCTCCACATGTGCTCACCCAAACCACCACTTGTCCAAACTATGCCACCTTGCTAGCACCCCAAACCACTTACTCATGACTTGCCACCAACTAGAAAAACAACAATCACTTGTCCAAAGAAGGGTGACACAAACGAGGCTAGGTGGAGGGGTGTGTGTTGCCCAACATGGCAACCCATCACACCCACCAGCACCCTCTGGACGATACGCCTCTATTGCCCGAAACACCATGGCCGACACAAGGCACAAACCTCTCCCTTGCCTGACACATCATGGCCGACACAAGGCACCGAGCTCTCCCTTGCCTGACACACTCAAGCAAGGAGGAAGGGCTTCAAGCCCAACAACCAGCCCAAGCTTAAACAAGCTCAAACGAGGCCCAAAACAACTCAAACAAGGTGCCCAACCCATCCTCTCAACCCTAGAGGATGCAAGGAGAGAAAGACATCTCTCAAGGTGACAAATTGACACACCAACCCTAGAACTTGGGTAATTTGCAAGTTGCACCTCAACCTCTCAACAAAGCATAAACAAACCCTAATCATAACTCAGGTGATTAGCAAACATCTAAGCACAAGGTTTAGGCAAAGCAAACAGGGAAAGGCCAAAATGGAGGTCAGGGTCCTTACAATCATCATCATCATCATCAAAAAGAAATAAAGAAAGCACTATCAATTAATTAAATTCATTCATGCATAATTAACCCTGATTATCAATATTAATCAACTACACAATCTTAGAGAAACTAAGTACAAATCCTAGTTTCATCATTCATATCCTAAGTTTTGTGTAACATCATTTAATCATGATTGTCAGTAAATACTAAATAGTAAATAAACCATGATTCTATATATCAAAGATTTGAATCAAAATGAAGCCTAATGGCACATTGGGAGAGTGAGAATATTATACCTCACTTGAAGGTTGAAGAAGAAATATATGCAAATCAACAACAAGTTAACATCCCCTGCAAAAACATAAATGCACGATTCAATTATGTTATAATGTATTAATTAGGGGTCAATATTGAAGTTTTAACTAGAGCTTCATATATCAACATACATACTAGGTCATATTTCAAGTCAAGATTTAGGCATTTAATCACCTTAGGGTGCATACATGATTCACAAGGTATTTGGGTGCACAAAGAATAATATATGTTACTAATTTAGGAGTTTACAAAATCATTTTAGAAATAGAAGACCCACATGTGAGTTAAGTTTGAGATTCAACATCAATGTATCTTTAACACACATGTTTCAAAGTTCAAAGCACATAATCAAATCAAATTAGATTGCTAGAATGGACAAGTTTGAATCTTATTTCAACATGCATCAAAATTTACTGAATTAGGTAAAGCATGAGGATTAGACAAGTTATAATAGTACATTAATACTAATTAGTAGATAAATGAATAAAAACCAGTAGATAATAAATACAAATGAGTAGATAAGTAAATACTAATTAGTATATAAGTAATTTGAAACATTAGTAGATGATTAAATAATTTGAAAAAGTAGATGAATAAATACAAAGGCCTAAATTTAAATAATGTGATGAATCAAAAATCATTAGATGAACAAATATGTAGATATGTAAATATACATCGACACATAAGTAAATACAAATTAGTGGATAAGTAAATACAAATCAGTAGATAAGTAAATACAAATCCGTAGATACATAAATACAAATTAGTGGATATATAACCTACCTAGCAGTAGGGGAAGCAGAGGCTAGCTCCGACGACCTTAGGCTCGAGCTCTGACGGTGCAACAGCTCCTTAGGCGACCTTCACAGTTGCGACGTCCTTCACAGTGGTGACGGATGGAAGATGGAGGAAGAGGCCCAGATGGCGACTGGAGGAAGAGTACCAGTGGCGGGGAAGGTAGACTGGCAACGACGGCCAGTAGGCGGCGGAGGACGACCAGCAGGCGGCAGAGGATAGGGACGATTGGAGGAGGAGGAGCAGGTGGCAGAGGAACAACAGGCGGCGGAGGACAACCAATAGGCGATGGAGGGCAGGGACAGCCGGTGGAGGAGCAGCAGTCGAGGGAGGACCAACAGGCGGCGGAAGAGCAGTAGGCGGCAGGCTGCGGAATCACTACAATCGCCAGAGACCTAGTGAAATCGTGATGTGAAATAGAGAATGGGAAAGTGTCTATTTTGTGGGTGCTATTAAGTTAACCATCATCGTCGGTTGTTTAAAAAACCGACACCTAAGATCCAACAACGTCAGTCACAAAAAAAACCCGACACCTATGTTCAATCATAGTCATCGGTTTCAACTAGAAAAACTGACGTCTATCTACATATACTGACAAAAAAAAAGTTATTGAATTATGACCATAGTCGTCGGTTTCCATCGAACACCGACGCCATTTGGGCAATTTTGGGGTTAAAAATTTTCACAGGGACAGCGCGCGAACTCACATCGGCATTGGTTATTGTATGAAAACTGACGATAAATATAGACCCGATTTTTGTCTCATGAAAAACCTTTAGTCATCAGTTTCTTGGTCAACAACCAACGCCGTATGTGAAATTTTGGAGGTAATTTTTTGGCACTAGAAAAATTGGATTTGGCGGGCGATTTTAGGAGTCAGTTTCTTATTGCGCAACCGACACTAAATAAAAAGTGATACCCGTGTCTGGTAGGTCTTCACATATAGATGTCAGTTTGTGTATTCAGCTGATATTATAGGTTTTAGATGTCGATTTCTTGGATACAACCGACACCTGTAAATGTGACGTTATAAGCCATTTCTGTACCAGTGCTCACATTTTCGTCACTTTCCATCCACTTCCGTGAGTCATTGTTATACTTCTTTTTGTTTTTCTGCTTTCCTTAACTTTGTTCTGGTAAATCAATATTCAAATGTATATATTTTAGAAAACAACTAATATATGTAAGTGTTTGTTTATAATATTTAAAAAAATTCTAAATTATTATCCTAGCAATATATGATACATTAAAATTTCAACCTGGTCAACCCAATTCTACGCAACTAATATTGAAACAGTTAATTATAAAGGGTTTGTTTAGTTTTCGGGTCAACTTGGCTCGAGTCTAATTATTTTTGCGTGTTGTCAGATCATTTTATTTTTTGAGCTAATATTTATAACAAAAAATTAACATTTTTGGTAAGGCACGAGTCAGATTCGGATTGTGTCTATGAAAGGTTTTGGTCATCTCAGCTTTAATTTTAATACAACTCTTTAGGTTGGGTTCTGATTTAGGTACAATGTCAAACTCAAGCATGTTCAGCTCGAACTCAAATCTAAACCAAACCAAAAGAAAAGTTGTATAAAGTTGACCAAAGCCTATCTAGTCGACCCAAACTCGGTCTGACTAGACCCAAACACCACAAAAAAACTTATTATGGGCATTAGCTAAAAAATTTACGACCTCAAAATGTTACCCAAAATCAACGTGACCCAAATTATGTGGACTAAATTTGTCTTGACCACAAAATAGTGCACACTCTTAATAACTAAAATTTCAAGTTGTGGAGTGGAGTTAGATTCGGGTTGAAAACTACATATATCATACAATATTAGTGGTAACTTCTTAATTTTGTTATTATATAATATCAAATATGTATATGGTGCGGAAAATATATATACTTAAATATTAAATTGTTGGACAAAAGTGAATTAAGAGATGCGTAAATCATTATTTTAGGCCAAACTATATTATTTTTGATATGTATAGTTTCTTTATTGTCATAATTTAACTAATATTCAGAATTTTTGTTGTCATGTTTGGGACAGTCCGGGTCGAGTTTTCTACAATTTTGGTCAGCTCATATCAAACTTCGTATATCCAAATTATGACAAATATTGTATTTGAATTGACTTCGGATCGAGCCCATTTAGAATTTACATCTAATTCCAAACTGAACCAAATAAGAAATATACATATCTGACTCGAGATGACTATATTTTGTATAGATCCAATCGAACCCAACTTGACTTAACAAAAACATCATAAATATATTTTTATGAATATCAGATTATAAAATTACAAAATGGCAAGCTCAAAACCCAATTCAAAATAATCAAACACTATCCTAGACAAACTCCTAATAACTCGAATATTGTCAAATTAGTCAGGCATGGTCAAATGTATAGGTCTAAAGTATTAATGTATCATATACCATAATTTAATAATTACGGATATTTTATTAATATAAACATGGAATAATATCATATATTTTGTGGTTATCTTTAGAAGCAGCAAGAGAGTGACTGTCAGCGATAGAGATTGTGAGACTGTCCGCAAGTAGTTATTCCCGCGCATGCCCTCTGTGGTGCCTGTGCTCAACCAGAAGAGGTACCTCTGCGAAGTGGGAAGAGAAGTGGAAGCAGCATGCCTGCCTGCGAGCAACAACCGAAAATATATATGACAAATATGAAAATGAGAGATAAGAGTGAATTAAAAGAAAGAAAGAAAGAAAAGAATGTTAACGGAAGTTGACAGAAGTGGATGGGAACGTGATTGGAGGGGGTTATTTGAAATTTTGTTAAAGAATGAAGGGGTTAGTTAGGATTTGATAAAAGGGAGGGGGTTACTGAAATTTCAGCAAAAGATAGGTTTTTTTGAGAAAAAAACTCTATTATTATCACAACGATCAAGGTAGCATGCCCCACTGCCACAGAAATACAAGCTGTCTTGAAAGGTGTCATAGTTAAAATAGTCAAATATGAAAAAGTATTTATACACAATCAATATATTTATGTATCTTTTGAGTTTGGTATATTTATGTTCTTAATACCTAATGTTGTGGAGTTTTGTAAAAAGTATCCAAAAAATTAGGCATAATAATATTATGACTTCCTAGTCTATGTTTGGGGGGATGATTTATCCATTTAAAAAGACTGGTGAGTGTGTCCATTATAATGTTTAATGAAAAGGAAAACAAAAAGTTCATGGTAAAAAAAGTCATAAAAGACCAGTTTGGGAGAGGAGAGGATGTAAATGAAGAGGAAATAGCCAACAAACCCTCTTTGTTTACACATACTGTAAAATTGTAAATCGTTATCACGTTGGTTAATTCTATCACTGTAGCTTTCTAGGTACCATGAGACAAAACCTTGCCTTCAGTAGGCACAACACTGAAACAATACTGAAAGTATATTAGAGTCTATCTTTTGTTAACAATTGCAGTGATACGACTGATGCATGTGTTTGAATATACAAATATAAAATTAAGTTAATAGTGTACTAACGAGGTCCATTAGTTCCGCTCTAGTCTCCCATTTGGAATACAACCAAGCTTATGAAATCATAATGGGAAAGATTTCATAGTACATATTCAGATATTCTCTTTGTTCAAATGTTGATGTGACATAAGATTGTAACTAGAAGTAGACCGAAACCAAACGAGTCCCCAAAGCAAATTTTATCTAGATCTAGACTATACATGTCCCATCAAATAGATCAAATTAATGTGTATGTTAAATCCCAATATATTTCCATACAGAGACCTATTGGGTCAAATATGTCAGGTGTAATGTCTACTATTTATTTTCTAAACCCTAGATAGTTATATATACAAAGTTGAACTTATCTCCTAACCACATTACTTTAGAGGAAATTGTAATAATGAATCTCAATGCAAAAGGCATCATAATATTGAAGCTAAAATAAAAATAAGGTAAAATGATATTTATATTACCAAGAGGGGACCCAACTCTGTCTGCCTCAACCCTTCAATGACTTACATGTTATCCTAAGGCCACTTAAGCACTATTTAAGTCTTTTTTTTCTTATTTGATAAAAATAGGTCATTTTGGGTTAGATAAATTTCATTTAGGCTTGATTTTGTTCATGTTAGGTATCCTTGGAGTCAAGTTATATCTTATTGAATAAACCTAGGTTTGTTTTTCTCACATCATGCCCATCTTGAAAATTACAAGCATGCTTCTACTCAATTTAAGTTTGATAAGGGAACAATAGGGAAAGTTAGTTTAGGTTTGAAGTCAAAGGGAAAACAATGCTAATTTATGTTTGCATTCAATGGGAAAATGGAGCATCTTCAAAGACAAGAACTATGGGAACAACCCTTTGATATTGGGATAACAGAGAGATTGTACCATTTAGGACTTTTTTTCAAGCTTTTTCTAGAGATCCGAGAAAGAGAAAATCAACATGACTTCCCTTATTCTCCCTTACAGATGACATTGTTCTCACTAGGGATGATCCATAAAGAGTTATTTAAAAAAATTAGTTTGGCATCCCAAATATAGGGACATTAAGATTTGAGATCAAAGTGAAAAAGTCAAGAAACTGTATACTTCCTATTATATTAGACAAAAATATGAATTTGACCTTCTTAAAGACATAGAAAAATGGTAGTTTTGCTTGGACATATAATGACTGCTTCTCCACTATTGAATGAAGTGGGCCCATGAGTTACAAATTTCTTGTAGGCCCCTCCATATATCAACTAGATATAGTGAGGGGGGCTTTGTGTAAGCAATCTACATGTTACTTTTGCACCACTTGCACAAACCTAATGACTTCCAGATGTATAGGGCATTATGGGACACCAAAGATCTATTTCAGGTCATGGAAGATATAGTAAGACATATTTGGAGGAGCACATCCACTATAACAAGTCTTTCTTTCACCTTGCAAAGGGATGAGGCTTAACAATAAAAATGAAATATCTTCTTACATTCTAGGTCAAATGTCATAATTTGCAAAAACTCAGCTTCTAGTCTTAATTAGAGGAGGTAGAGTGAAAGGTGTTGAGGAAATACATCGATCTCTGAGAGGAGTGATAAATAAGTAGTTCATATTTCAAGGGCTAGCAAGGTTTTGTGCAATGCATCAAATGAACCACATGCTCTACCACTTGTGTGACCCCATCAATTCCTTTGAATTTTGGTCTTGCAACTATACTCACAAAATATAGTGTTTCACATGGTTAGTCGGTCCCTTGATCTACATGAACCAAGGGTAAAGACTCATAGTTTTAAGTGTGGAATACCAAGGTCACCAATCCTATTAACTTCAACTATGAGGTAACTTCATACATTAATGACATGTTGAGGCAACTGTCTTGATGACTTTAGAACTTATCATGTGATGAAGAAGAGGATAGATCTAATAGATACTCATCTCACCGGAGTGAGGGTAGGGATGGGATGACCAAATAGAAGGTGAGGCACAAGAATCAATTTCTCTTATATTTGTTTGACAACATGGACTGTCCCATTTTCCATAATGTAAGCAGACAAAAAAATGATCATGTTGGGGTTTCAGATCAGGTCAGATTTAGAATAAATGTGGACAAGGTGTGTAGATCAGGTGTGATGAAACCTAATTTTTTATCACTCAATCAACAAGACATATCAGATCAGATCATTAGTCAATGATGTGGTTCACCCCATTTAAGAATTATCATATTTCCATCTATTATATCTACCCAATTCCCATTTTCCTCTAGAAGAGGTTCATGGATAAAGCAAATCCATTACCTAGACGTGGGAACAATTTGTCCTTTTATTAATCTTTTAAATGCCTTTTTCAATCAATTACCCAACTAAAGTCTTTATAAATAATGTAATCAATTAGAATCCTAATTAGAACATTGTTTTCCTTCTAATATCTAACGATATCCTTATTTTGACCAAAATATTCAATTTCATATCCAAATTGGGTTTTTAGTTACATCTTTACTTAATTGCTTCTTGTTTTAGAAACAAATGAGAAGACTTGGCCCTAATGTTTCTACCTCTCTCCTTCCTTTTTCTCCTCACTGGAATTCCTTTTCTCAAGACACAATCTCACAAGCAAAAGTGAGATTCCAATCCAATATGAATTCAAAACCTTCCATAAAGTTAGAAAATAAGGAAGGAAAAATGAGATCTCATGCCTGGGGACAAACTTGATATATTTATACAATCCAAAAGGAGTGTGATATTGAATAATATTATAATTCATCGTTGACCTCTATTTGCTAAATGAAAAAATCACTGACCCTTGAGAACCGAACTCAATTTTATATCCCAATTTAGTGAAAAAATATTTATTAGTTTGTGAACTCTCTTTTCTCAATCATGACCCCCACCCCCTGAACCTCCAAAAAAGGATATAAATATCCTATTCCCCATATCCAACATCAGCTCTTGCCCCTTTCATTACTCCTTGAGAGCAATCTTTCTTTTCTTACATACTCATAACTATATCTTATCAATAAGATCCTTCTCTAGAACAACATACATCAGGAGATTATGAAAACTGTAGGGGACAACAAAGAGCAACAACAACTATTTAGAACTACATTTTTAATTATATGTCTACTAGATCTAGATAAATATATGATAATGCTTTGCATTGTTAAACTATTCTTGATCAATATCTTACATGCTTGAACTGTTCATATGTCTACTTGTTCATAAAACTTTTTTTTCTTTTTTATGACAACTAGGACTTCCTTTGTGAGATCTTGAATCTAGATTGACCTTAGTCTTTATCTAATATTAATTTATTATCCTAATTGTTTGTTTATAAAATTTTTAGATCAATTTATTAAGAAAAATATTTACTTGGATCGATTTTCACATTGTCTCCCATAATTTGAAATTTCCTTGCAAGTTGTAGACTTAATAGAAAATTCATCATATTATCAGGAACATATTGAAAATTGTGTATAATATATTTGAACTTGTGTTTCCATTCATATTCATGCTTGGTTAATCCCAAAAATCAATTTGGTTAGAGTATCACTACAAATTGACTTCATTTGCACATTAATTTCCTTAATATTTCAAAATCATGTGTGTTTTTTGAATAATGCGTAACTCCACCATAATTGAGGGTTTTTATTATGAATTGAGTATACATTTTAGTTATCATGTATTTCTTCATAACAATACTTGTTTCCTAGACCTTTGTATGCTTTTGAACTTAGTGGATTAGGGTTCCATCCCTTACTCCCTAACCCTAGCCTAGTGTGCGGCTGTAATCGTGGTTGAGTATTGGCTAACTGACTACATTGTGGGTTGAAAACCCATGAGAGTCCTAGGTCTCTCAACTATGACCACCTTGTGACCGGCCTAAATCACACATCCAAAGTGGAGTGGATCTAGAGTAGTCAGACTCTTAAATTTATAACCCGACACTCAGGCCCCCACAACTATTATACGAGGTTCGATGTAGTAATCAGGGTTGATCCACAGGGACAAGGGTGGTGAGTGCTAAGAACATAAAATCTTATATTATATACACCAACCAAGAAGGGTAGGTTTAAAAGGTTTTCCTAATGTAACTATATTACTCCAAACAAAACCAGTAAAAGAAAAGTAGGAATACAAAGCACGGGGAAAGAAAACAAACACGTGGTAACAAAAGTATGGAAGGGAACTTGGATTGGGTTTCACCTGCTAAGATCTCTCACCAACATGCAATACTCACACCCTTTGTATACCCTTAGCAAGATTATAAGAAATCATCATATATGTCTATTCCCTCCTCTCTCGAGCTTAGGATAGATCTAGATTATAAGGTTCTCTCGATATGACAAACAAACAATCACAAAGATAACCATATGAGCAATAGCTTTAACATTCTAACATTATCATGCATTCATGCAACTCCAAAATGCTTATATAAGGCCATCATTACTCTTTCAAGGAACTAACAATCAAACATCACAAAATGGTAGATAATCATACAAGTGAAGCATTAAGACCAAGAGAATGGAGATAATCTTTCCTAAGAGCATATATATTGAAAAGTATGTAAGTATATACATGTTGGGAGAGCCTTAGTGGCTATTCCCAACCCAAGTAATGAGTTTTGCCACTCATTTGCATGAGCAGCATTATGGATCTACAGATGGATGAAGACATGGAGTACTGTTAGAAGAAGGTGGTCAAGGAGGGGGGGGGGAATGAGTTGTAGAAATAGGGGAATAGGAAATACACCAACTACGACTAGGCAGTGGCCACAACTGATGGTCGGTTCTCCTACTCATGGACTTTGGCACAGTGGTGGTGGTGGCTTGCTCTCTCTACCTCCTTCCATTAAAGGAGAAGCTCTAGAGAAAGTCTGGGTGTGTAGATGGGAGTACTAGAATAGGTCTAGTGGACTCTCATCATCATTTCCTATCAATCAATGGTGGTGGTGAACTCCTACTCTGGCATTGTCTCTAGATCTTCTCTGTAGCACAACGACGTCGACACGACACAACCTTTTTCATGTAGTTGGTGGTTTCATATGTATAGGCATCGACTTGGGGTCCTTTACTTGCAGCCCAAGCCTCCCAGGTACCATCCTTAGGCCATGTGCTCAACGTCCCCGAGTGATAGCTTTGTTAGAGCTACCATCGGATGGTAGCCACCAGACGATAGCTGCTGGCGGGTCAGCAAATGATGGTCACAGGTGGGCCATCAAGTGATGGTCGTAGATGGACCATCGGGTGATGCTCACAAATGGGCCATTGAGTGATGGTCACAGATGTCTGCCGGATGACCATCATTTGTTGATTTGCCACAACCACCATTTGGTGATGTAGCAGGGCACAACTAGATAGTGTCTAGTGGTAATGGACCGATGGCTGTGGCGAGCCCATTGGTTGTCATATGGTGGTGGTCTTTCCCTAGGTAACATCATTCTATTCCTTTGTTTACCTGCATGTGATGTCATCACCATCCTCAAATAGGGTAGAGAGAATATATGAAGACATGAAGGAAGTGAATATAGATTTGTTTAAAAGGAGGAAAATATGGATATAAATCAGGCATATAATATTCACAAAATTGGATTTTATCAACCCTCAAACATAGAGTCTAGCTTGTCCTCAGACTAACAAATAGAATTAAAACATCAAATGACTTCAAAGGGCTTTATTAGTTATTATTTTTGTGAGTGTGAAAATGTGGTAATGTCATCCTTAAGTCAAAACTTACGCATCTGGACCACGTGTTGATGACCCCTAGGCTAATTACTCTTAGACTTAGAGGATGGTGATGAAATCCTAAAGTAATTACGCTAAGATAAATCTTGAAGATAAGTAAGTCTAAGAGTTGGGGTTGTGACACAATCCTAAAAAATTGTATTAAAAATTTTGCCTTTTCAGACTACCTGTGCATTTAAAATTTCAACAAGAGTGTATATATCAACAGGGATTCAGCCAAAATTGGCCATTTAGGCGGATCAAATTTGTCAATACTATGTCAACAATTTGTTAAGTAGGGGAGGGTTCGAATGTTCTAAGTAGAGTCATATCATGTTCCCCAATCCAGAACCCCCCCCCCCCCCCCAAAAAAAAAAAACTTATCATCCACCCTGTCTCAGGGTGTCAAAGGATGAGGTTGATCTAGAATAGGAGATTATAGTTGATTGTTTGAAATGGACCATTCTAAAGGTAAGATCTTCATAACATATTGCCCTCGGAGGTGGTGGTAGTATTAATCTTGATAATGCTCAACCTTCTACTTTGATGTAGCTAGCATCTGCATCCAGAATAGTATGTAAAAGTCATAGTCGTTTGATAAAGATTCTTATTGTAGACATTTATGACAGAACTACAATTTCTCAAAAATGAGATCAGCTGGAACACAACAACCATACATTTTGATCAGCTCGACTATCTTGCTAGATACCTTGGAAGAATTTTCTTTGATGATGTTGTTAGTCACTTTATGATATTTTGTTTGCTTGTTACTAAACATTGCGTCTGAGCTTTTATAGAAAATGGATGTCCCTTTGACGGTATCAATCTCTAGTGGTGCCCAATGTATGTCGTGTAAGATTGGCACGAATATCCATTGAGGAACGTTGTACTTCAAGTTTTCAATTAGATGTTGTAGCTCGCCAGATTCTTTTTTTGATACGACATCACCCACAATGTCATAGAATGCCATATGCACGCAGAGAGGTCGTCAAGTAGAAGTAGTTGGCAAGCTGTCATGAAATTAACTGTCATATGGCCTCCTGTTGTTAATATATCATAGAGGTATGGGAGCAAGATTTGTACATTCTCTCATTCAAAAATGATGACTAGGTTGTCTTCCCTTGGTTGAAGTACATCTAGGAGGAATTTAACTTCTTCCACAAAGATTCCATAACATGCTAGTTCATCGAAGTTGTTGAAGTGGGTGTTATGACATCTATTAGTTGTGGTCCTTCTAGTGTGTTAGCAGCTTGTTCTTCATCTTCTGAGTGTACCTCACTTCCTTCAACCACATATTCATCTGGAGATGAGGTTGCTACTATGATGATCTCAGTGGTGGGTGGGACAGAAGGTTGTTCTTTTTCTTGAGAGCTTGTTGTTGTTGTTTCAACCTCTTTAGGTGGTTCCCGCTCAGTAGGTTTGTGAACTTCTATTGGATCTTTAGGTTCTGGTGAGGATGTTACATGTTCAGTAGTGGGAGGTGGTGGGAAAGTGGGTGGGACAACTGGGAAGGTCCTTCTTTCTGTATTTTCCAAACATTCTTTTAAATCCATGAGATTTCAGAGCTCCTCTCTCCAAGGCTTCTTTTTTAGTAGAGGAATAAGGGAGTACACACGTCTTGGTATATCTGCCATGTGTCTGTTGTAGAAGAATCTCTTATCATGAACAACTTCCATGACATATTTCCCTTGCAGAGCATAGAAATCTTCATAGAAATATGCTCCATTGAGATTCCTCTATTGATGGCTTCTAATATCCTCACTATTATGAAGGCACTGTCCCCTGAATTTGCCTCTCCTTAGCGAAACTGTAGTCTATCAAAATTTCTTTCTAGTTTGGGTGATACCACCCGATGAATCCTTGTATAAATCCTTTTAAGTGGGTTGGGATTTTTGTATCGTCCTGTGCTCTGGATTTTCAAAGAACACTCTTCCACATGGTAAGTCTTTGGTGTTAAAGTTATAAGTGACCACTCTCCTTTCAGAAAGGTTGACCACTATGAGGAGCCAGTGGTTGAAGGCCTTGAAACGTAGGGTGATGAACTTTAAGGATCTATTTCTATCCAAGGTATCCTACAACTCATAGATGGATGCGGTATTGTCTCTTTCCTTGAATAGGTGGGCTACTAGGTTATATGTCACATTGAAAACGGGCCCATCTTTGTCTCTGTGCAAGAACTCCTCGATGATTGTCCCACATTAAATCTTTAAGAAGGTTCTGCTTATATTTGCCTAATGTGCAAAAGCAGAACGTAGGTCGTTCCCTATCAGACCATGTCCACTGTTGCGGTAGATGATATCATATCTTGGCTTTGCATCATTGAGAATGTTGGCCAGGACGTGGATGTCCCTTATTATGATGCCAACAACTGAGGATATATCCATGTCTTCCATCTTGTTTGGCAGGGGGTGCTGTAGGTGGGAGTGAGGGTCTATGTCTATTGAGGTTGTAGGTGGTTTAGGGAAGACTGGGTTTGTTGGCTTTAGAGGTTCTTCGACAAACATGTTGTCTAAATTCTCAGTATACTCTTCATATATGATTTGTTCTATCTCTACCTCAATAGGGATAGAGAATCCTCCACTTGTTATTGGTTCATCTAGAAATATTTCCTTCACGAAGCTATCATAATTAGGTGGTGGGGTGGGGCCTTGTAATTGAAAAGTGGGTCGAGGTCGTCCATTACATCTTTAGTTGTTTTTCTCATCTCCTCCCTTACATCTGGTTGTATGGTCTTGACATCATTCTCACCTACTCCTTTTTCATTATCTGATGGAATTGCAAATTCTGATTATGAAGGTTGAAGGGGGCTCTACTATGGTGGTACTTTGAGTCCCTTGTCCCCGTTGTTGTTGGTTGAATGCCCTGGGGATACTGGGGATGTGACCATGCCATTTTCCCCATCAGGCACTCCTTTGTCGCTAGTGGATGCAGTTGTCTCCTCTTCCCCAAAGGGAGTGTGCACCTAGATGTAGCCCCTTCAGTATGGAACACTTGTCGTCCTGTCTACATTTTGGCTATCAACATGTCTACCCTTACGTGGAAGTTCATGTCTGATGTCATTTCGGTCATGGTTGTCTGTTGTACTTCAACAAATGTTCTATTATTTGTGTGGAAGTCCTCCTTTATTTTTTCTAACTCCTCTTGCACCTTGATATTCTATTAGTGTAACTGGTCACATTCTTTGCGTAGGGTGGCAAGTTCATTCGTCACCCTAGCTAGCGCCTACATTACCTACATCTGGTTTGTAGCTAGTTGTTGCATATGGAGAGGTAGCTGAGGATGGGGTGAATGTCCATTGCTAGCCTTTGTACCTAAGCAGTTAGTTCTGATAGGTTTGTAGTTATATTAAATAAGTTCAACATAGAGTTTGAGACGATCTCACAAAGGTCATCGATCTCTTTTCCTACTTACATTAACTTTGTCATTGTTGTTGGACATTGTGTAGGCCTGATGGTGGAGCTTACATCATGTACTTCCTCATTGGCTTTGGAAGATTCTTTGTTTCATTTGCTCAGGCATGCACTTCATTCTACTTACAACGCCTCTTTCTAAGGGATCTCTATTCCCTCCTTTCATTCTATCAAAGGCTCATTTATTTTGCCTTCTTGTTCTGCTTCCTTGGCAGTTAGCTTTACCGCTACCTCACTAAGTATGGTTTCCCTTTCATTAGGTGCAACTGCTTCTGGAGAAGTGACGTCAACATGTCTCTTTGAATTTTCTGGTTATTCAATTTCTAGATCTATGACCTTCAGAGAGGGGGATTTCTTTGCTAGTTTCTCAGGGATTCACACCAGCACTCTTTTTCTAGTCATTTGTTTTGTGACAATCTCCTTAGGCTATTTTTGTCAGCATTTAGATGGTCGATTGGTGCTTGCACCCTATCCTGATACCAATATCCTAATTTCTCCTTAATTGAATATTAACTTTTCTGTATCAGAGTTGCTTAATTCTAGAAGGGAAAGTAAGGTTTTTGTCCTACAAAACTGATAAGTGTATCCTGTTTTGTCCTCGCCAGGATGTTTTCCGCAACTAGGTATCTTGCAACCATTAGAGTATCTTTCTTTGAACTTTAGAAATATTTCATCTTGTTAGGGTATCCAAACTAGTGTGCAATATAGGTGATTATTCCTCCCATACAGAAGTCATGAGGGCCTTCTAGCACCATTGCCACAGCCAACTTCTTAATCAAAGTTTTTCTAGCATTGACGACTTTCCCTTCCATCAGACTCCATAGTTTATGGAGGTCTAGTCTGGTTACATTCCCTATATCAGACGTGAAGATCAAGGAGTTTGTAAAGATTTTGTGCACTACTCTCATGAAGCCATAGTGCATCATTGCAGTCTTCGACTATCCAGAGTTGTACCTAGGATCTCTTGAAAGTTTTTCATAGGTCTTTTCAATGCAAAACCCTTAGCATCCTTGTCTCCCCGTGCCTAGTTAGCACATTTTGCTTGCTCAACAAAGTCGGTGAAGATCAAGTTTATAAATTTCTCAGTTAGAATGCAATCCTTCTTCATAATTCTGACCTGCATTTTAAAATCACCTCCACACTCTGAAACTTCATTGTCGGCCACCAGCAACTTCTTGATGGTGGACATGAATTCTTACATCAAATCGTCGTAAGAAGTCACATTGATGAAACAAATTTTGTATATCCCCAACTACTCAAAGCTTTGTTTCACCCTCTGATAAATGCCTAGCTTTTCTAGGATGTCGATGTCGCCGTATCTGGTTGCCTTGTACTTCTTCCTCTAGAAAATAACAAACCATATATCGTGGTGCTCCATATCTCATGGTACAAGTTGATTGTCAGGTTGTTCTCTTCTGATGGCCTGTGTTGGTTGGTCTGGGAAGTTAGCAGTTGTAATTGTCTTGAGAATTGTAGCCTTGAGTGTTGCCCTTTCCTCAGATGTCTTTCCTACTTTCTTGGGTTTTGCTTGATTAGCCTATAATGCAAGTCTCTTCTTTGGATTCTGCACCTCCCATATGGTGTGTATTCATAGGCTTCTATCCCTATTTGCTCCTCATCCCCCTTTGACTCTTCTGGGGTTAGTTCAGCCAAAAAAATTTCTCTATCCGCTTCTAGGTGTTCCCTAATACCTTCAGGGATGGGTTGTCCATGCTTTTCAATGTATTCAACATGTTTATCTTTTTGTTTCTCCATCGCCTCCATTTCTTTCAAAGTTTGATGCCTTGAGTTTCTTGATGTATTCTGACTCGATGAATTGGTTCCTATCCGTCTTTCCTGCTATCTTGTGCTTGTCGATACTCTAAGTATCTCTAGAAAGATTAATTAGATAGGTAAAAATGGAAATTTGTTAGATTATAGATCAACGGTATCTGAGAGACACTCGATGGTACATAATTACTAGGTACATACAGTCCTTGGTTTAACCATAAATCAATAGTCAAAAGTAATAATCGATGGTCAGGTTCAGAGGTTACTAAATGGTGGTACAATTGGTGATATCTGTGGTATCAAACCAAACAATGGTTAGAACAGATGGTGGCACGTAAACGGACGATAGTAAACACATGTGGTGATCGAAGAAACAAGTAGTGGTCAGAGCAGGCAAAGGTCTAGCTCAACCCGATGGAAGAACTGATGGTTGATGGCTACTTCAATGAACACCAGACGGTGGGTCCATTGGCTGTAGTAGGCAAGAGTTCCCTTAGACGATGGTGGAACCAAAGGCCATGGGCTTAGACAAAAGTTAGGAAGGAAGGTGAAGTGACTACCGAAGGTCAAGGAGGTTGTTCCGTAGCCACGGTCGAAACAGGCGGTGGTACTACTCAACCGATGGTGATGCCAAATGGATGATGGCGTAATCGGTGGATAGAAAGATAGTCAAAGTGGAAATTGATGGTTTTAAAAGGACACCAGCCAAAGGTCAGAGGTGACCAAGTAGCAGATGACTGTTGGAACCATCTTCGGTGATTCAGATAGGTTGGAAAAATAAGGAAGGCATAAACCACTAAGAAAGCAATGAATGGCCAGAAAAAATGAAGTCTTTAGGGTTACCTTGTTGCTGGTTCTCAAAGTTGCTTCTTCTTGACATTTTCTTGGTGGTAGTTCAAAGGCGTCACTTTAGTGCCATGCATGCTTTCATCTTGCTCAGTGATGATGGCGGAAAAGATGGTCTTCGTTGTGCGGCGTCCTCGACTAGAGCTACTTCGGAAGATTCTAGGGTTACTTGGTAAATGAGAGAAGTGATTAGCCCAACCCCTTTATAGGTTTCTGTCACTTAGACTGCCATTGGGTGTTAAGGTTCAACATTGGCTTTTTGACCATCACCTGGTGGTTCAACAACTGGTGGTGGCTGTGTTGAATAGTCGATGGTCCTACTGGGTCTGTCATCTGATGGTGCGTTAGTCGGCCACTCATTTGGTGACATCACTGCTTCATCAGCCAGTGGTTGTTTGACTTCGATCAACTAATGGTATGGTATGTGACATCACTCAATGGTTCCTCTGGGGACCAACACCTGATGGTCATTTAGCTCATCATACGGTGGCTTCACTAGGTTTCTCAACCAATGGTATCTCTACCACACCAAGAGTGGGATCAACTGATGGGTTTTCTAGTTGCCAACATCCTATGGAGACCATCAATTGATTGTTTGTCGATCAACCAATAACTTAGTGGCATTTCTACTTTGTCAACTGGTTGTTGGTTACTCTGGGTTGATCAACCAGTGGTGAAGCAGACTAGTCATCAACCGATAGCAAATGGTCAAGGTCACTGGTCAACAATTGGTGGTTTGTTAGGAATGGGTCCTGTAATGAAAAAAATGCATCCATACTTCATTAAATTTATTCTATTTATACTTAGTCATACTAATTGAGATGGAAATTTCTGAAGACAAACTCTTAGCCAAAGTCCATCACTTTAGAGATAGAAGACATTAGAATTTCAACAAGGATCTATAAACTATAGTAGTTTAGTAAGAGAAAAAGAGGATTTTTAAGAACATAGGAAACCCTTGGGTTGCCTCCCAAGAATGCTAATTTAAAGTCTTTAGCTTGACTTTCCTATTTTGCACTTTAGGACTCTTCTGTTGGTGTTGGTTATGGATCCTCTAGATCCAATTCTGATCTTCTTACGAAAGCTTTGTCCTCATAATATCTTTTTACTCTGTGCCTGTTCACCTTGAAAGTTCCAGTCTTTTCATTGGTAATTTCCATTACCCCATATGGATAAGTTTTGTCTATAGTGAAAGGGCCATACCACCTAGACCTGAGCTGCCCTAGGAATAATCTGATTCTTGAATTGAAAACAAAACTTTGTCCCCTTCTGACACATCATTGTTCTTTATGTGGGCATCATGCCACACCTTTGTTCTCTGCTTGTAGATTTGAGCATTTTCATAAGCATGTAACCTTAGCTCTTCAAGCTCTTGTAGTTGTAGATACAGCTTCTTTCCTTCCTTGTCAAGGTTCATATTCAAAAACTTAATGGCCCAAATGACTCTATGCTCTAATTCTACTGATAAATGACACAAATTCCCATTGATAATCTGGTAATGGGTTGTCCCTATCAACATATTATAGGTGGTTCTGTAGGCCCACATAGCGTCATCCAACTTCATGGACCAATCCTTGTGGGTCATGCCAATGTTTTCTCAGGAATCTATTTAATCTGTGGATTGAATACTTCCACTTGGCCCAATGTCTGTGGGTGGTAAGGAGTTGCCACCTTATGTTTAACTCCATATTTATTTAACAATGCTTCAAACTATCTTTACCCAAAATGGGATCCCCGTTCACTAATGACGGTGTGTGGGATCCCAAATCTAGGGAAAATTGTTTTCTCAAACAATTTGACAACAACTTTGGAATTGCAAGTAAGTGTTGCAACAACTTCCACCCACGTGGAAACATAGTCAATGACAACAAGGATGTAATTGTTTCCTTTTGGAGGAGGAGAAGGGTCCCATGTAGTCTACACCCTAGACGTCGGAAATTTCCACTTCTATCCAATCTAACATCAACATCTGATTCCTTTTGGTGATGTTTGCCGCGAGCTGACATTCTGTGTAGGTTTTGACAAAAGCCATAACATCTTTAAAAAGGGTCAACCAATAAAAGCATGATTGTAGGACCTTAGTTGCGGTTATTTCTCCTCCAAGGTGTCCCCCATAGGGTGAAGAATGACATTCCTATAAGGTTTTTGGTACTTTTTGCTCTCGTATACACCTTCCAACGTTAGCGCAGTCGCTGGAGTTGCAGGAATGGGATCCCTGGGACTCTAAGGTCGCGGTCACATGCGCCTTCTTGAGGGAAGAAGAGATCAGAATGGAAACCCACCATGATGTAGAAGAGGAACATTCCGCAAGCTAATAATAGCTTAAATATAACTGCTATAGTGGTTAAGTTACAATAAGAAGAAAGAAAAAAGCACCATTGATGCTTCCAGTGGTTCTTTCTCCCTACCATGTGCTTCTTCTAGGACTCCATCTTCCCCATTGTAGTTCTTGCATGCATGGTACTTTTCTTCTTGTTCTACTTTCCTTCCCGTGGATGAACTATTTGAGGATTGACTCGTTAGGTCAAAAAATCAAGAAAGGAATGGTCGTCTCACTTCCAAAATGTGGGTGAAAAATTTTAGTGGTTACCTCTCCATCAAAGTCTTCTCATGCTACATCAACGTGCTTTTTTGCCTTCTCTTCACAAGGAGTGCAACCACTGATCCTGCGGGCGAAGTGTGTCATTCTCCATGGTACATACAACATGTCTACTTCACCTCTTTGTTGGACCTCCGGTGCAAACACAATGGTCTCTGGCCAGGACCAGGAGGAAATTCAAATTTGGATCTTGACATGTCGATTGTTTTTAACCCATGTTGACCTCCATCACAGTACCCGCCTATCCCCTGACCACCTTTAAACTCTCCTCATGATTATATAAGATTGGTAACCCTAGAATCTGTAGCCTCACCACAGTTTTGTTTTCCTTTGCCTGGATTGAATCCTCCATGGCTTGATAGTGAGATAAGAATCGAACATGGTCCATGCCCCTCCCAGCATCACAATTCGGTACATGTTATCAACACATCTTTTGAACAAGAGTGGGTCATCCCAATAGTAATTCTTCAGGTCAAAAAACAATTTTTTCTTCTGATTATAGGTAATGTTAGGTGGTAGTTGCTGGCATGCTAGGTAGCTGCATATATCAACAAACCATGGTAAGTTTGATTCAATGGAGCTTTCCATCATTAGGGATTCATCGACATAATTGTTGTTAATAGGTAATGGATTCTCCTTCGTGACCACCATTCTTGAGAGATGGTCGACAACCACATTCTCTATTCCTTTCTTTCCTTCATCACCACTATTCTTGAGATATGGTAGACAACAACATTCTCCGTTCCTTTCTTATCGATAATCTCATGATCAAATTCTTGTAATAGTAAGGCCCATATCAACAACCTCAAATTTGTATCTTTCTTTTGCAACTTTCACTTTTGATCCTATCAAGTAGATCTGAATTTTTCAAAGGAAAATACAATCGCCAACATTTCCTTTTCCGTATTAGTGTAATTGACTTGAGCTTCATCGAGAGTTAGACTTGCATAATAGATGGCATGATGTTTCTTATCCTTCCTTCATCTAAGAACAGACCCAATAACATAATCGTTGACATCACACATGATTTTAAAAGGAAGCTCCCAATCTCGAGCCTGTAGGATAGGGATTGTAGTCAAAGCATTTTTCAAAGTGTTGATGGTATCGAGGAACTTATCTAGGAAGTCAAACTCTACACATTTCACTAGAAGGATTGACAAAGGTTTTTCTTTGAGAAGTCTTTAATAAACATCCTATAATATCCAACATGACCAAAAAAGCTTTGTACGCCCATCACAGACTTTGGAGGTGGTATTTTGGATACATCTTCTATTTTACTCAAGTCTAACTCTATTCCTTTCTCAAAAATCTTGTGACCCAACACAATGTCATCTCGTACCATGAAATGACACTTCTCCCAATTTAGGACTAAGTTTTTCTCTTCACACCTTTGTAGTACTAGAGACAGATTTTGAGGCACTTATCAAAATTAGTGCTATACATAGAGAAATCATTCGTAAAGACTTTGATTATGTCTTCTAGGAAATCATACATCTTTGGAAGGTGGCATGTGCATTGCATAATCCAAATGACATTTTCTGAAAGGCATAGGTGTTGTAGATACATGTGAAGGTGACCTTCTCCTGATCATCTAGGTGAATTGGCATCTGGTAGAATCCTGAATATTTGTCTAAGAAATAAAAGAATGAGTGATGCACCAACCTTTACAACACCTAATCAATAAAGGGTATAGGAAAATGGTACTTCCACGTAGCTGCATTTAATTTACGATAATCTATTCACAAACACCAACATGTCATGGTTTGCTTTGCCACTTCATCTTCAATTCCCCTTTTACAACAATCATCCCCCCTTTCTTGGGTTAAAAATGAATTGGGATGTCCCAATTCCTATTTCCTATAGGATATATGATTCCAACGTCACATACTTGATCACCTCCTTTTTAACAACCTATTTGAGCATCTAATTTAAATTCCTCAGTGGCTGAGATAAAGGATTGGTAGTGTCTTCTAGATTTATGCGATGCATGCAGAGGGCTGGGCTGACCCTTGATATCCTCTAACTGAATATCCTATTACTTTCATGTGTTGCTTGAGTTTGTTTATCAACTTCTCCTCTTGATCCTCTATTAGAGTGGAGTTTATAATAATCCTTTATTTGTCATCTAAAAACTCATATTTCAAACATTCTAGTAATGGCTTTAGTTCAGGCTTTGGTTTTGGTGCAACTTTCACTTCTAGGATTTGTTCTAGTGAAGCATACTTTACTGTTTCCATAATACCTACCTCATTGCTGAAATCTTCCTCCAATTGGTTTAGATAATCCAAAATTTCTATTATTTTAGGATCTTCCATACTCAGGTCTGGGTTGTTCAAGGCTTGCATGAGCGGGTCAACAATGGCATTGTCTTCTTGCACTTCTTCACAGTACTGGGAATAACTGTCCATGAAGTAGACCGACTCAAATAGAGAAGGTCCTCTCATAGCATCCTGGATATGAAAGTCAATATGGTCATTTCTGACTCTAAGAGTAATGATTTGTTCTGCCACATCGACTAGAGATCTACCTATGGCTAGGAAGGGTCTTTCAAAAATCATCGGACACGTCTGGTCCTCTTTGGCGTCGATCACTACTATGTCGCAAGGTATAAAGAATCACCCAACATGAATTGGAACATCTTCTACTATTCCCACCGACTTTGTAAAAGTGTGATCAGCCAACTTGATCCTCATTCCAGTCTTTACCATATCCATTAGTTCACGCCTTTGGGCTAAGGAAAGAGGCATTAGACTTATGTTGGCCACGAGATCAGCCAACCCATTTCTTTCCACATTATCTCCTAGGTTGAAAGGGATAGTGAATGCCCCAAGATCTTTCTTCTTTGTAGGCATTTCGGCATACTATGTCACAGGGTATAAAGAATCACCCAACATGAATTGGAACATCTTCTACTATTCCCATTGGCTTTGTAAAAGTGTGATCAGCCAACTTGATCCTCATTCCAGTCTTTACCATATCCATTAGTTCAAGCCTTTGGGCTAAGGAAAGAGGCATTCGACTTATGCTAGCCCCGATATCAGCCAACCCCTTTCTTTCCACATTATCTCTGAGGTTGAAAGGGATAATGAATGCCCCAAGATCTTTCTTCTTTGTAGGAAATTTGGCATACTATGTCACAAGGTATAAAGAATCACCCTATGCAAATTAGAACATCTTCTACTATTCCCACTAACTTTGTAAAAGTGTGATCAACCAATTTGATCCTCATTCTAGTCTTTACCATATCCATTAGTCCAAGCCTTCGGGCTAAGGAAAGAGGTAGTAGACTTATGCTGGCCCCTAGATTAGCCAACCCCTTTCTTTCCACATTGTCTTTGAGGTTGAAAGGGATAGTGAATGCCCCAAGATCTTTCTTCTTTGTAGGAAATTCGGCCTGGATGAAGGAATTTGACATCTTGGATAGCTTCATGGTCTCTATATGATCCCCTCTTCTCCTTTTTGTGATAAGATCCTTGAAGAACTTTGCATATGCGGGCATCTCCTCAATAGTGTCTAGGAAAGGGATGTTCAAGTGTAGCTTTTTCATGACCTACATGAACTTTCATACCTTTTCTTAAGATGTACCTTAATCAACTTATAGGGGAAGGGAACTCTTGGGGCATAGGGATTTCTTTATGTAAAGACTTCTTCAACATGATCTAGTTTCTTAGTCTTCACACTTTTCTTTTCCTGGTCTTTTCCTTTACTTTTCTCCTTCTTTATAGACTCTTCCTTCTCAGATTCCTCCTCTATTATAGTGGGTTCAATTTGTATCTTGGTAACAATATCTTCTTCTTGTTTCCTTTCCACAACCTTTCCTAAGCAAAGAGTAGCCATCTTTGATGTCTCAGTGTTGGAGGGGATCTTTCATTGTGGGTTCTTTATGAGTTTAGAAAGTTGTGTGAGTTGTTAAAAGATTTGTTTTTGATGTGTTGCATGTCATCCATTTGAGTTGGCGTCGTGGTTAAGACGCCTGAGTTAGAGAGGGCACTTTGGGTGATTTGATCATTCACGGAGACTTGTCTCTCTATGAAGTCAAACAATTGAGCCATCATGTCCGACTAGTTGTTGCTCTTGGTTTGGCCTTGATCTTGGTTTTTCCAATTCGTGTTCTTATTCTGATATTGGCCTTGACCTTGTCCTTGGGCTTGGTAATTGTTTCAATTCTATTGGTAAGTTATAGTTTTGGTATACTGAGGCTGCCCGCCTCCTCTTTTAAATCCTAGAGGCAGTTTAGATGAATTGCCGAGTTGGTGAGAATTCTCAGCAATATCTTTATTTCCATAATTAAAATCAGGGTGATCTGGTCTTTTAAAATTTTCATAAGAGACATTCTCAGTTTCTTCCTCATCTTCACTTTCATCATCATCTTTTAGTTGAGTGTAGATACAGTTATCTATGACATGTCCTCCTTCACCAAAGGTGACACATTTCATAACTTTCACAGTCTTGGCCTTTCCTTTTCCTTTGATATCCTTCAATTGCTTGACATCCAGAGCTATCTTTTGAATTTATGAAGATATGTTCTCTAGAGCCTTAGCCTCAATATATGGTCCTTCAGAGTTATCCTTCTTCACTAAGACCCTATCATTTCTTTCATATCCCATACCTACTCGCAGTGCGGCCATGTTATCAATAATCAACATGGTCTTTTTTGGTTTCTTACCTAGGAAATCACTTCCAGTGGCAACATTTAGCAAAGTCCGCTCTATGGGTGTTAACCCATTGTAAAATGTGGTCAAAAGAAAACCCTTGTAGTAATTATGATGAGGACAGTCCCTCTGATATTCTTAGAATCATTCACATGCTTCATGAAGATTCTCTCTAGGTTTTTTCATGAATCCAATAATCTTGTGCCTAACTCTGATGGTTTTCTTGGTCAGACAGAACTTTGTGATGAAAGCATCGACTAGAGCTCTCCATCCATTAATGGATCTATGAGGCAAGCTAAGATACCAGGATAGAGCTTTGTTCTTTAGAGAGAAGACGAATCCCCTACAATATATAACTTCTTGTGACACTCTTTTCATCTTGATAGTGTCACAAATGTTCTTGAAGGCATCAATATGATGATAAGGATTCTCATTCTTCGAGTTACATCTAAAAGGTTTGTTTTGGATCATGGAGATGACTACTGATTTCTGCTCAAAATTTGCAACATCAACCTGGAAATGATGACGGGACATCTAGACTCATTAGCTTTGGTTGCATCCAATTCTCTAAGGGAACGACTGTCTTCTTCCTCTTCCTTGCCATAATCTTCATCATGGTTATTGTCCTCATGCTTGCGATGGTTCCTCTGGTGTCTTCTTTCTTGATGATGACGGTGGTCATGATGGCACCTTTCATCACGCTCTTCATCTTTGTGGCTTTCTTCATGCTCATCTTCCTTATTATGGTGTCTTTCATAACACCCTTGTCCAGTTCCACCAGACTGTTTGTCATCAGGTTCGGACTCAGTTACTGGTGGAGTTCGAAAATCCTCCACCCTGGGGTTCTGACCTTCTTCAACATGCCCTCTACCACATCCACCAGGAGGAAGTCCTATTCTATGGGGCGACATGTTGATGTGAAAAGGGAATAAGGTGTCATCATAAATTTTCTTCTCTCAAAGCTACCTAACTAGTTGCACAGTCGAGTTAGAAATCTAGACATATGAAATGAAGTATTTAAATTTGTTAAATGTAATAGATTTAGAGTGTGTGCATTCAAGTCTATTGATAAACTTGAGGCACGGGTGTATGGTGAGTAGACATGTGTCCTTAATAGTACCATTTTTGTTTTTTCCCGAACAACGGTGCCAATAAGTTGACCGGCCTAAATCACACATCTAAAATGGAGCAGATTTAGAGTAGTCAGACTGTTAACTTTATAACTTGACACTCATCCCCCCACAAATATTATATGGCGCCCGATGTAGTTATCTAGGATGATCCATAAGGACAAGGGTGGTGAGTGCTAAGAATGTATAATCTTATCTCAGTTACACCAACTACAAATGTTAGGTTTAAAAGGTGTTCCTAACAAAACAATATTACTCCAAATAAAACAAGTAAAAGAAAAGTAGGAAAATAAAGCAAGGAGAAAGAAAATAAACACATAGTAAGAAAAGTATGAAAGGGAACTTGGATTGGGTTTCACCTACGAAGATCTCTCACCAACATGCAATCCTCACACCCTTTGTTTACCCTTAGCAAGATTACAAACAATCATCATATATGTCTATTCCCTCCTCTCTCGAGCTTAGGATAGATCTAGATTTTTAGGTTGTCTCTCTGTCGAGATGGCAAAAAAACACTCACAAAGATAACCATATCATCAATAGCTTTAACATTCTAATATTCTCATGCATTCATGCAACTAAAAAATGCTTAGATAAGGCTAGTGTTACTCTTTTAAGGCACTAATGATCAAACATCACAAGATGGTAGATAATAATAAAAGTAAAGCATTAAGACCAAGTGAATGGAGATAATCTTTATAAAGTGCATATATATTGAAAAGTATGTAAGTATATACATATTCAGAGAGCCTTAGAGGATACTCCCAACCCAAGTAATGAGTTTAGCTACTCATTTTCATGAGTAGAATTATGTATCTATATATGGATGAATACACGGAGTACTATAAGAAGAAGGAGGTTAGGGGGGGGGGGAAATGAGTTGTAGAAATAGGGGAACAGGGGATACACCGACTACAACTAGGAAGTGGCCCAACTGATGTCCAGTTCTCCTACTCGTGGACTTGGTGTGGCGGTGGAGGTGGCTTGCTCCTCTACCTCCTTCTGTCGAAGGAGAAGATCTAGAGCAAGTTGGGGTGCGTAGATGGAAGCATTAGAACATGTCTGGCAGACTCTCGTCCTCCTTTCCTATCAACCGGTGGTGGTGGCAATCTGTCGGTGGTGAACTCTGTCTTCGATAATGTCTCCAAGTCTACTCTATAGCATGACGACATTGACGTGACACAATCTTTTTCACGTAGCTAGTAGTGTCATATATATAGGCATCGGCTTGGGGTCCTTTACTTGCACCCAAGTCTCTAAGGTACCATCCTCGGGCCACGTGCTTAAAGGCCCAGAGCGATAACTCTATCAGGGATTCCATCAAATGGTAGCCACCAGACAATAGCTATTGGTAGGTCACCAGATGATGGTTGTAGGAGTGCCATCGGGTGATGGTCGTAGGCGGGCCATCAAGTGATGATCACATATGTCTGTCGGATGACCATCAGTTGTTGATTTGTTGTGGTCACCATTTGGTGATGTGGTTGGGCACTGTTGGATAGTGTCCGGTAGTATTGCATCGATGGTTGTGGAGAGACCATCAACTATCATCCGGTGGTGGTCCTACCCTTGGTAACATTCTTCTATTCCTTTGTTTATCGGCATGTGTTGTCATCACCATCCTCAAATAAGAATGAGAGAATATATGCAAGATAGAAGGAAAGTGAATACAAAATTTCTTAATATGAGGAAAATATGGATAAAAATAAGGCATATAATCTAAAGAAATGCCTTTGAAAAGGAATCAACTATGAATTGGGCTGCCAATCCTTTTTGGATGGCAAATCCCAAAGATTGAAAGAAAAAATCTGAAGATGTTTATGATAGCATCATTACATTCCTATTTATGATATTTTGGATGCGCCACAAGAGAGAAATCAAATAATTAGCTAGCACCCCAAAGGTATCAAAAGTAAATGAAAGAAAGTGATAGTTGTTTGCTTCACATGCAACACCATGCTTACGAACTTTTTGTGTAGCTACGTCAAAAGCTGCTTGTCCTTCCTTGAAGTTAGTAGGAATATTGCCAACCACATGAAAAACCCTAGTAAGGTCAAAATAGGTGTGCTTGCCATTACTCCAATTATATAATATCTACAAAACTGGATGTTATTACCTTGTACCTTTCAACCTATAGAAATCCTAGGTTGACATCTGATGAGAAGGAAGGCTTAAGAACCTTTGTGGCTTTAGAGATGTCAATCGATGAATAATGCAGACATGTGAACTGTTGAAGCTTTGATGTACCCAAACGGATGAACTTGAAGTGGCCCATTGATGATTGATATTGTAAGAAATCGTTACACTAAACATGATTACTCAAAAACATAAAACATAATCAATCACCAATTAACCACATACCCAAAATATGGGTAAATTAAATACGATTTCAACATGAACACCCGCTCAGAAACATTTGCATATGAACCCAATATATTTCTTGTATTCGTACTATGACAAGAATTTTATACAAATGTTCTATCGTCTTAGCCAAAACATATATACACAAGATAACAATATTTGTATATGTAACACAAACAAGCATTAACATGCTAACAAAATTCCGATTCGTTTGAAACACCATATACAAACTTTTCCTGCCTGGACCTGAGAGTATAGGGACGTCTCTAGGACACACTAGACATCTAATCAACATTCTCAAGGATTTATTAATATAGATCCTATTTTCTTCGACAAGTTTGTTTTTGTCACTTCTGATTACCTCAAAAGAGGTGGCGAACCACAAAGGTGAGACCCATGTCCCAATAAGAGATATAACCTCCAACAATGCTTATAAATTATAACATTTTAAATAGTAGATAACTGAGTAGTTGGAGTATTTAATAATCAATTGAACAGATTGAACAATTTAAGTATGTTAAAGATATTAAGCAAATAATCTTAGCAACCAATATGATCATCAATGTATATATATAGGTAACAAATAAATCCATTTCTCTAGATATATATCTACTCAAATATCATCAAGTTGCATCTCATAACAATCATCATAATTAATCTGACTATCATCATATTCCTTGCTAACAACGCAAGTAATCTAGTAGCATAAGCATCCCTTACATCATGAATATGTCTAGTAACATAACATGGATATCAATATTGGCATCTCAAATAAAGGGAACAAATCTATATCATAAGTAGAACTAACATCATAGCACAATTAACTACATAGGCATGATTAGTAGTTTAAGCATTTATAATTACATAGATAAGGCTAGCAATATTACACATAGCTAGCAACATCATCTTAACCATACGTGTTAGTATATTTGACAACATAAGCATGTTTACAACATGAGCATATCTACAACACTAGCATATATATTACCTCTTATTATACTATGCACGATCTTAGTGAAAAGAAAGCAAGCAATAATTATCATCCAATATGAAGCATTTTGTATAACCCTAAATAGATATGCTACATGGTTGTCTTACATCTTTTATTATGCCCTGAGGAATTTGAGGATACCACTCAAAATCCAACTGACCACTACTAAGTTGAAATCAGTTCCACACAAGATCTAGGAAGAGCTAGAATCCTAAGATCTTCTTTGCCCCCGGTCAGTATGGGTCTGCCATAATGACACATAAGGTCAAGCTACTAATAGCCTAGTCCGTCCTTGGTACATGTCATGGTACTAGTGAAAAAAGGTGGGTACGCATACCCTACCATCTGAGGTACAACCATAGTTGTCCTCCAATCTCATATATAATCACCGAGATACGACCACAATCGTTATCAAACTAAGGGCTAGGTATGACCACAGTCATCATCCCTAAACACTTGGATTCAGGATGGCAAGCACCCCATATACTCAATAGTATGCACACCAAGTTTCCCTTAGGAATACTCATTTCACCATCTAGCAAGTTTTGACACTGAGATGGATCTATGGCACATGGCACTACATGATTTGAATTTCACTTGATTAATTATTTCCAATTGGGTGAATTAAGGATGCATCAATCAAAAGGAAATACAAACCCTAATTCACTTTTAGAAAACATTGCTATATAACAACTTTAGAAGATATAAAACATATGAGACATATTGTTCATCATATCATCATTACATGATGCAATTCACTTGCCATTCATGAGACTGCACTTGTCATCATACTATCACAAGATATAAATCCTTTTCACAATATCACATGGCATCAACCCTTATCAACACAAGAGAAATACACCTCATTTAGGGATCAACCATGCCCAAAGTTCATTAAGACCATCATACTATTCCTTGCAAAATCATCATTATATTTCCATGCCTTATAACAAGGCTCAACAACATCACATACATATAATACACTCGACAACACCATATTGCATTAATGAGCCGGGAGATATTCATAAACAATCATAGAAGGGTTATATTAACATTAAGAAAAATCCTTTTTTACATCAACATGCAAGGAATCTAGATATGATTAACCCTCATCATATTCATAATGTGTAGGTTTAGTATAAGAAAGTATTAACCATTGGTTATGATAACTGTGACGACACCCGCCATCATTTAAGATAACAAGTGTCATTAACAATAATAAAACATGCGGAAGCAAATCAGTTGCAGCGGATTAGCAAAAATCAGTGAAAATTAAAACCATTTGCAAAGAGATCCATTCACAGGAAAACTCTTTCATTCAGAACCAAAGTAAAACCTTACATCCTGGTTCATATATACATCTCATGTACTATTACTTCTCGAGGAATACAAACATCAACTACTATGTCTTAATTGTACACAGGTAGTATAAAACCCTCGAGGCTTAAAGCCAAAATCTCAGATCGATCCATCAAAACATTACTCCTAGGACCCGAGAGTACAGAGACGACTCATAGGACTTTCTATATACAACTTGACAGCTCATATCCCCACCTGGGATTTACTGCTGTCCCTGCTACTGCTGCTGCTGCTCTTCCTCTGTTATAGGTTCCTTGCCTTTTCGTCGGCGGTTACCTAAAAATTTAATCCCACGGGGGTGAGACAATTATAAAAATTGTCCCAGCGAGAGATATAACTCTCCACCAGAAACATTGTTATTGCTGATAATAGAATAACACTGAGCAGTAGAATTATATTTACTCAACAACAGGTAAATCATTGAATAAGATATGCAGAGCAGTATTCTCTATGCAATCATTTCAATTATAACTTGATTAAGCAGCAAGTCATTCATTTAAGAAGGAATATGACGAACATGTATATCATTTATCTAACTATGATATAATAGACCATGTATCATCAACCATTGATTCTCGCAATTCAACCCTAAGAAAATATGCTACACGGCTGATTACGTTTTACAATCATACTTATGCCCTGAGGAGATGAGGTATACCGCTCATACTCCAACCGACCACAATTACATAAAGCATCGGTACCACACATAGGTCAATGGAAGAGCCGGATTCCCATGACCTCAACTATCTCGGTCAGTACGAGATAACATGCAGGACATCTTGTGTCTCTGCTAGATAGCTTTCCAGGGTATACTGGCAACATCGCTATTAGAGTTATAGCCCATAGCATATACTCTCTTCAGGATATGGCCCGTAGCCAATGCCCGATATTATTTTGTGGAGTCATGGCCCGTAGCCATGCTCTTATTGGGGTATGGTCCGTAACCAATCCCGTTCATAGGACATAGCCCGTAGCAATGCCTATGGGGCATAAGGATATAATTGCCCAATTACCCCCACATATTCAAAAATATGCGTTCCGAGTAAACTCGTTTCACCATTCAGCTAATTCTGACGCTGATGGATCTATGATCAGGGCAACTACATTATATGGTATCACTTGATTAATTAAGTACATTATCATATTCTTTTAGCATCAGCCAAGTTTCCAAACATAACTTAATAAGACAAATGCTATAAAGAAAACATGTACTATTTCCATTAATCACTTCTCAGTCTTTATAATACATGGGGATCTCAGTCCCTCATTTCAATACTAGGAATTTTCATTCCTTTGCAACTCAATGCCATAATCATATGGTTCTGGGTATTCAAACCCTTAGCTCATCATTGAGCATTATTACCACTTTTTCAGGTAATTATCACCTTCAGGTTACCTGACCAAGGTAAATATGATGCTTATTACATAAACATCTTCTCATGGCACTTAAGGCCCATTACTTCTCTTATTACCTCATACTAGGCAATAAGGTATAGCATGGCACATAAGGCCCAATAAACAATGTCAATACATAAAATGTCATAGCTCATACCTTGCTATGTTCATCATCACATCATACCTGCATGGTTAGTACAGATGATAATACATCAATTTCATATCAGCACCATGCAAAACAATATATAACATCATTATTCAAGGTTAACACCACTATTCCCTTACCAGGGTTAGGGTTTCCAATTTCTCATTAATTCAGACCCTCTTGAGTTAACAAACTTTATCTTGTATTAAGGTATTTCCCCTCTTAATACATTCCATCACAGAATAATCACCCTTAGCATATAATGCATAGTCCACACATTAGAATTGTCCAGCTATCTCACATGATATGGACTTATCTTAGTTTAAGGCATAACTTTATTATAAAGTTGCCTATAAACAATCGCAATGATACACCCTCAACCAGGGTTTCACAAGGATACACCCTCAACCAGGGTTCACAATGATACACCCTCCACTAGGGTTTCACAAGGTTACACCCTCAACCAGGGTTCACAATGATACACCCTCCACTAGGGTTTCACAAGGTTACACCCTCAACTAGGGTTTACTACCATCCTAATTAGTGATTTCACATGTAGACAACCTCTTATTAAGGTTATACATTGAATCAGCCTCAATTAGGGTTTACATCATGTATTGGGTCCATGCATTTGTTATGCATTAATGACTAGTACCATTAAAGGTATCTCCCACCTAATCACATTAGGTTTTCAAAAAGGTTTGATCAATTAGACCTTCAATAACATGAGGTATCCAATTGAATTAACCAAATTGAACCACACTCAATTCTAATCAATGGAACTTCAACCAATTGGATCATCAACTCAATCATCATTTGAATCATGGATCAACCCTCAATTGGGACTTCAATTATGGTCTGATCTCAATGGGATTAGGGTTTATAAACACCAATTAGAGCTTTGAAGTTGATCATCAATCATGCTACTAATTGTGTTTCAATTGATTGCATTGGACCTTCAACCATTGAATTCATGGAACCAATCATAAATTGGACCTATGCTCATACTTCAATTGAGTTTAATAGGTCAACCTTCAACTAATTTGACCCTCAATTGACCCTCAATTGGTCATCAATTAGGGCTTGATTCAATTGAATTAGGGTTTGGAATCGAAGATCCAACAACACTCATCAATGCAAGATTGGTTACTTTGAAACTATTGAACCATTATCCAAATTGGGTATGACCTGACCCCAAACGGTCTTGAGGTCGTTTGGATGACCTCCAAACGGTCTTGAGACCGTTTGCCCATCATATCACTCAAATCCAAGCCATCCAATTAAGGTTTGGATCATTGGATTGATCACCAAATCAGCATTGCATTGTATAACAGCTTGGTACCTTTAGACCTTCAAACACCTAACCATACTCAACCCTAGACCTCCAAACGGTCTTGAGTGACCACCAAACGGTCTTGAGACCGTTTGGATGAGCTCCAAACGGTCTTGAGACCGTTTGGCCCATCCAACCTTTGGATTCTAGTGAAAAATCATCATGGATTGGTCTATCGAGTTGATCAACAGATCAGTACTACATTGCAATATGATTAGTACCTACCTTCAATTGGTCAACTATTCTTGACCCCAGACCTCCAAACGGTCTTGAGGTGACCCTAAACGGTCTTGAGACCGTTTGGATGATCCCCCAAACGGTCTTGAGACCGTTTGGGCTAATCAACCCAAAATCTCAAATTAGCTCATTGTGATTTCAGCACTGATTTCAATTAGGGTTAGCCCAATTGATTAGCCTTCAAATCATGACTCGTTTGGAATTAATCCATAAAATTTGGTGAGTCATTAGATCACATCATTAGGAACAGTAATCCCAAACGGTCAACGCTTGGTAAACGCACTCAAACGGTCTTGAGACCGTTTTCCCAAAAAGTTCAATTAAATCAGATTGAAAATCAGCACTTAATCCAATTAGGTTTCCCTAATTGATTAGGATTCAACTCACGATTCCTTTGGAGTTAATCCCTCAAATTTGGAGGGTTATTAATAAACATAATTATGAACAGGAATCCAAAACGGTAAACGCTTGGTCAACCATCTCAAACGGTCTTGAAACCGTTTTCTCAACCAGGTCAAGTTAATCAGGTTGAAAACCAGCACATAATTTAATCCGATTGCCTAATTGATTGGCCTTCAACTCTCGATTCCTTTGGAGTTAATCCCTCAAATTTTGAGGGTTATCATAATACATAATTAGGAACAAAATTCCCAAACGGTCAATGCTTGGTCAACCATCTCAAACGGTCTTGAAACCGTTTGCTCCCAAACGGTTTCAAACCGTTTGCCCTTAAATGGTTTGCTAAAACCGTATAGCCAATCAAATTAAAACGATTTGGAGTAGCTATCAAAACGGTTTTTCTTGGTAATTTTCTTTGGATAAGAATCTAGGATAATTTCATCATCTCCTTCCTTCTAACAACCAAGAACAGCAACCGTTCTTGATGGAAATTGCAGCAAAGGAACAAGAGTGTATCAAATTGAAGAAATCAATCAACAAAGCATAGAGAATTGATACAATAGCAGTGTTTAAGGGTTTGAGTTATAAAACCCGCCTCCAATTGAGCTCCAAAGCTCCAAGATCACGACATTAATGGTGGATGAAGCTCTTGAAACTCCCCCTAGGCTCGTCCTCAAGCTTTTGATTGCAAAAGTTGGCTAGGGTTGAAGAGGAGATCGAAATAAGAAGGAATCCATAATTTATTTTCGATTTCCACCATGAAATCATGGAGAACGAAGGTCAAGGGATTACCCACAGGTTGGGGACGTGCTCCCTGCTCCTCCCTAGTTCCTTGGTCCGTTTCCAAGCTAAGAGAAGAAGTGGGGTCGAAATAGCCTTTCATTTGGCTAGGAAAAGGCCTTTTTATAAAAATTCAATGAAAGAGAAAATGCATTATTAAAATGCATTTAATTCCAAAATTGGTGCCGCCTCTTCCCCCTCAAATTCTCCTCAAAATCCTTAAGGACGAGGCTATCTTAATTGCCTCTTATTCCTCTCCATTATCCATGATTTAAAGAAAATCAAATTAAGCACCTTAATGCTTATTATATTAATATCCATATGTGAGTGGGTTTTCTTTTCCTTATAATAATGGTGAGTGGAATTTCACCTACTTAGGATATTTTCGTTCCTTATCTTGGAAAAGGAACGTCCATCCTTATTCAAAATCAACCCAAAACATTTTGGTTAAAAGCCCTTCAATTATTTTTATTCATTTTTGCCCTACATCGAATTAGGGTTTCAATTAGGCATTAATCTTGATTATTTTAATATCAAGATTCTCTATCCTCCAACTTAATTCAAATGAAGCACCCCTCTCATTTTATTTGCTCTACATGATGCCAAGAAACATTAGGGACCTTTTTGAAGTGGTAATTTGCATATTGAACCCTAGATTTTGGGTAAATTGCACTTTACTCCAAAACCAGGTTTTAATGCACAACATTGTCCAACAAGCTCTATCTTGGTGTCCAGGCTTGTGGAAACCATACTACTACATCATATTCATCCTTATGATGTCTCAACATCAGAGGAACATCTTATCATATGCAATTTGCAAGTTAACCCCTCAACTTGGGTAATTTGCACTTTAGTCCAAAACAAGCAATCATTGCTTTAACATTGTTCAAACAGGACCAAAATTGAAACATAAGTTCCTCATGAGCCCTAATTACTTTTCACAGGATAAGTACAAGCATATAATCAACTTTGTTAAGCAAAACTCCTAAGGTTAGAACATAACCCAGGTCAGGGATGTTACAATAACCACCAATTAAGACATGAAGCTTATGATCATATTAAGGAGATTATTCCACCATCATGTTATCATATAAGAATGTTAAACATGAATAATCATCTTTATATATTTGCATTAGAGTTAGGTTCAACAAGATAAATTATATGAATGTTACTAATCAACACTTATACCCAAACCCTAACTCACGACATCCCCATTGGATCATGGATGCATAAGGTGAAGCATCACCATCACATTGTATACTATCCTCAAGTATGAATCCACACATAAATCATGGTGTAACCATCGAGTTATAGCATATTAAGGTTTCAATAACAATAAGAGAGTACTCGATGATTGTATTAATCATTCAAGGACTATTCATACCCAATTACCATCATTTAGTTATATTAAAGCTAGGTATAACAAGCTATACCTAATTAGGGTTACCCATTAATTCATTATGGTGATTATCAATCCTAATCATATGAGGGTAAGGGTAAGAATACAAGTTTAAGGCATTGAACCATCAAATTCTCATCATTAGAATCATAACATTACACTATAGGCTTCACCCGAAACAAAGGGAATATTGAGGCATCAACTTCTGACCATTAAATGTTGAAAGGTAAATCCATTAGTGGTTTACATAAGTAAACATCTTGAACAAAAAACCTATGAAATCATTGATTTGTTCTCTAGAAAGAGTCACCATCTAACCCTAGACATCCCTTGTTTGACAACATAAAAAGTTCCATTGAGAGTAGGGTAAAACCCACAAGCAATTGTTTATTTAAAATGAGTCATCAATAAATGATCTTCTTAAGTTGATCTCATAAAGGATACCATTTAAAACACTTTATTAGGACCAACATATTATATTTAGGAATCATTCCAATTTATTGGATGAAGAAACATTAACCATTAGGTCAAGTTCGTATATTAAATCCATCAATTGGAGTATAGGTCCGACCATTTCATAAAATGACCCAAGAAACCATTGGTTTAAGGCTTAATTGATGCTAAATTTACATTCTTAACTCATCATAGCATGTGGGGACTATATATACCATCACTAGTTACCATTAAGTCACCATAGGTTATTAGATCAACACTATATTCATTAATTACCATCAAATATCAAGCTAATGTCACAATTGATTGATAGCATCATTAGGGTACGTAGTTGTTGACCATGAAGCTTATAATTAGGCCAAAACCTGACCTAAGGGGTGAACGTCAGTTGACACCCTTGGTCACCACCATTAGTTGTCATGAAAATAACACCATCAGTTGTTGCAACGGTACCACCATTGAGTCATGTGTTTATAAAAGAAATCAACTTTAAACCCTAAAATTGACCATTGGTTGATATGTGCTTAGCACCATAGGTTGTCAAACCAACCTAATACAAGTAATATTATACCATAGAAAGAACGTACACATTATTATAGGTTCTTCTAGAACTGAAATTAGAATAGGGAACATCATAAAAATCGAAATCTAAGTCAAGCATAGCTTTTTAGTGCATGAATCCTCATTTTTAAGCAAGAACATGAGCTAGCAAGCTTATGGTAAGCAATAAACGTGCAGAAAGTTATAAAACTTGCCTCTAATTAGAAGATAAAATCCCAAACAGAAGAAAATAGGATCAGGTAGGGTAGAAAATCCAAGCATAAACTCTGAACTCGTCCATCTAGCACCTTTCTTCATCAAATGAGCAAACTCTAAGCATAAGGAGCAATAAAGGTAGGGTTACCATGGAACAACAAGGTCCCGACCTGGAGAAATGTAGAAGGAAGGATAAAAAAGAAATAAATGGAGGAAAGAAGGGGATTCTTATTCTTTTAGGTCAAGATCACTAGAAGATAGCTTTTCAAACCCTGAAAGAGAGCAAAACAAAACCCTATGAGCTTCCAACAAGAAATTCGCCTTCTTCTTCTACCTTGGACAGGTCCTCCATAGATAAATAGATGGGGAACAAGGTTATTAGAAGGAGAGAAGTAGTAGAAAGCACAACTTTCATTTGGGAGCTCAAAAATAGATATATAAAGCTCTAGGATAAGGGAGAGAAGAAGCATGAGGTGTGTAAAATGCTCTCCATGCATCCATGGCCTTAAACTATTAAGGATATACAAGCAACCAAACAAGTAGATGACCCACCATGCATGGATACCTTCTTATACATCATCTCTTGATTTTTCAAGCAAAGCAAATAAACCATTTTCTTGATAGCTCCTAAAGGTAGCTCATCCATAAAGGGGTAAACCCTAAAATACCCTTGAGGAAAACACTTCCAAACCAAGGTTCAACTCGGTGCCCCATGGCTCAAAAAGCTCAAGAATGATGAGATAACTTCCAAAGAACATACTGCAAGTGATAAATTGCAAAGAAAGCCTCTCAATTGGGTAAATTGTAGAAAAGTCCAAAATGTGCATAAAATGGCATAACTTGCACAAGCAATGTCCAAATTGGACCAAACTTGAAACTGAAGATTGTATTATGATTACAAAGCATATCAACAGGTTATATTAAGGTTATAAACATTAAATTATGATAGTTAAGTATGTTCAATACTTTAAGCAAGGTCATGGGTCTCTCAACCGTAAACCCCTAATAGGGATTTTGCCCCCAAAATCCAAGGTAAACAAAGATGGATGCGTATCATGCACCTCATCCACAATCTTACACATTGTTACTTTCATCACATTATGATGTCACATCATTCACATAGAAGACATATTATTCTCCCTCAACTCTTACATGTGTCACCTTGGTTCAACATAAGAACTGTTGTGCCACCTGTACTCGTCTGGTAGTACCTTTCAACTTGTCACTCCAACTATTGTCCTAAGATATTCTATCTAATGTATAACGCATCACTCAGAGGACATTCTCATTATGTCTTACCAAACATAGAACATCACGTGTATCTTATCATTTGTAACTTTACAAGGATTCATCGCTATTCTCCTTTAATGGTTGTTGTAATTAACAACTCAATCAACCACATAGGCATCCCCTATTTTCAAGAACAATGAAGCATACATTTTTTTAGAGGATTCTCTAATCATCTCAATGATGAACTGGCCATTTGTTTGATTGAAGAATCATACATTTGTCTGTAATAGTTAACAATATATAACTTCCTGATTGATATTGTTAGGGGTAGAGAAATGACATTGTCTTCATCTTATCAGGATTCACACAACACACTTAATAGAGATATCATAACTCTAAGAGGATACTTTAATCAACCCCAACTCACTCTTTCTAGACTTGTCACACATAAGTATAGTTTCTTCATTATTCTTAAGGTTTAACAAAGATATTGATCATGTTACTGACCATCTCTGGAATACATTGATATGTCATCATTCAAAGGTTGCTACAACTTGTAAGACATGACCTGAACACTCTGTTCCTTCTATTCATAAATTATATTGGTACATTGGTTAGTCTAAAGGTCATAACCATAAACTCATCACGGTCATGTAACTTATGTCATCCACTCTATCTCTTATGCATTGCTATTTGATCCTAGGTTTATCTTAAAAGAACACGGTAGCACATGTCTACTGATCAACAAACCATCTATCCTTGATAGTGGTCTTGCCTAGATATCACTGAACCATATATGACATTATAGAATCACTTTTGGTTTTCCTTCCAAACAACATTTATGGGGTCACCATCAACTCTCTCTCTCTCTCAGGGAGAGGAATACTTTGAATGTTCATTTAATAAATGTCTCCATCCTTCACATACTTCCATACTATTGATACATATTGGATATTAGGATTCATTACCTTGGGATCCACTTCATGCACTATAAGGAGCTCACATCCTTATCTCGTTTACTTTTACCAACATAACAAATCTCAAGACGTATAGTAGGATACTTACTAATTATTGAAAGTCTCAAAAGAAAACTCATCACAAACTTTATGATCTTGGAACCATAGTCCAAGCAACCTTCTTCTATTTTTTTTTTGAAGGTAACCACTACCATTATATTGAGAAAAGCCATACGGCATCTACAAAGATCAGAGATCCATACAAACTTAGTAACTCAGAAAAAGGAATTACAATGTTGTAGTGCAAGAGAGATCGGATAGAGATAAAACGCTTCTGCCTGAATTCCTCCCCAACACGCTGGACAACGCAGCTTTTAATCAGAATTCTTCCACGATCTTGGGTGATACTTGCATCAACACAATCCCAAATACTAAGCCCCGAGCCTACAGAGCAGTGATCTTGATAGCCACCACCAAGCTTCCCGCAACAGAGAAGAAGACCAACACCACTAACTACAAGCAAAAGGACACTAAGAAAAACCACAACCTTTAAAGAAGACAGACCTAAAACCATGGTAACACAAACTCGATAAAACCACAAAAGAAGAAAAAAGACAAACAGATAGAAGGCACCCTGAACGCAGGCTAAGAAAACTAGAAAAACCCAGCAAACGCTGTCCATCCGGAGCAGAGAAAGGTTGAAGAAAAGAAAAGGAGGGAGGGACTGATCGGGGAACCCCCACCTCGGCCAAACCATAACGTCCTTCCCCCTACTCAAGACAAAGAAAGAGTAGCCTAAGGGACAGGCAACGTAGATGGAAGCCATCATCAAACAACCCAGAACCCCCAAGGATCCGCACACCCTTAAGGACCAGCGATACAGGCAAAACGGAACACGCCGGGCCAAGGGAAGCCGAGACAAAGCACAAGCACAAACAAACCAGACAGCTGTGAAAAGCCTTACTATGCCTTTCCCCCTTCTCAAGCCTAAGCTCAAGAAGTAAAAGAGGCAAACAACAGAGTAAGAGGCCTCCAACACCTAGAACCAGAAACCCCGAAAACACCGTCGCACCAGTGAAACAACGAGAAACGGCCAAACCAGCAGCAACCTCGCCAAAACCAACTGATACAAGATGTCAACCCTACAGAGAAAACAAAACAAGAGACAACCCGAGCCCCTAAGACACTATACCTACACCAGGAAAAGAAAAAAAAACAGAAAGCAGGGAGATAGAAGAACGCTGCAAAAGAAGATACGATGCAGGTTACCGCGAAGAGGGGATCTAAACCAAAGACCCCCAAAACTTGCAACTACACCCACGGATGTCGAGCACCTGGGACAGACGGCACTGGCTCCGAACGACCAAGAGCAGGGAGCCCGCTCCACCAAAGAGAGCAGGAAGCCTGCTCCACAGCAGCCACCGAAGGCACAGACTGACGGGGTGCCAGGGCGAGCCGCCAACACCAAAGACGAGAGGGGTGCCAGGGCGAGCCGCCAACACCAACGGGCAGGAGAGGCACCAAAATGGGGACGGGAAGAGAGACCGCCTAGGGGGAGATGGGTTGGACGCCAGCCGCCGCCCTCCCCCCCAGAGCAGAGAGCTCACTGAGCGGAGCCCTAGATCGCTCACCTAATCGCCAGACGAGACGAGCGGAGCCCTCACCTTTGTTTTTTTAGCAACCTTCTTCTATAATAAGTTATCCACCTTCATGTTTACAATGAATCCACACATACCAAGTGGCAATGATCCACTTGAAATATGTGCCCTAGAAAGGAAAGACATAAAGGGAAACACACTTCCCACATCATAGTAGCATTGTTCAAGGGTCACTCATAAAAAGGTAACCAATTATATTTCCATTATGCAAGTTACAACTTCTTATGTATCACTTTACCTTTTTCATTTTGGGTTCCTTGCCATAAGAATAGGAATCATTATGATTAACATATCTCATTACTCCTTCCTTAATGACTATTTACCACACTTGGGTTTGTTTTCTTATTTTATTATGTTTTTCAATCACTTATCAACATGTAAATCATCATATTCCACATTTTCTTCATTAAACAGGGATCAACTCCCTTAATTTCTTCCACATGCCAAATAGATTTTACATTAATACTTTCTTACACATATAGGTTGGTCTGATATTAACTCAGGTTCCACCTTATTCCTTTATCATTGTTCCCATTCATCTTCTCATTTTGTACTTATTATAGGAGTTCTCTCCATCTTATGTTGATTTCATAGATTGAATCACTTTATAAGCACAAACTTATCTATCTTTTACTTCATTGTCTTCTTGAATCACATCTTCAAGAACTCCTCTTTTTCTTATTTGTATTAAGATTTAGATTTTATGGTATTGTATCTTTCTTTTATAGTTACCAAACATTCAAGTTTTGATAGATAATGATGTAATTCTCATCTTCCCTTGAGGTAATATTGAGTTATATGCACCATTATTTCTGATTCATTATGCTTTTCAGATTGTCTCAAAATGACTACTTGATCAGAGTAATTAGAAAGGTAACAATCTAAGAGTCCCATACTTACCTTTTCTTTAATACCTGAATACCTAGCCATGGCATCCAAGTATTGAGATTAGGTAGTATGCACCATGTTTTTATGTCATATTCCTTGCTCACACATCATCCTAATCCTAAGTCCTAGTGTCCCTATAGACTCAGTGAACCTAAATCTCTGATACCAACTTGTAAGAACCATTACACTAAGAGAGATTACTCAAAACATAAAACACAATCAATCACCAATTAACCACATACCCAAAAAATGAGTAAATTAAAACTGATTTCAACATCAACACCCGGTCATAAACATTTGCATAAGATCCCAATATCTTTCTTGTATCCATACTATGACAAGAATTTGATACACATTGTTCTATCACCTTAGCCACAACATATATACACAGGATAACAATATTTGTATATGCCACACAAACAAGCATTAACATGCTAACAAAATTCTGATTCATTTGAAACACCATATACAAACTTTTCCTACCCAAACCTGAGAGTACAGGAATGACTCTAGGACACACTAGACATCTAATCAACTTTCTCAAAGATTCATTAGTATAGCTCCTCTTTGCTTCCATAGGTTTGTTTTCATCACTTTAGATTACCTAAAAAGATGTGGCGAACCACAAGGGTGAGACCCATGTCGCAGCAAGAGATATAACCTCCAACAATGCTTATTGATTATAACATTTTAAATAGTTGATAACTGAACAGTTGGAGTATTTAATAATCAATTGAACAGATTGAACAGTTTAACTATGCTAAACATATTAAGTAAATAATCTTAGCAACTAATATGATCATCAATGTATATATAGGTAACAAATAAATCCATTTCTCTAGATATATATCTACTCAAATATCATCAAACTGCATCTGATAACAATCATCATCATTAATCGACTATCATCATATTCCTTTCTAACAAAACAAGTAACTTAGTAGGATAAGCATCCCTAACATCATGAATATGTCTAGTAACATAACATGGATATCAATATTGGCATCTCAAATAAAGGAAACATATCTATATCATAAGTGGAACTAACGTCATAGAACAATTAATGCATAGGCATGATTAGCAGTTTAAGCATTTATAATTACATAGGCAAGACTAGAAATATTACACATAGCTAGAAACATAATCTTAACCATCAGTGTCAGTATATTTTACAACATAAGCATGTTTACAACATGAGCATAAGTACAACACTAGCATATCCATTATCTCTTATTGTACAATACATGATCTCAGTGAAAAGAAAGCTAGTAAGGATTATCATCCAACAGGAAGTGTTGTGTATAACCCTAAATAGATATGTTGCACAGTTGTCTCACATTTGTTATCACTCCCTGAGGAATTTGAGGATACCACTCAAAATCCAATTGACCACTGCTAGGTCAAAATCAGTGCCATACAAGATATAGGAAGAGCCAGACTCCTAAGATCTTCTCCGCCCCCGGTCAGTATAGGTCTTCCACAATGACACATAAGGCCAAGCTACTAACAACCTAGTCTATCCTTGGTATAGGTCATGTCACTAGTGAAAGGAGGTGGGTACGCATACCCTACCATCTGAGGTACAACCATAGTTTTCCTCCTATCTCATCACATATACAATCACTTAGATATGACCACAATTGTTCTCAAACTGAGGGATAGGTATGATCACAGTCATCTTCCCTAAACACTTGGATTCAAGATGACAAGCACCCAACATACTCAATAGTATGCGCTCTGAGTTTCCCTTAGGAATACTCATTTCACCATCTGGCAAGTTCTGACACTAATATAGATCTATGGCACAAGGCACTACATGATTAGAATTTCACTTGATTAATTATTTCCAGTTGGCTGAATTAAGGATGCATCAAACAAGTAGACATACAAACCCTAATTCACTTCTAGAAAACATTGCTATATAACAATTTCAGAAGATATAAAACATATGAGACATATTGTTCATCATCTCATCATTACATGATGTTATTCACTTGCCATTCATGAGATTCCACTTGTCATCATACTATCATAGGATATAAATCCTTTTCACAATATCACATGGCATCAACCCTTATCAAGATAAGATGAATACACCTCATTTAGGGCTAAAACATGCCCAAAGGTCATCAAGACCGTCATACTATTCCTTAAAAGATTATCATTATCTTTCCATGACTTATAACACGGCTCAACAACATCACTTACATGTAACACACCGGACAACACAATATTGCACCAATGAGCTGGGAGATATTCATAGACAATCATAGTAGGGTTATATTAACATTAATAACATTCTTTTATTACATCAACATGCAAGGAAGCTAGATATGATTAACCCTCATCATATTCATAATGCGTAGGTTTAGCATAAGAAAGTATCAACCATGTGTCTATGATAACCACCAATTAACACATTAATGTTACACGAATACTCATATTTATCAATTTGCATTATAGTTAGGTTCAACAAGATAAATAATATTAATGTTAGTAATAATCACTTATACCCAAACCCTAACTCACGACATCCCCATTGGATCATGGATGCATAAGGTGAAGCATCACCATCACATTACATACTATTCATCAAGTATGAATCTACACATAAATCAAGGTGTAACCATCGAGTTATATCATACTAAGGTTTCAACAACAATAATAGAGTACTCCATGATTGTATTAATCATTCAAGGACTATGCATACCCAATTACCATCATTTAGTTATATTAAAGCTAGGTATAACAAGCTATACCTCATTAGGGTTACCCATTAATTCATTTGGTGATTATTAATTGTAATCATATGAGGGTAAGGGTAAGACTACAAGTTTAAGGCATTGAACCATCAAATTCTCATAATTAGAATCATAACATTACACTATAGGCTTCACCCAAAACAATGGGAATATTGAGGCATCAACTTCTGACCATTATATGTTGAAAGGTAAAGGCATTGATCATTTACATAAGTAAACATATTGAACAAACCACCTATGAAGTCATTGAATTGTTCTCTAGAAAGAGTCACCGTATAACCCTAGACATCCCTTGATTAACAACATAAAAAGTTCCATTGAGAGTAGGGTAAAACCACAAGCGATTGTTTATTTAAAGCAAGTCATCAATAAATGATCTTCTTAAGTTGATCTCATAAAGGAGACAATTTAAATCACTTTATTAGGAAAAACATATTACATTTAGGAATCATTCCAATTTATTGGATGAAGAAACATTAACTATTAGGCCAAGTTCATATATTAAAACCATCAATTGGAGTATAGGTCTGACAATTTCATCAAATGACCCAAGAAACCATTGGTTTAAGGCTTAATAGTTGCTACATATACATTCTTAACTCATAATAGGTTGTGGGGACCTGATCTACCATCACTAGTGTCCATTAAGTCACCATAGGTTGTTAGATCAACACTATATTCATTAATTACCATCGAATATCAAGCGAATGTCATAATTGATTGATAGCATCATTAGGGTACTTAGTTGTTGATCATGAAACTTATAATTAGGCCAACACCTGACCTAAGGGGTGAACATCAGTTGACACCCTTGGTCACCACCATCAATTGTCATGAAAATAATACCATCGATTGTTGCAATGGTACCACCATTGAGTCATGTGTTTATAGAAGAAATCAGGTTTAAACCCTAAAATTGACCATTGCTTGATAGATGCTTAGCACCATAGGTTGTCCAAACAACCTGATCCAAGTCATCTTATACCTTAGAATGAAATGTACACATTATTATAGGTTCATATAGAACTGAAATTAGAACAAGGAACATCATAAAATTTGAAATCCAAGTCAAGCATAGCTTTTTAGTGCATGGATCCTCATTTTTAAGCAAGAACATGAGCTAGCAAGATTATGGAAAGCAATAAACGTGAAGCAAGTTATAAAACTTGCCTCTAATTAGAAGATAAAATCTCAAATAGAAGAAAAGACGAGCAGGTAGGGTAGGAAATTCAAGCATAAACTGTGAACTCGTCCATCTAGCACCTTTCTTCATCAAATGAGCAAACCCTAAGCATAAGGAGCAAGAAAGGTAGGGTTTTAGAGATTTATAGGAATTTCTACAATGGAACAGAAAGGTTTTAACATGGAGAAAGGTAGGAAGAAGGAAAATAAAGAAATAAATGGAGGAAAGAAGGGGATTCTTACTCTTTTAGGTCAAGATCACTAGAAGGAAGCTTTTCAAACCATAAAAGAGAGCAAAACATAATCCTAAGAGCTTCCAACTAGAAATTCACCTTCTTCTTCTACCTTGGACATGTCCTCCACAGATAAACAGATAGGGAATGAGGTTCTTAGTAGTAGAGAAGTGGTGGAAAGCAAAACTTTCATTTGGGAGCTCAAAAATAGATATATAAATCTCTAGGATAAGGGAGAGAAGATGCATGAGGTTTCTAAAAAGCTCTCCATGCATCCATGGCCTTAAACTATTAAGGATATACAAGTAGCCACACAAGAAGATGACCCACCATCCAATGATACATGCTTATCCCTCATTTCTTGATTTTTCAAGCAAAGCACATAAACCATTTGCTTGATAGCTCCTAAAGGTAGCTCACCCATAAAGGGGTAAACCCTAAAACACCCTCGAGGAAAACACTTCCAAACCAAGGTTAAACTAGGTGCTCCATGGATCAACAAGCTCAAGAATTATGACATAACATCCAAAGAACATAATTCCCACGATAAATGGCAAAGAAAACCTCTCAATTGGTAAATTATAGAAAAGTCCAAAATGTGCATAAAATTGCATAACTTATAAAAACAATGTCCAAATTGGACCAAACTTGAAACTTAAGCATGTCTTATGACTAAAAAGTATATAACAAGGTTAGATTAAGGTTGTAAACATTCAATTAGGATAGTTAAGCATATTCAATAATTTAAGCAAGGTCAGGGGTCTCTTAAATATGTAGATTGATGAAGTAGTAGGTGAACAAGTGTTGGAGATCTTATTTTATGGATCAATGGCTAGGAAGTGTTTAAGGGGGGATCAATGAGAATATCAACCAATAAGTACTCTGGCTGATGAGAGTGTCAACAGACGGACTTTCAAGTCAATAGAAGTGATATATCAGTAACAACATTGTGTGGATGGAAAAGAATAATGCCTAGATAGTTGAGAATGCTGGTATGGTTGATTGGAAGTCTACTTCATCCAATGAAATTTTTTCATTGACGAATGAAAATTCTATAGACTAGTTATGGGTAGTTTTGACATTTTGAATAATTCTATTTGATAAGAATCCCTCCCAGTCAACCTATAATCCCATATCACATCCCAAGTTCATCTGGAAAAATGGCGGCAACGATTGTGGTCGATTAGAGATCCAAGGAGGTTGATGAACACAAATTGAGGTTTGTATGTTGATGCATGTAGATGCATATTGCGACCAAGCTTCTCTAAGATGTTTCCATGCTTGGTGGTTTTGTTTATAAACCTAAAATGTATAATACATAAACTAATCTATCTTTATTTACTGTAACTCACCTCATATTTATCATTTGGCTGAAACTCATGGAGTTAAATAGTTTAACCTACTCCATATATCTAAACAACCCTCATTTTCCCTCTCTTTTTCCTAGGGGAAGTTAGATCTTCTCAGATCTTTAATTTTAATTCTTTTTGAGGGATTATATAGGAACTTGAATTCTATCAATGGTTCTTTTATATTTAACTAGTGATGATCACCCTTGGAGGTGAGTTATATGGCTTTTATTTTCTTCTTTCACCTACTTGTGGATGCAAATCCCAAAACATACTATGAATCATCATTAACATACATAAAATTTGAATGTTAAGGGACTACTTTTCATCTATATGATGTAAATATGTTTTTTTTGGATTTACATAACCCCATAATAATGAATACTGGTCATAGTGGATTTTTCTTTGAGATACATGTGGACTGAAATTTCAAAATTAGTACAATGTTCTAAAATGACCTTATCTTGTCCTATGATACCCTAATATGCTAAAACATAACTCATGTGAACTATTTGGATAGGTAAGAAATTACAAAGTTTATGATCTTGAAAATCTCCTTAAAGCACTCCTCGATTACAATGTCATGATCACTTAACAATTACTAGCTAGAATTGGAATTATATGCAAAAAGTGTTACTAACATGTCATCTTTATGGTGTCTTGGTACCATATAATGGGAAATTGACATCCATGTTATTCTACTATTTTAAAGTTGATATACAATTGTTTAAGACTATTATCTAACAATTATTCAGATGGGATGTCATTTGAGTTGTACCTATTATCCCTAATTAGCTTAACTATGCATAAAAATAGTCCTTTTTGTGCATTCTTGTAACTAATACAAACTCCACTTGCTTTTGAATTTGAAGGTGATATTTAGTATGGTGGAATGTTACTATGAATAGAAGTGGGACCCAAAATTTAAAATGATATGATATTCCTACAAGGTCTTGGACTTGATGTGGTCTTATATGGTGAAATTAGTTTTTTCATGGATAGTATTGGTGGTTTGTTCCCTAAAAAGTATTTTGATTTATATTATGAACGATCATATACCTCGTGAAGTGGTACTGACTTAACTAAGTCATTAATGAGGATAAAAGGGATTTTGAATCCAGAGGTATAATTATATAAATGTGCATGATATGCATCATAAGGGTAATTAACAAAGTGAAAAAAAAGTAACTTGGGGGTCGCTTAATCAAATTTGAGTTTAACAAAGAATGATAGTCATTTAATGACAAATAATTTACTATGATAATTATATTTCCTAGTATTTTTATTAGTCTTTCATCTCTCCTCTTTTTATAATTTTATAAGACTGATTTAGAGTATGATAAAATGTGACATTATAAGATGCATGTTTGATAAGGGATATACATGTAGGCTTGATGCCGTGAGGTTGATACCATTGTGAATTATATGGGTGTCTTCATTGAGATGGCAAAGGGGACGAATGGTTAAAGTTGACCCATGTGTGAATATGTATAAAATATAAGATGTATGATAAGATGGTGAAATTTGAAGGTGAAAAAATGATGTGATCTTATCAGTTTAATAATATTTCCATAAAAGTGATTATGTACAACATATTTTGTTCAACAAGGACTTGCAAGAGATATGTAAAGATTATTGACTATATTGAACTAAATTTATCCTTAACAATAGTATAATATGATCACTACCCATGATAACCCTTACATTGGATTAGTAATTGTTAATCTTGTTGCATAATCATGTTTTGTTCTAAATGATGATTATGAGAAGTTCTACTTAGTGGATAATTGCATGTTTTTTTGTCTCTACATGCTCTTTAGGAATGAAATAGTGGAAGAAGAAATTCCCCATGTTGATGCCTTGTCTATGTCTAATGTGCCCTAATTTGATGTTTTATGACTTGTTGTGGCCGAGATTGGTAAGTTGGACCTTCTTGGGCCCAATTTTATGAGTTGGACCCTGGGGCCAAAGGTGTTTACTTGTAATCAAATTGAGTGCAAGGTATATGCGACTACCTTTTATATCTTATGGAGTTTAGCCTTAATTATTTCTATAACTACATATATATGCCTTGTTTGTAACTTATCTAATGCAGTCATAGAATTACAAATTTGATCTAATTAATAAAGTGTAACCCTAATCATGTATCACCCTAAGTATGTAGATCTATTATGGGTTGATGGCTATATAGTGAAATGAGCTAATATTGTAACAATATGTGAATTGTGAGAAGATTCTTGGAGTGTATAGTTTCGAATATACATGGGTGTGTGTGGGATTGGTATACCCTAACATCCACAAGTTTATCAGAATTTAGTTGTGATCGATGGTCCAATGAAGATTATCATATGATTTCTATGGTGTTTTATTGTTTGTTTAGGTTTCTTACCCTATTTTTATGGTTGCATGATATGTGTACCCAAAATATATATGGGTCAACCTTTAAGAAAATCCAACATAGATCCAATATTTGTGCACGCTACCTTTTTTGAAACCTTGCTCAAACCAAGGTGTGGAGAGATCTAATGAAATCTGGATATCCTTAGATCTTATATGGGTCTAGTCTAGGCTTCACAACCACTAGGTATTAGTTTGAGTGGTATGCTTTAAACAACCAATGACACAATAAAATGTGTAACTTATTTTTGTAGTATATCTATATAGGTTTTCTTGTTTATGAATCAACTTATATGTGATATTGTATTCTCTTCCATCCTACAAGTATATTATATGTGATTCATATTGTCTATTTGTATTTTTTTAGTATATGCCTAATATAGTGTTTTCTACTTGTTGAATATATCTTGCAAAGAGAACCGGTCATTGATGGAATATCTTATATATAGCTATTTACTTATTGAATAATCTTCCTTCAAATAATATTATTATAATGACTATAAGAAATAATTATGCTACATTTTGTGGTGTCTCGTTGATGGGAGTTGTGGTCTCACCTATGTGGTTCTCCATATATTTTATGTATGTGAGTAGCAAAAAGGATGTATTGATCAAGATGTAAGGAGAAATAATCTAGTTAAGTCTTGAGTCTCCCTATTCTCCCACTTCCCTCAGAGACCAGTGGGTACATGATGAGGTCTATGATAAGTTGCTTTTCCTAATGTTCTTATGAGTACTTGTTGTGACTTAGTTTAGACCTCTTATATTGTTGTATCATTGTGGATATGAATATTCTTATAATAGGTCACAATTTATGTGTTGAACATTTCTTCTCTTATATTAGATCTAATGTGAAGTGATACGCTTTTATACAACATCAAGTGAGATTTATAATGATGAATTGGTCAGATATTTATGTAGATGGCCTTATTTAGAAAGTTTTGACTGTGTTTTTTTATATGGATCTTAAAATTGAGTTGGGTTTTGTCTGAGGATTTTGTCCTAATGGTCATATGATAGATGACTGGTGGGATGAATCCTTACATGTTTGGTACCAGGGAATATGTTAGCTAAGTCTATGGGAACAATTGGATTTAGGACTAAATTGATAACTAAGTGATGAAGATGATACGAGCATGAAGCATACTACTTGAGCTCAGTCATTGGGTGCCTTGGTCATGTATCCAAGTGTTGAGGGAAGATTCAGTGTGGACTTTCTACATGTTCTTCTTCAGGGGTACTCTGACCAAGTACTCAGTTGGAAACAATCTAAGAGTATAATAACTATGAAATCATGATGAGAAGAATAAAAGTTGACGTGAGATGTGGAACCCATGTTAAGTCTAAATATGTTGAATGAGAACCATAGACTAAATTGGTTAACTGCTGGAAAGTACTAACCTAATCAATGGTAAAAGATAAGATCCTTGTTTTAACACAAAAAAACTCAAGAATTTAATGACTAAATGAAAGATATAACACTTTGATGCATAATTCTGATATGATGTAAAAAGGAGTTCCTAAAACTTGAAAGGACACCTTGTAAAGATAGAAATGAATTGTTTGAAAACAATTATAGGGAATGATGAGGTTAGGGAGAGATGTATCCATCTATGGATATTTAATTATGTGTGATAGTTAAGGGAAATTCTAAAGTAGTATAGAGAATGTATGGATATGTACAAGAAAGTTCAGGAAGAATATATGTGTTGAGAAGGATTCAAAGGTTAAAACCTATATAAGAAAAGCAGAACTTCGACAATGAGTATAGTTTAAGATGATAGAGATCTATAATACTAGAGGCAAAGAGTGGATCCTGGGGAAAATCTTAGAAAAACTAATTTGAGTAATGAAAGAATCAAATTAAATAATCATGTTATAATGAGGAGATTAGAGAAGTTACTTAGTAAATGATATCTTGTAGAGGAAAAATGTGACTAATCATGAGTAATATAAGTAAATAAGAAGCAAAATGAGAAGTAAAAAAATGATAATATGATACAAAAGCATATTCTCTTGAAGGTGCATAGTGACATAAAAGGGAAAACTACAATATTTTGCTATTATAAACATGAAAATGATAGGTTGATACCATGAAGAAACAAAAACAAGTTTTGGCCTAATATTTGATTATGATGTTGTCCCAATTGGATTGTAAAATTAGATTATGAAGTATGTAATAATTGGATGTTTCAAGAGTAGGCTTGTTTGGTGAGAAGACATTTCATCCTTTAAACAAAGTGGATATGAAAATGATTAAGAGGATAGAAATAGTTTGTGTAAAGTACCCATGTGATGATGAGTTTATGTCGATATATAACAATCCAAAACTTGTTACTTGAAAGAGTAGAATGTATGTATGTGCACAAGTGTCCATGATTGGATGAGTTTTAGGAACACATGAACTAGTTCCCTTAGTGCAACAAATTCTATACATAAATATATTACAAGAAGAGTAACTACCTAAGATTTAATACTAAAAATGATAAATCTACCCCTAATGGGTAAATAGAAATTATAATGATAAGGAAAGATAGAAATAATTATTAAATGATTATGAGCAAGACCAACAAACAATAAAAATATTACTAATTCGTAACCATATACCAAGGAACCTAGATAAGTCAATGAATGATGCATATTAATCATAAACTTGAAATATACAATGAATAATTTACCATAAGAAGTCATAAGAAGTACATGACGGGTAAGAACTAATTACAATGAGGTAATATAAATTGTTAATATGGTATTTTGAGGTAGGATTACATGTTACTTAATGTTTTTCTTTTCCCAAACATGGGATTTCGGGGGGAAAATCCTTTTGAGGTGTTTGTAACTATGAGACCATGAATCTTGATAAGCATGAACCTCTCTTTAATCTTGGTTTATTGTCATGATTTTATGATTTATCAAGTTTAGATATCATTTGATTAATATAAATACTTAATTTGGCTCAATTTGCACTTATTTCCCCTATTTCTAGTTTCCTAGAAAGTTGTGGGCTTAGTTGCATATTCACCATAATAAGAATACCTAGTTGTAAGTTGTATGCGACACATATCAAATTATATTTCCTGCATATTGTTGATTGGTTAATCTATGAATATAATTTGTGAATATATCACTCCAAATTGACTTCAATTTCTTCTTAATTGCCTTGGTATTTCTATTTCATGTATGTCTATGAACCACTTTCTAATTCCACCATAATTAAGGGTTTAATTGTGATTTAGTATACATAATCTTGGATCATATTGTTTTTCATAGTCATACTTGTTTCATAGGCCTTTGGATGTTGTGAACTTAGTGGATTTGGAGTTACATTCTTGGCTCCCTAACCATATCCTAGTTTATGGTGGTAGTGTTGGTCAAGTGTTGGTTGATGGAGTCCATTAATTGACGGATATTCCATGTTGATAAACAATGAGAACCTTGTATCTGTCAACTAATGGAAGTCCTGGGTTGACAACTAATGAGAAGGCTAACTTGACATGTGAACTGATGAAGGTTCTGTGTGCCCAAATTGATGAAGTTGTTGTTGCTTACCAATAATGAAGATGACTACGTGGACTGATGTTGAAATAGGTGAAAAACCTATGGGGATTCTAGCATATGGACCGATAGGTAGACAGTGTTGAAGGGGTCGATGCTAGTGTCAACTAATGAGCTTGCTAATCGATGAGAGTGGAAACCTAATGGACTTTCTAGTCAATAGAAGTGCTATATGATGGGAATACAATGTATGTTGATCCTCATGATGCTCAGATTGATGGAATGCAAGGATGTTTGATGGTAAGACTTTTGCTTTTGGTGATTGTCTTATGTTGACTAAATGGAATTTTAGAGACTAGTTATGGATAATTTTGATATTTGCACTAATTCTAGTTTATAAATCATCCTAGATTCTAATTTGACACCCAAGTGCATATACAAACATGGAATGGGACATGATGGTTGATGATACCACCAAGTAGGTCAATGGACATGGATGGAGGCTTCCATGTGGATGCGTGTGTATTTATGTTGTTCATTAAGCTTCTCCAAGATGTTTCCAATCTTTATGGCTTCATTTATAACCCCAAAACAAGGGAGATCGATATTTTACTATCAATTTGGTTTCTATTACTCACCTCATTTTCATACTTTGGCCAAGTCCATGGTTTTCCATGGTGGAACCTACCCCGTATAACTAAAAAATTGTCTTCCTCCATGTGATAACCCAGAAATTCAAATCGGAATAAGATTCCTATTTTGGGCTTATCTCTTTCCCTCACATTCAATTTCATGTTTGAAGACGATGTGATGCATAATTGATAGCTTTTGAGTACAATTAATACCATTATGACCCTCAACTTTCTCTAATTTAGTTTTAAAACATGACACTTATAACCATCCTTTCCTTTTATTTTGATTATATATTTGAAAATATATATGTCTTATTCCCGTGGTCATGGTGTATAGCTTGTTCTCACAAAGAAACACATTTTTTCTTTCCCAAAGAGCTATGATGTGAAAGTTAAGCCCTATTGAAAATAATATGGATTAAAGATTCATTTTGGTTCTTTAAATCGTTTTTAAGCCTTTTAGGCCCAATAGTGCGCCAGCCTAAAAGTCCCTTCTCGCTTAGGCCAGGATCTGCATCCCTTGCTTACAACCAATAGGAAATATAGGATCAAGGGATGAGGTTTTCATCTCTAATCTAATGGTGAGGGAATTCTCTCCAACCTTTGTCTATACATTGTGCACAATGCACATGGAATCCACTATATGAACACCAACCACAGGCATGAGCATCATTTTGGGCAAGAATTGCCGCCACAATTTGACTTTTCTTGACCCCTTCTCCCTTTCTCTATATTTTTGGTCCTCATCCATGCTTTCCTGCCCCTATTTCATCTCACATTCCTCCTTTGGACCCATGATGCCTCTGGGAGCTTGCTTTTGGGGCTTTCACCCCTGGTCTCTCTCACCAGAAATTGGCCATTGCTCAAACGTCGGGGCACTTTTCTAAGGTAGGGAAACTTCTTTGCGATCGATGGGGTGGATAAAACCCCATATCATCCATGCTACCATGGAGGCATACTATTGGGATGTTGTGCAGGCATGCAGCCCTGTGTCTTGGGCAAGACGAGAAGCAGATACCATCAGATCCCCCGGGAACACGGTTGTCCTCGAGCAATGAACGGTCAAATTCCTAACCACACCCTTTCATAGGTTGACCCAAGATTGTTGACCGATCAAGGCCATCTACCCAAATCACACCAATGCCAGTGTGGCCCAGTGTAGCCCAACATGAACATGCCACCTCAGTGCCAACAAGGTTCCTCACACTCTCTCCTCTGTTCTTTATAAGACGACATTTTTCTAGATGGTGGCGGGCGATTGGAGGACCCTTTGAGGGCGTTCGCAGGTAGTAGACTGCGGTCAGTGACCCCATGAGCCCTGGATCCATGCCTAGTTGAGCACACACAATGAGACATGCAATTAGAGATCAACCTCCGAGATGCTCAAATGAATGAAAGGTAATATTAACAACCCCCTTCCCTATAGTTATGGGCTTTATTTTCAAAAAATGTTAAGTCTTACATCCTTTGGCCAAACATGGCATATAATATATGAATTTTGATCCTCTCGATGAGATCTATCTAATGAATCTAATTTCAAATCCTAATTCTGGTTGTAGATCCTATTATGATAAAAATGACATTTTTGACCTCTTCTCACATGATGAATGGTGCATAATGTGCTAGCATAATCATTGACCAAAAGTGTGATTGTACCTCTTGACCATTAACCTTAATCTACTTTGAAATTGTTTGATGGCTTGGATCATCTTGATTTACCTATAATGTCTACTTTGAACCAAAAAATGTGTGTAACAAACTAAAAACTATGTACAATCTTAGTTTAGCCTTTTCCCTAAGCTTTTTCTTTCATTTCTATCTTTTATGTCCTTGGTGTTAAATTAGTGGAAATTATAAAGGTTTGGTGTACATTTATTTCCTATTTTTTCCATTATATGGATTTATGCACAAACCCCTCAGTAAAAGTGAATGAAATGGTTTAATTTGTAAGTGAGATAAAGATAAAATAAAATATTGGAACTAGAAGTTTCTATGGCATTTTTGAACAAGAAAAAGAAAAGAAAATCCTAAAAAAAGAAATTGTGACATTAAATGAATTAATTTGACAAATAGGGGGAAAATGAGTAAATTGCCTAAAATTCATCAAAGAGAATTTCAAAATATAATTTCAAGTCCAAATTTATTTTCTTTGAGTTAAAGTTTACTTATGAGACAAGTTTCACAAATTTGGAAATTAGTAATTATAATTGCATTAATTGAATGGGAAAATAGGAGATATCTAAAAAATATAATTAGATAATGATTCTAAAAGGAGTAACTAGTGCCAAATTCATGATGTACACATTAAAATACGCCTTTGGGTGAATTTTCATTTAATTTGGAATATGTTTGATGAAAATGTGAAGTTAGGATAGAGAAAGTGAATAGAACCTTTAATATATTAAATCAATGTACAAAAAACTTCAACATGTGAAATTAGTGGCAAATCCGTATCCAACTTACTTTATGTGATCTATGGGTGAATTTTCATCAAATTTGGAGAATCTTAAAGTCATCAATGCATGAGGAAAGAGAATATAAGATTCGTTAATTTAATGAATCAAAAGTATTCCAAAAGGGAAATCTAATTTCATATTCGAATTCTACATACTCGAATTAGCATAGGTGTCAATTTTCAATTGATTTCGATTTTGTTTACACGCTCAAATGATGAGAGAGAAAATTAGAAATTATTACACCCACAGATTATTCCAATTTGATTAGGAATCAATTTAATAGCTGTCACGCAGTTAATATTTAATTTTTTCTGCTCCGCGCTATCATGACCATTGGATTCGTGATCCAACAACTCACGACTTGTCTCTTAGCTCTAGCCAAATTGGCAACAGGCTGTCGAGATATGTAAACCTTCATTTTGGGATTTCTCGCTACACATAATCTTTTCTCTTGATTTCTTCTCAGTTAGTTTTCAAATAGGATTCCATACAGTTTTATCCTTTATTTGCATTGATTTGATGAATATTTGTGAAACCCATAATTCTTTCTCTCCAAGCAATGATGACCACTTCCCTCCTCACTACATCCCTCGTCCACATGTATAATCTTCCCTAGTTCACTTGCAACTCTTCTCTTCACCAAATTGCTCATGAGATTGTTTGCTTGACTTCCAGTGTTCATCTTTTGCTCCACAAATTGCGGCACTTGTTCCTCTCTCTTCTTTGCTCCTTGACTCAATTCCTTCTAGGGGTAAGTTTGTATTGCCCTCTGTTGCATTTTTGTACTCTTGGTTTTGCATATAATCACTATTTGAGGACTCACCCAAATTGGGGCCTAGCAGCTCAGTGCCATGGCGTGAGCAAAGTTTGGGGACAATCCCCCATGTGTAATGATTGTTTTTCCCCGCCACTTCTCTTCTTTCCTCTCTGTTCTTACACAGGGGTATTGGCAACTTTCGGTTTTGTTTTGCTCGCTTTGACGAGGGGCTTAGTTGGTGTGGTCTGGTGACTTGGAGCCCCATGGTTGGGCCAAGTCATGCAGCCCACTCCTCTCCCTCTCTCTCTTCACCTCTCTCCTATTTTGTAGAGCTGTCATCCTCTGATTGGTTACTATGAAAAAAAATCATATCTTTTGATTTATTTGTCCAAAAATTTAAAATAAATATGTTTTCGAATTTTAAAAAATGTGATCTTTCTAATAAAAATACATTTGCGGTTTGATTTCAAGTTTTATCAAAATGGCATTTCTAGAAAATTATTTTGAATGAATAAAATTCACAGAAAATACATTTTAATCATCATAACTCCAAAATTGACAAAATATATGTTTTCTTAATAAGGAGAACCTAATAATATCAATGGTGATGTTTTTAGATTATAAATCTAAGTTTTGTGAAAAAAGTCTAAAACAAGGGTTTTCTTTACATAAATGTACATGATATACCCTAATGCATGATTATACATTGAAAATAGGAATACTTGACCTTGGATTCAATTGAAGTGGTGATAGTTGGTAATTGAATCCAATAAGAGAGGTATGTGCATCCTTACATCTTAAGTTGGGAATATTTGCAAATAAAACCTAGTTTCCCTAATGAGGCATTTTATGAACCTTGTTTCAATCTTTATGATGCTTCTACCTGCCATATTTTCTCTTTAGCATGTTCATTTTATTAGAGTATTTAGCTAATGTAGTGGTACTTTAGTACAACCAACCATAGATAGGGAATGCGTTATTTCTCCCAGAGGAATGTGTTACTCTCCCCAATATAAATATTTTATAGGTGACCAGAATGTGTTACTCTCCCTCACCTATTTGGTTGGAGTCTGGTAGGTGCCTCAGCCTGCTTAGTTAAGGTAGTCAAATTAATCATGCATGTGAATATTCTACTATTATGCCAAGCATCTTTTTTATTATGACTCATACTCTTGATCACTTCATCTTATAATGAAATCTTAGCCTTTATTTCCATGATATTTCTTTATCTTTGTCCTTGTTCATCATTTTGACACATACCTTGTTTTTCTTTCCTTGTTGGGTGCTTTCCCAACCACCCACATTTGCAACAAGGTGTTGAACAAGGTCAAGGAAACCATAATCAGGAGTAGATCAAAGCCTTACTTCAAGGATGTCTAGGTTGCTATCAGCTAGATCCAAATAGTTTTCTTTCTAGTTTTCCTTTTAGAAACTCATGTAGTGAACTGAGTTCAAAAGCAATGTAATAACTTAGTTTCCTTTCTACTGTTGTTGACATTTTACATGTATCTGAATCATGCTCATTGACTTGGAATATTATACATGCATCCCTCAATTTCTATTGTTTTCATATAAAGGTGGATGTTTTGTATTTCCTTTAAATTTTAGTAAGGAGGTGATCTCACCTCTTTACAACATGGTATCGGAGCCTGTTGGGAAACTACTAGGGCATAAGTTGAAAGTAAGGGTGTCTACAAAGGATTAGGGTATGGGGGGCTGAAAATATTTTCCTCCGTGCCACTAGCTTGGTTTACGAGGACTCCCATATCCGTATGATACCTTCCAGGCCTGAGCTGATACTGATTACCCCAAATAGTATGCCCAGAGGAAACAGTAGTCTTAGATATATTTGTTGTCTACTCCTAATTATCTTATGTTATACCCTTATCTTTTAGGAAAGGATATTTGTTTGGGAACATAAATAACTCCTCCTCGAGATCTTCCTCTGGAAACACTAACAACCGGGACACCCCGGTGACACCCCAAAACACTAAAACAACCCCTACTACTCCTATAGTACACCTCTTCTAACCCCTGAGTAAGAGTTGACCATGTTGCGTTAGCTTCTCTCAACTACCCTAGTGGGGCAACCCTCCAATGTTGTATCTACTCCAACTAAGCCTAAGGAGTTCACTCTAATAGATTTCTTCAAGATGTAGCCACTGTAGTTCAAAGGTGAGAGTGAGCCAAACATGGTTGATAAGACTCGGTGTTGGCCTTGGAGTGTACTTTTGAGGGAATGGCATGTCCTCCTCATTAGAAGGTTCTCTTTGCAACTTATATGCTGGATGGGCCAACAAAGGTTTTGTGGATGGGTATGGCTCTTACTAACGATACTTCAAGCATGACCTGGGAGCAATTCCTTAAGATGTACCATGATAAGTGCATCTACCCTACCTACCCAAAGAGGAAGGAAGCAAAGTTATATAGTCTTTAATAGGGAAGCATTAGCATCATTGAATATGTTCAATGCTTCATGCTTTTGGAGCATTATGCGGTGGATCCTGGAGCTGAGGGTGAAGGCCAACCCTTTTCCTATAGGGTTTAAGCTACAATGTTGGGTGTAACCTTGTTCCTCATCCACCTATGACATTTCAACAAATGGTGGACAAGACGTTGGTGATAGAGTCATACTCCAAATTTCAGTCTTCCGATCACAACAAAAATAACAAATGGAAGAACGCAGGTGGAAACCAAGTGCGAGACAAGTGCAATTGTTGCTTCCATTCTCACCCACCAGGAAGGTGCCCTACTGGAAATGCCCAATCCCATACAGACGATCAACCTACACCCATAAGCCATGACTATGACCAAGATGGACACATCTAACATAACTTTCTAAGTTTTGGGGTGGACAAGCTCTAGCTTAGCAACCTGCTCAATAGTCACAACAATGACAAAATTTGCCTCTAAGGAACAACAACAACTAGAACTGGTAAGGTCATCAACCACCCATGTAAAGGTGGAATGGAAGAGTGTTCACTCTTAATGCTGAAGAAGTTGGAGATGATAATGAAGTCGTAGAAGGTACTTTACATCTTAATATGCATCCTACTGAAGCACTCTTCGATTCTGGTTCATCGAATACCTTCATATCAACTCAGCTTACTTCAATGTTAGAGATAGAATCAGAATATGTGGATCATGTGCTAAATGTTAAAACCCCTAGTGGCAGGATCTCTCTTCTTATCTCAAACTCTCAACCTTAGACCTTTTGTATTTATGGGAGGATGTTTCCTTCATATTTCATCTTACTTGACATGACCACTTTTGATGTCATCCTGGGAATGGATAGGTTGAAGAAGTATAAGGCAGTGTTGTTCTGTGAAGAATCAAAGGTTAGTTTGTTACTACCTGATGAGGGAAGGATGTGTATGAAAGGTAGGAAGTGAGAGGATTAACAATTTATCATCTCTTGTATCAAATCCATCTCTTCTATCAAAGCCGAAAATCTTGTTTCTCAAGGGTGTAGAGCATATTTATCCTCTATTGTCCTTGATGTCACACCTCCTACTCTCGATCATATAGAATTGGTGTAGAAATTCTCTGATATCTTTCCTAAAGAGTTACATGGGTTTCCCCCAACTCGTGAGATGGAGTTTTCCATCAAGCTCGCAGATAGGACTTCATCTATCTCAAAGCCACCTTATCGCTTGGCCCCTGCTGAACTCACCGAGCTTAAGAAACAACTTCAGCAGCTTCTCGACATGCATTTTGTGTTCCCTAGTGTCTCACCTTGGGGAGCCTCTTTCTTGTTCGTGAAGAAGTAGGATGGCTCGTTGCGTAATGTACATGGATTATTGTATGCTTAATCAAGTGACGAAGAAGAACCATTATCATTTTCCTTGCATCGATGACCTTTTCGACCAGCTGAAGTCAACCATTGTGTTCTCAAATATGGATATGTGAAGTGGCTACTACTAGATGCACGTGAAGGATGAGGATGTCCCGAGGATAGCTTTCGAAACACATTATGGGCATTATGAGTTTTTGGTCATGCCTTTCGGTTTGACTAATGCCCCTTCTGCTTTCATGGACTTGATGAACTGAGTGTTTTGTCCTTATCTTGAAAGGTTCGTGGTGGTGTTGATCGATGATGTCTTGGTCTACTCTGAGTCTGAAGAACAACATTGTGAACTTCTACAGATCGTGCTAAATACACTAAGAGAAATTCAACTCTATGCTAAATTCTCAAAGTGTGAGTTCTGGATCAAGGAAGTGATGTTTCTGGGTCATATGATTACTTCCTGACATATTGTTGTTGATCTTACAAAGTTAGAAGTTGTGACCAAGTGGAAAGCTCCCAAGACTCCATCTGAGATCCATAGTTTCCTCAGATTAGCAAGTTACTATCAGAGGTTTATCAAGAGTTTCTCTAATTTGGGTCTCCCTCTGACAAAGTTGACACAAAAAGAAGTCAAGCATGTGTGGACACCAGAATGTGAGGAAAAAATTTAGAAGTTGAAAGGATGTTTGATATCTACTCTTATTCTTGTGTTTCTTGTTGGAGGACAACCCTATATCATTTTCATTGATGCTTCTAAGCAAGGATTAGGGTGTTTCTTGATGCAAAAAGATCAAGTGATTGCCTATGCTTCACGCCAGTTGAAACCTAATGAAGTGAACTGGCCTACACATGATTTAGAGCTAGTCTCTATTGTGCATTCTTTAAAAATCTGGTGACACTATCAGTGTGGAGTGAAGTTTGAAGTCTTCTCAGATCATAAAAGCTTGAGATATATTTTGACGTAGAAGGATCTGAATCTGAGGTAGCAAAGATGGATGGAATACCTTAAGGACTATGGTTTTACCATCACTTATCATCTTAGTAAAGTAAACATAGTTGTTGTTGCTTTGAGTCAAAAGAAAGATGCAGTCTATGTTGCTAAGAATCTGGAGTATGTTTCATGTTGGTAAACACATCCTGTTGATGAAGAAGATGCCAATAAGTTGTGTATTCACATGGCTAGTTTGTCCATTATACCATCTTAGATTTTGGAAATTGTTGCTGCATAGATAGAATGTTCTAAACTTGATGAGATGAAGGCCTTAGCTGAGAAGCCACAATCTGACATTTCAGTTGGAGTGGATGGTGTTGTTCATTTCTGATAAAGGCTGTGGATACCTGGAGTTGGTGACCAATGGCAGAAGGTTTTGAGAAAAGCTCATGGGTCTAAGTAAACTATACACCCTAGTACTACCAAGATGTACAAGGACCTACAATGAAGTTTCTGGTGGAAGAACATGAAGAAGGATAGTTCACTATTTGTTGTAATATGTTTGACTTGACAGCAAGTCAAGATAGAGCATCAATGACCTAGTGCTCTTTTGCACCCGCTTGAGATTCCAGAATGGAAATGGGAGAAAATTACTATGAACTTCATCACTGGTTTTCCTAAGACCAAGAAAGTTTATGATGCAGTGTGGGTAGTGATTTATCGACTTACTAAGTCTGCCCACTTTTTTTTCCTTTTGAGTCCACTTACCAGGTCGTTGAGATGGCTCAATTATATGTGGAATGGATCGTTCTTCTGCAAGGTGTACCTAAATTTATAGTATCAGATCGTGACCTAAAGTTTACCTCTTGTTTGTGGAGACACATTCAGGAAGAGATGGGATCTGACTTACGTTTTAGTAGGCTTATCATCCACAAACAAATGGTTGGTCTGAAAGAACGGTGCAAATTCTGGAAGATTTTCTTCATGAATGTGTTATGGATTCGGGAGGTTCATGGGATAACATCCACAAACAAATGGTTGATCTGAAAGAATGGTTCAAATTTTGGAAGATTTTTTTCATGCATGTGTTATGGATTTGGGAGGTGCATGGAATAAGTATCTTCCATTGGTTGAGTTTTCTTACAACAATAGCTACCAAGCTAATATTGGTATTCCACATTATGAATCTTTATATGAAAGACCATGTCATTCTCCATTACACTGGGGTGATGTGGGAGAACAAGCCCTATTGAAGACTGATGATATGTAGATGATGATAGAGAAGGTTTAGTTGATTAAGAAGTGTATGAATGTTATACAAGATTGACAAAAGATGTATGCAGACAAGAAGAGGTATGATGTGAGTTTCATAGTGGGTGACTATACATTCCTAAAGATCAAGCCTATATGTTGCATCACAATATCTATAGTTAAAGGAAAGCTTAGTCCTTGTTATGTTGGATCATTTGAGATCTTGGATAAGGTTGGAGATTGTGCATATTATTTAGCTCTTCCTCCTACCTATGACAAGATCCATAATGTATCACGTTTCTGTGCTAAGAAAGTATGTGAAAGATCCTTCTCATATAATCACAATCGAACCTTTAGAGATTCAAGAGAATCTGACTTATGAGGAGTTACATGTGAAAATTCTTGACTCCCGAGTTAAGCAGTAAAGAACAAGGAGATTGAGTTGGTGAAAGTCTCGTGGTAGTATCAGGGTTTGGAATAAACAACCTGGGAGCTTAGAGATGAAATGTTGTGTACTCGCCCTTCTCTTTTTGTTTGAGATTTTGGGGATGAAATCCTTTTTAATGGGTGGAGTGTTGCAACGAACTGAAAACTATGTACAATCTTAGTTTAGCATTTTTCCTAAGATTTTCTTTCATTATCATCCTTTATGTCCTTGGAGTTAGATTAGTGAAATTATAAAGGTTTGGTGTACATTTATTCCCTATTTTTTCCATTATAAGGATTTGTGCACAAATACCTCATTAAAAGTTTATGAAAGGGTTTCATTTGCAAAATATCCACTTAAGTGGGATAAAGATAAAATAAAATTGAACTAAGAGTTTCTATGGACTTTTGAACAAGAAAAAGAAAAAGAAAATCCTAAAATAAAGAAAATGTGACATTAAACTCAAAAGATAACTTCAAGTCCAAATTCATTTTCTTTGAGTTCAAGTTTACTTATGAGACAAGTTTCACAAGTTTGGAAATTAGTATTTAGAATTGCATTAAGTGAATGGGAAAATAGGAGATATCTCAAAAATATAATTAGATAATGATTCTAAAAGGAGTAACTAATGCCAACTTCATGATGTACACATTAAAATATGCCTTTGGGTGAAATTTCATTTAATTTGGAATATGTTTGATGAATAGGTGAAGTTAAGAGAGAGAAAGTGTGTAGAACCTTCAAAATATTAAATAAATGTACAAACAACTTCAACAAATGAAATTAATAATAGATTTGTATCCAACTTAATTAATGTGACTTGTTAGTGAAGTTTCAGCAGATTTGGAGAATCTTAGAGTCATTAAAGCATGAGGAAAGGGAAAATTTGATTTATTAATTTAAAGAATCAAAAGTCTCTAAAAAGGGAAATCTGATTTCATATTCAAATTCTACATACTCTAATTAGCTTAGGTATCAATTTTCAACTAATTTGGAGTTTGTTTGCAACCTCAAATGAGGAGAGAGAAAAAGAGAAATTAAAACACCCACACTTTATTCCAATTTGATTGGGAATCAATTTAATAGTTGCCATACGGTGAATTTTTTATTTTTTATGATCCACACAATCGTGACCATTGGATGCATGATCAAATGACTCACGACTTGTCTCCTAGCTCGGGCCAAATTGGCAACAGGCCGCCGAGATCAATAAACCTTCGTTTTAGGATTTCTCTCTACATACACGATCTTTTCTCACAATTTCTTCTCCCTCTGTTTCCAAATGTAGTGGTACTGTTATACAACCACCCATAGATAGGGCATGTGTTAATTTGCCTAGAAGAATGTGTTACTCTCCCCAATATAAAATATTTTATAGGTGACTGGAATGTGTTACTCTCCCTTACCTATTTGGCTGGGGTCCGGTAGGTGACTCAACCCTACTTAGTTAAGGTAGTCAATATTAATCATCCATGTGAATCTTTTACTATTTTTCTTATTATGGAAAGCATCATTTTGATTATTCCTCATACTCTTGATCTTTTCATCTTATGATGAATTCTTAGCCTTTATTTCCATGCTATTTCTTTATCTTTTGTCCTTGTTCATTATTTTGACATATACCTTGTTTTTCTTTCCCTTGTTGGGTTCTTTCCCAACCACTAGGTTTGGAACAAAGTTTTGAACACGGTCAAGGAAACCAGAGTCAAGAGAAGATCAAATCCTTGCTTCAAGGATGTCTAGGTTGCTATTTGCTTGATCCAAGTAGTTTTCTTTCTAGTTTTTCCTCTCAGAAACTCATGTAGTGATCTAAGTTCAAAAGTAATGTAATAACTTAGTTTACTTTCCATTACTATTGATATTTTACATGTGTTTGAATCTTCTTATTTACTTGGAATATTATATGTGATTCCCTCAATCTCTATTGTTTTTGTAAAAGGGTGGATGTTTTGTATTTTTTTTAAATTTTAGTAAGGAGGTGATCTCGCCTCTTTCCAAAGTGACTCTTTGATATAAATGTTTGATGTGACTTGATCAAAGATTGAACCTTGATATATGTTGTAATCATATGGTTATCCCACTTTGGAAATAATAATCTATATGTTTTTTTGTGACATGATTGACCAATATCCTACGCCTTTTTTTCCCTTGATGTAACCACTAGAACCATAAGGTTTAACTTCCAAATCTTGTTATGCCCGAAAGTGTGATGTTGAGTACTTATTTTTTTAATCTTTTAAAAATGTGATTCCATATGTGAAAACATTCATGGTACATGCACATCAGTTGTTAATATTCCTTGTCACATGAAATTCCATGTTATACACTCAAATGCACCTTTGATTACATGTAGCATACTTATGACACCAAACAAGTTTTATGTGCAAATGTTGGTTGTTGGGATATAACCTTGCTAGATCATACTCTAATGATTTATATGGTATCTTAATGACTTCAAATCTGTAAATTCATCTCACTTGTGGCACTAATATAAGCTTGATCTGTCCTAAGCTCTTTTATGATCTTATGACTTGAAAATGTGAATCTACTGCATGGAATAGATCTAGCATGACTAGTCATGATATTATATGATTAAACCTTAGTGGAAATATAAATTCATGCTTCTCTAAGTCCAAATCAGAGATGATATGACCCTTGTATCTAATCTAATGTGGATGGCTTTCCTAGACCTAGGCCTTAATGTTAATACTTGTGCTATGATGAATCGATACATGCATGTTTGGAACTTTGGAAATGATGTTTGATCTAATTGAAAACTAGATCTAAGGGAACATACAAATGACTCATAAGATATTTAGATTAGAAAAATGTTATTGATCTAAGACACACTATTATGTTTTTTTACATATTAGGTCCATGTTGGCTTGGACCATCTCTATGAACCTTACTCAAGAATCATTAGTTGTTCTCTGCTCATAAGGTACGCTCAATATTCTAACCCTACTATGTTATTAGATTTTTTTCATGTATGCTCATATGAATGCTTGGCTAGATAAATACTTGTTGGAACTACTTGTTCCCTATGATTAGTACATTCACTTTTCTTGAAATATGTTGAACAAACCTAGAATATAAGTAAACTTGTTCATTATACAAACCTTGTGTGCATTCTTGTATTCTTTTGGTAAGGGCACAAGGCATGTTGAAAATAGGTTTACCTCATTGAATTAGGTCTTGAGGTCCCTCTTGTATAAAAGGGGTTGGCTAATGTTGAGAACCTCTACAGACCCTTCCTTTGAGGAAGTGGGTCAATGGCCATAATATGTTGTTAAGTATAATGGAAATACACTTAAAATATGTTTTGTATAAACAACATTGTTTATTGTTCATGCCTTGTTCTATCTTCTTCCTTATTACCATGTTTATAGCCAAACAAACTTTTACTATATACTTAAACTTTTTTACATGGCTTTTCATAGCATACTCAATGCACTTGCATTGATATGTTTTTTTATTAATTTTATAGTTTCCAAAGATCCACTACACTCTTTACTCAAGAATCTATATCTGAAATGAATAAAAAATGGGTTATCTTGATATAGAATTGGACACATGCTTCTCTATCCCATGTTTATTATCTTATTATCTCTTATTATTACTGCTTTTACATATCAATTGCATGTGTGAAATATTTGTTCCATTCTATAGATGGGCATCCAAACCCCTCTTCCACTGACTCTGTAGTTAGTGGGGGTAGGATGAGGGTAACAAATGGTTTTGTGACAAATGGTATCAGAGTCATACACACATGCCTCTATGTATGTGTGAGGCATAACACATATCCCCTAAATCTTAAAGAGTCTTCTAGAATCTCATCTCTTCTCTAAGGACCACCTAAGCCACCCAAGTAGATGATGGATAGATAGTCTTCTCACATCCTCATGTGATCCTTTCCTCATGACTCATAATCACATTTCATCTCAATTATGGGTATCTTATGCATAGGAAAAGTAAGACTCATTTGAAATCATGATAGTTGATTAAGACAATAATGCCATGATCTGATCTTAAATGAAGACCCTATTTCATGAATGCAAGTACTCATGAAAGTTATGTACTCATGTGTAAAGTTTATGCAAACTCAATATTACCAATTAGATATAACTTCTTTATATGTTTGAGATAAATTCTTGATATGGTGAAATAAGGTGGAACTCATGTTTTACACCTCATGTTTGATTATGTCCCTATTGATCAAACCCATGTTGTTGTATTGTTTATCAAACCACAAACATGGTTAAGCAAACTTTTTCCTCCTATTTGATATGCGCAATGATCATTCCATGAAATGACCATGCATTTAGAACCCTAGATTATGATGAGAAGAGTAGTTATAAGAGGAAACTCCCGTATTGAGTATCATTCCTTCTTGTAGACTCAATTTGAATAATATGATGGATCTTGATCTCAATATCACCCAATTATGCTCAATGTCTTGAGTTCTCAATTTGACTTCTCAATTTCCAAAGTTTATCCTTACCTTGATTATGAAAGGAAGGGAATGCAATTATGACTTTGACCCTACAAAATCTTGAAACATGGTTGCTCTATCAATGATCTTGACATTTGACTTGTAATCTTATGAGGCACTATTTGATAGTTTATACTCTCCCTATTTGGATATGTTTGATGGCTCATGACTATTTTAGACTAATGTGTTAGATTAGGGTGGAACTTGATTTCTAACTCCCTTCACCTAGGTCGCACCCCTATTATGACTGTCCCAAAATTTTCATCTCATTGATTATTTAGAGTTTAGGTAGTCAACTCCTTCCTACCAATTTTGAATCCTTGACCTTTGTCCCTAACAAGATGTGACAAAGTGGATTTTCACCAATTCTTGCTCAAATTACTCTTTTTCCCTCATTGGGATCACTCATGAACTCAACTTATTTTTCTTGGCTTCATAATCAAAGCTGAGACTCAAATACAAAATATGGTCAATAATGTGAACTTTATACACATTATAACACCTTATATTTGATTAATTCATCACTTTTTCCAAAGGAGCAAAATTGGTTGACCAAACTTAATATTTTTGTTCTCATACTTTTTCTAAATGTTCTCCACTTTTTTTGCGGAGTTGTGGTCCAAATTTGAGAATAATTGGACTTTCCTTCGAATTACTATGATTTCTTGAAGTTTATTTGTTGAAAACCAATTTATTCCCCTTTTATTTTCTCTTTTTCTGGACTTGCCCAAGTCAGCGATTTGTGGCAAGGGATCAGGGGTGCCTCTCAGCCTTTGGATCTCCTTCCCATGGATCAGGGCCAGATCCAGTGGCCCATGGGTTGTCTTCAACCTCCCGCAGATTGCAGGGAGGCATGAATACAACCTTTATGCTGAATCTCCCGCCTATGACCACAAATCAAAGTTCTGAGCAAGCCAAAACCCCCACCTCACAAATTCAAACTCATCCAACCCTAATTTAACCGGGTTACTCGCATTGTTGCCCTACCAAAATGAGTTCCTTGCCTCTCCCTTACACTCCAGCGGCCATGGCTGCCACTAAGGAGTTATCTAGCCCTAAACCAACCTCTCGACCCTATAAAAGGGCCGATAGAGATCAGAATCTCCAACCCACACGAAAACTATTTCTCCCATACTCTCATGTGGCCTCAAGAACCCTCAATTTCTTTGTTGTTACTCCCCCTTCTTGGACGGTGTTTCCGCCTGGGAAGATTGGGCATCTTGCCCTTGCACCGTCAGCACATGGATCGAGGCTTTCATTCACTCTGTGAGGTCACCACAGACCTGAACGACAACCTTCCAGCTTCTACCGAACGCTCCTGCTCCCGATCCACCTCCATGCCGACATGGTCCTCCACCAAGCTTCTGGGCTCATGTGAGACCTGTGCGAGTAGGGGGGAAGGAGTCCCCAAACCACTCGGTTCAAGAGAAACCCACCGGTTCAATAGAACAACTGAACTGCTGATTGAACCAAGAAAACAAGCGTTGAACCAGCCAAATCAGATCTTGAACTGAATCCTTAGAACAAGCAAGCCACCTCACCTACATGGATCCATCTCAGTCATTACTTGTTCATCAAATGGTCATCAAATTTCCCACTTAAGGTATTTTCTTTTGCTCCTTCTCTGAAAAATATTCAACTAAATAGTCAAATCTCTGTTTAATCATAGAAAATGCACCCTAACTCCAAATAATTCGTGTAAATAGTCAATTATAATAAAATAATCCAACGAATCATTTAAAAATGGTTGGGAAGCCTAATTATGAATTGTTTTCACTGATATCCCTATATTTGTTCCTTTGCATATTTAATTTGTCTAATGATTCAATAATGATCCTTAATCATTGGAAACCCTATATTTGGACCATGGTGATATCTTGTAACCTAGGTCTAATATAGTTGAATCATCTACTCTTGAAAATGAATCATTAGTGATCTTGATATATTTACATGATTCAATATTGATTATAATGAATATGAGTAATCTTGATATTGACCTTAATCTTACAAACCCCTTAATCGTATGTATGACCCATGAATATCCCTGATCTAATTTTGAGTCCAATGATACCTTTTCATATTGAAAATGATCTAGAGATTTGAATGATGATGATAATAATTAGGGTTGACATGTGTTCCTAAATATACCTAAGTAGGTCATCCATTCTTGAAACATGCTTGATACTTGAATAAATGTTAGACATTTGGAAATATTGATGATGGCCTAACCCTAAGGTTGACATAGGAAAAGTGTAACCCTAATATCAAATTTTGAAACCTGATATTTTGAATACCATGATCTTGACCTTTTATCCAAACAGTGTGATTTAGGATCCGACTCAAAGGGTCTGCCTCTTATTTGTTGATTATACTCAACTCCTCAGTGAAAGGTATGCTATTATATAACTCCTCGTTGATTGTATTGAAGATACTTTTATGTATCTCTTTATTGTATACTTGGCAACTTACTTGGATGAGCTATTGTTCCCAATGATTAGTCTTCTATTTTTCTATACTATATTTTGAAAAACATGAAAACATAAATTAGATGCCCATTATGACTTCCCGTATATTGATAATGATGATGATGTTGATAATGTTGATATTTGGTGCAAGCGAATCCCCTCATTGAGAGGTGGGAATTGTACATTGGCCTCCTACATCGCATGGAGAGAAGGAGCCCAGTGACTTCCCCCATCACGTTGGGGCGATAAAGTCACAGAAAAATATATAAGCATGCTTCTCAAATTACAGCATAATGGGAACTCGTAATAACAATTGAATTGTTTGAAAAACTAGTCAAATAACTTTTGGTACTTACAAATTGCTTGTTATACTTTCGAAATATAAGTCCTGCCCAATACACTTATTTTCTTATAAATTGTTTTACTTGATTTTGATAGTGTACCATGCAATTGCATGATTGTGTCTTGATTTTCTTGATTTTAGGCAATACAAATAGAAAACTGAATAAGATCGCTTCCTCACTCTACATACTCCGATGACAAGGATATATTGGAAAAAAATCTCCATATTGGGTTAGTTTGTTCTTTATATCTCCAGTTTTTGAGTTATTATTTCTTATTGTATATGCCAGTGTGATAGATCCTATCAGGCCACTCAGGGATGGGCGCTTCAATCCTCTTACTACTGTCTAGGCAGTAGGATTGGGATTGGGGTAAGAACGATTCTGTGACACAAGAAAAATTTAAGATGATATTGATACTCGATCTTGAAATCTTGATTTGGTGATGATGATCTTGAATTATGACAATGTTGGCTATAGTTTGTGGTTGAATTCCTAGAAAGACCTAGGGTTACATCATTCCTTAATGACAAATACCTTGACAATGAAACTAATGTTGATACCTTGAGATGTCACTCGATTGTTGCTTGATAGATGTATATGGACGAATGATCACCCCTAAGGTCTAAATAGGAATATAAACCTTAGCACAAAAATGTTTGGATCTATGATTTTAATATCCAAAATTAACTTTCAAGATTGACGTATGAAATCTCTACTCATCATTATTGATATTAATATTGATTTGACTCCTATGATCAACCCTATTTGGATCTGGAGATCGCCCTTGATATTTGAATGATGACTTTTATGTTCCACACCTCAAAAATTTGAAATAATTATTATGTTGACTCACTCGATTTATGACTTAGGGTTAAGCTCCATTTGGACTAGGGTGGGCCCTTCCATTGATTTTGAGCACAATATTATGATGTTGGAATATGATGTTGTCTCAAAATTTTGAAATATGAAATCTCAATCATGGATGTATAACTCCACTTAGGCCAACCTATATTATGGAACCCTAAATCTTGGGAAAGAAAGTCATGCCATACTTCAGAACTCTATCTGATTAACTTGAAATGTCATCTCTCCAATTTGGTGATATATAGGACAGTCTCTCCATAATTGTGACTCATGTGATGATGCTTCCAATTTGATGATCTATGTGACTATATGTTGACCATGATGCTCGATTGCTCAATTTTAGAATGAGATTGATATTCTAAGTGGTGAGGAAACTTGATGTGAATACTATGATGATCTTAATGTTCATTAAGAAAATCAATCTCGATTAATGACTTGATTCAATTTTGGGGACAAAATTCCTTTTAAGGTGGGGAGGATGTGATCACCAAAAAATTCAAATTGGAACATGACTCTTATTTTGGACTTATCTCTAGTCCTCATCTTTAATTTCATGTTTGAATATAATGTGATGCATAATTGATAACTTTTGAGTGCAATTGATACCTTGATGACCCTTAACTTGACTCTAATTTAGTTTTAAAACATAACACTCATCACCATCCTTTCCTTTTATTTTGATTCTATATTTGAATACATAAATGATGTGTTCCCATGATCATGGTGTAGAGCTTGTTCTCACGATTCCAACACATGTTTTCTTGCCCAAATCAGATCTATGACGTGAAAGTTATGCCCAATTGAAAATCCTATGTATTAAAGCTTCATTTTGGCTCTTTTAAATCATTTTTAAGCCTTTCGGGCACAATTGTGTGCCGGCCCAGAAGTCCCTTCTCGCTCAGGCTATGATTTGCATCCCTTTCTTGTATCCAATAGGAAGCCTAGGATCGATGGACAAGGATTTTGGCTCTAATATAACGGTGAGGGAATCATCTCCAACCTTTGGTCGCACATTGTGCAAAGTGCACATGGAAGACACTTTACAACCACCAACTACACACCTACGTGCCATTTTGGGAAAGAATTACCACCACAATTTGACTAGTCCTAACCCCCTCCCCCTTTTTCTATCTTTTTGTCCCTCATCCATGCTTTCCTGCCCTCTTTCACCTCACCTTCTTCCTTCATTCCCATGGTGCCACTGAGAGCTTGCTTTTGGTGCTTTCACCAATGGTCTCTCTCGCTAGAAATTGACCATTTCTCCAATATTTGGCCCCTTCTATGAGTTTGGGCATCTTCTTTATGATCATTGAGGTGGTCAAAATCCCCTTTCATTCCATCTTCCTTGGAGATGCATCATCATTACACTGTGAAGGCATGCAGCCTTGTGTCCTAGGCAAGGCAAGGCAAGGAGCAGATACCATTAGATCCCCTGGGAACACAGTGGTCCTCGAGTAATGAACAGTCAAATTCCTAACCCTATAACCTCTCATAGGCTGACCCAAGCTTGTTGACCAACCAATTTTGTCAGACCCGCACCATGACAATGCTAGTGTGGCCCAACATGGCCCAACAGGAATGTGCCACCTTAGTGCCAACAGGTTTCCTCGCCCCCTCTCCTCTCTTCTTCACAAGGTGACATTTGGCCGGACAAGGTGGGCAATCGAAGCACCCTTCAAGGGTGGTATACTAGATCTAGTGACCCTAAGAGCCTTGGATTTGTGCCCAACTGCACACGATGAACCATGTGATCTGATATTGATAGCCAAGATGCTCGAATGAATGAAAGGTAACAATGACAACCCCCTGCCCTATAGTTCTTGGCTTAATCTTCAAAAAGATTTAACTCTTACATCCTTTGGCCAAATTGGAATATAATATATGAATTTTGATTCTCTAGCTGAGATTAATCCAATGAATCAAATTTCAAAGTCTAATTCTTCTTGTAGCTCCTATTATTATAAAAATGTCATCTTTAAACCTCTTATCACATGATGAATGGTGCATAGTGTGCTAGCATAATCATTTACAGCCAAAAGTTTGATGATACCTCTTGGACAATAACCTTAATCTACCTTGGACTTGTTTGATTCCTTTGATCATCTTGATTTACTTATAAAGTCAACTTTGAACCTAAAAGTGACTCTTTGATATACATGGCTGATGTGAATTGATCAAAGATGGAACGTTGATATGTGTTGTAGGCATATGGTTATCACACTTAGAAATTAGTAATCTATATGTTGTTTTGTGACATGATTGACCAATATCCTATGCCTTTTTTCCTTGATGTAATGACTAGAACCCTAAGGTTTCACTTTCAAATCTTATTATGCCCAAAAGTATGATGTTGAGTACTTATGTTTTTGAATCTTTTACAAAGGTGATTTCATATGTGAAAACTTTTTTGGTTACATACAAATCAGTCCTTAATATGCGTTGTCACATGGAATTCCATGTTATGCACTCATATCCACCTTTGACTACATGTAACATACTTATGACACCTAATAAGTTTTACATGCAAATGTTGATTGTTCAGATATAACCTTTCTAGATCATACTCTAATGACATACATGATATGTTAATGACTTCAAATTGGTAAATTCATCTCACTTGTAGCACTAATATCAACTTGATCTATCCTAGGCTCTTCTATGATATTATGACTTGAAAATGTGAATTTATTACATGGAATTGATCTAGTATGACTAGTCATGGTCTTATATGATTAAACCTTGGTGGAAATATAAATTCATGCTTCCATAACTCCAAATTAGAGATGGTATGATCCTTGTATCAAATATAATGTAGATGGTTTTCCTATAGCTAGGCCTTAATGTTGATACTTGTGCTGTGTCAAATTGATACATGCATGTTTGGAACATTAGAAATGATGTTTGATCAAATTGAAACCTAGGTATAAGTGAAGATCCAAATGACTCATAAGATGTTTAGATTAACAAAATTTGATCGATCTAACACCCACTATTATGTCTTTTTACATATTAGGTCCATGTTGGCATGGACCATCTCTAGGAATCTTACTCAAGAATCAATACTTGTTCTCTACTTGTAAGGTATGGTCAATATCTTGATCCTACAATGTTGTTGTCTTGTTTGTGTGTATGCTCGTATGAATACTTGGCTAGATATATACATGTTTGAACTACTTGTTCCCTATGATTAGTACAATTGTTTTGCTTGAAATATTTTGAACAAACCTCAAACATAAGTAAACGTGTCCATCATACAAACCATGTGGACCTGCCTATATTCTCGCGGTAAGGGAACAAGGCATGTTGAAAATAGGGTTAGCTCATTGACTTAGGTCTTGAGGTCCCTCATGTATAAAAAGGGGTTGGCTAATGTTGAACACCCCTACGGACCCTTCCTTTGAGGAAGTAGGTCAATGTCCATAATATGTTGTTACTTATAATGGAAATACACTTAAAACATGTTTTGTATAAAACAACAATGTTAATTGTTCTTGCCTTATTCTATCTTCTTTCTTATTATCATGTTTCTAGCCAAGAAAACTTCTAATGTATGTTTTTCTCAATGAAATCATAGTGATATATTTTGTTTATCAATTTTATAGTTGCCAAATATCCATTGCACTATGTAATCGAGAATTTAGCTCTAAAATGAATCATAAATGGGTTATCTTGATATAGAATTGGGTACATTCTTCTCTATCCCCTGTTTAGTTTCTTGTTATCTCTTTTTGTTACTGGTTTTACATATATATTCTCTGTGTGAAATATTTGTGCCATTCTATGGATGGGCACCCAAACCCTACTTCTACTGACTCTGTAGCGGGGGTAGGATAAGTGTAGCAAACCATTCCATGACACTCCATCTCTTTTGCTTAGAGAATGTTATATCTTGCTTGGAGTTTTAGTTTTAATGCTTTTAGAGGATTGATCTAGGATCTTGAAGGTTGTTCATGTATTTCTTGTGTGGATCTCATGATAAGCACCCTTGCAGGCAAGTTATACGACTTTTATTATCTTCTTTTTCCTTCTTGTGCATGCAAATCCCTAACTTGCTATGAAATTTGATTTACATACCTAAAAGTTGAATCTTTATGTACTGTTTTGCTTCTATATGATGCAAGTGTGACTTTTTTGGCCTTAACCTTTTTATAATGTTTCTTGAATATAATGTACTTCTCTCTTAAATGCATATGGATTGTAATTTCAAAATTAGTACATTGGTGTTCTCAAATGCCCTAATCTTGCCCTAGAATCCCCTAATATGCTAAAAGATGATTTCTTGTGACATTTGTAGACAGGTGAGGTGGAATGTTATAATTCATGTTATTCATATTGCTATTAAATAACTCCTTGATTAACTGGGAAGAGTTGGCCTAGTGGATCAGCTTACGGGCCCGCCAATGATGCAAACCAGGTTTGATCCCTAGGAATCAACAATGATTTATCTCCCACCACTCATCTCAAGGTTTGGGTGGTTACAACAGGTGGGTCACCCCCTTTTGTAGACATTCAACTTTAAAGAACTCCTTGATTTTAATGTCAGGCCCACCTAGACATGTTTGTGTTGAAATTCAAACAATATGCAAAAGTGTTACTAAGAATGTCATCTTTATGGTGTCTTTGCACCTTTTGATGAAGATCAACATACATGTTATTCTTAATATGTGAAAGTTGATCAAGATTTATTCTTAGGCTTTTGTATATTTGTAATGCCACTGAATTTTCATTTGAAGTAGACCTATTTTTCAAAGTAGCTCGTCTCTACATAAATATATTCCTTTTGTCTACATTCATGTAATTGATGCAACTTCGACATGCTTTTGTAGTTAAATCTAAAATTGTGTGTGGTGGTATTTTACTATGATGTGGAGTGTGATAAGACATTTAAGGTGGTTTTGATATTCCTACAAGGTATTAGACTTAATGTGGCCTTATATGGTGAACTTAGCCATTTCATGGCTAGTATTGGTGGTTGTGCCCTAATGTGTACTTTCATTTATAATATGAACCATCATATACCTGCTAAAGTTTTGCTCACTCAATTGAGTCACTATTGAAGCTAATATTAATTATGAATCAAGGGGTATATATAATTATATGAATGCACATGATACACATCATAAGGGTAGCTAAAAGTGGATCTCTTAATCCAATGCGAGTTTGAACGAAGGATGATAATCTTTTATTGATACAAAAATTTAATGTGGTAATTATATATTATGCATATGGTTATATGTGTTTTGTCTCTCTTCTTTAAATTATCTATGAATATTGGATAAGAGTATGATAAATGTGATAGAAATAGATGTATCTTGGATATGGAATATGCATTTAGGATTGACACTGAGGTTGACACCTTTAGTGCAATGATGGCATGGACCAATTGTCGAATTCAATTCATTTGTGAACATGGGAAAATATAAAATGTTGAATACAATGGTAAAAATTGTTAAGGTAGAAAATTATGTGATATAATTGTTTTAATAATAGTTGCCTAGAATACTAATGCGCATATTATTTTAGTCAAGAAGGCCTTGAAAGAGAGATGATGATGGTTGACTGATTTACAAAATGTTACCTCCAAAATAACACAATATGATCACCCCTAATGATAACCCTTACACTAGATTAATGGTGTTTAATTTTATTTTTTAATCTTGATTTATTAAAAAGATTATTATGAGGAGTTCTACTTATGGGATCTATACATTGTGTCTCTATTTAATTTTTGTAAATAAAATTATGGAATGATATGTATACCTTGTTGAGTCCTTATTTAAGGTTAATATTCCCTAAAATGATTTTTTTGCCTTATTTTGGTTGTGATTAGTAATTTGGGGCTTATTGTTCCCTGATTTGATGAGTTGGACCCTACTATGACCAAATGCGGTTACTTGTACCCTAATTTGGGTGGCTGGTATATGTGAAAACCATCTAGTTTTTTATGAACCCAACATGTTACTTCATTACTCCAAGAAAGTTTATATATAATTACAAAGCTATCCTACAAGAAAACATGTTGCTATAAAACTATATAGTAAAGAAAATAAATAAAACTACTATCTATTTGAGAAAACTATATAAATCCTTGATAATAATCTCCCAAATGTTACTAGCATCCTTTTCAATATTTTGGAAGACTTTTTGTTTTCTTTCCAACCATGTATAATAAAGAATGAAAGTCGCAACAATCTTTGATTCTCCTTTAAACTGTAGTGGATCAAGAATGGATTTGAGTTGTTGACTATAATCAATAGAAAATATATCCCACATGTGACAAATGAAGTCACACTCAAAGGAAAGATGTTGAGAATATTCATAATGCACCAAGAATCCAGATTAAAAGCAACTCTCTTCATTTAATCTGGAGTTGGAATTTTGTTCAAGAATAGTTTCCGTAGGAAGAGTCACTCAATTTTAATTTATCTTCACAACAAATAACAATATCATCATCACCCCCTTTTGAAGGAGGCATCAACTACAAAAAATCAGATAGAACATTATAACCAAAAAAATGGGGAACAAACCACTTATTATCCTAAATGGGACTAGTGAATTTAGAGTCAAAATGATAACCAAGTCTAAAGACAAATTTATTATCTAAGTCATCAAGAAGATATTTACTTGAGGTAACAAAGGGTCTCTCCATAGGAGTGCTTTGTTTCCATCTTCTATACTGAAGCTCACATGAGGCTTGAATCGATATCTATGGTTAATAGGCTTCCTCAAGATCTAGGCAAAATTTGGCTATTCTTTATAGACCAAAAGGAACTATGGTTGTAGTACTTATCATGTACCCACTTGACCCATAAGGATTGCTTCTCACTAGCAATATCCCAAACATTCTTTAACATCCCAAGAAACAATATGAAGGTTATTATTTTCAACACTATCTCCCCAAATTAAATCCATCATAATCTTCTCAATCTAAATAATAATTAATTTAGGAATGGGAAAAGCAGAGGTCCAAAAAATGTGATAAGTGGATAAAGTCAGAATGACAAGTTCAATTCTTTCTTCTTGAGATAACAGATTGCATTTCCAAATGCATTTTTCTTCTGATTTTATCAAGGATAGGATTACACATAATCTTTGTGATATGACCATTAAAGAGAGTTAAACCTAAATACTTCACAGGAAGATCGGTAACTATGATGTTACAAATACTATATGTCTCTAGAGATACTTTACTTTAGTACTTACAGTGATAAAAAGTTGTCTCTTAGAATTATTTATATTTAGACTAGAGATAACTTGAAATTTATCCAAAACTTCCTTGAGAGAAATTGTCGTATTCACATCCACATTGGTAAAGATAAGAAGATCCTCAACAAATGTAATATGAGATATGCCCATATTAGGAGAAGCTATATCTAGTTTGATCATGTTTTTAATAGCATAAGAGTTAATCCTAGAAGAAAATCCCAACATATCCACTATAAATAGATAAGGATCTAAGGGATCACCCTTCCTTACTCCATTAGAGGATTCAAAAGGAGAGGATGATGAACCATTCAAAGAACCTAAAAAGAAGTTGTATTGATGCAAATGTCAATTCACATCAGCCATTTGTCAGGAAAACCCATCTTCATTAGCATGAAAGTAATGATGTCTATACAAACACTATCATAAGCCTTAGAGAAGTCTACCTTAACACACATCCTCTTAGGACTATGTTGATTAGTGAAGGTACTCAGAATATCACTAGATAAGAGCATCACTAATAGATTTCCTAAGAGCCATCTAATTTTTATCAATAAGCTCAATAGAAGAAACTTCCAA